>CM067366.1:51854705-52224705 GCA_034401795.1 Chaetoderma sp. LZ-2023a | reverse complement strand
ATGTCAAAAAGGGTGCGGATAAAAGTGCAGAGCAAGTTGTCTCTAAAGAGAATGTCATAGAACCGGTAGCTGCTGAGATTGTAGCTGAAATCCATACTAATGGGAAGCACGTTGCTACGGAAAATGTCATCGAACCAGTAGTTGCTGAGATTGTAGCTGAAGTCCATGTTAATGAGAAGCATGGGGAAAAAACTAAGAATCCAATCGCTGTAGTTGCAGGCGATGAAATAGAGGTTCTAGATGAGGGACTAAGTCTTACTCCAGTAACAAGTCAATCCAAGTTTGATGACAGAGAGGCTAATTCCACACAAGTTGAAGATGATGATCAATACCCTCTGGAAGAGAGTTTTAATTTAGGACAAGTAAAATTCAGGTCGCAAGATACTGAAACTAACTTTGATTTTCCACTGAGTACACTCAATCTAGACGATTTAAATAATATAGAGAAAGTAATTGGTGTCTCGGATCGATTGAGTGGAACAAAGCGACAGAAAGATGGAGAGAGTTCTGAATCAGAAATAGAGGAAAGTGATATAGAAGACGATAATATGTCAGTCGCTGAATCTGATATATCCATTCAAACACAGAGTTCTAAATCACCTGATGAAATGGTCATGTACAGGTCAGAGGCAGGAGAGGTGTTAGTTCCATATGTGACGGCAAATGGTGTTAAATATAGGCATCTGCGTCATGATTCAGATATATTAAAATATAAGCATTTGGAAAAAGTTGAGCTAAGTAATGCAGCGTTTGCGAGTAAAATAGGTAAATGGTCTAAGAGAGGGTCGAAAAAAACAAAATCTAGTTAGCTTAATAATGGCGGTTTTACACAGCATTTTATTACCTTTTATGCTAATTTGCACACTCAATTGTAGAGGCTTAAATAGTGACATAAAGCAACGTCACTTACTAGAGACTCTGAAAAATGAGCAGATTGACATTGCTTTGATACAGGAAACAAAAATTCAGAAGTCAGAATTATACGATAATTTAGAAAAGATTTCTGGATCCAGAATATTTTATTCGTTATCTCAAGATAATAGTGCAGGCGTAGCAATTGTTATACTCCCTCGTTGTTCAGCCTATGTAAATATAATCTCTTCAGTATCAGGTGCAAATGGTCGCTGGGTGAGAGTCACGCTAGATATACAACAAACACGTATCACGTTGCTGTGTATATATGCACCTACATCTCATCAACTACGTCGTAATTTTTTTAAGGAGATGTCTAAAACAGCACTAGATAACATCACTGAAAACTTAGTAATGGGTGGTGACTTTAATTGTGTCTTAGACAAAGAAAATGACAGGAATGCAACTTCAACTTATACTGATACATCACATAGACTCTTAAAAGAAATATGTGATAATGAAAATTTAGTGGACACCTATAGAATATCAAAACCTCATGGTAAAGATCTTACATGGTTTTCGGTAGATGGTAAAGTTGGTTCAAGGATCGACAGAATTTATGTGAATAGTTTGTTAACAGGGTACTGGAGAGATGTTAATATTAAGCCAGTTGCATTCTCTGATCATAACATGGTTTGTGCAACCTTTGCCAATGCTGACTGGGTAACAAAAGGGGTCGGGTTTTGGAAATTAAACACAACACTGTTGGGAGAAGAATTTTATAAGAATAATATAGAGAGTTGTTGGCAACATTGGATTAATAGGAAAGCATCATATAAGAGCACATTGCAATGGTGGGAGGATGTTAAACTGGATTTAAAGTATGTTTCCCGAAAGTATGCTATTAGAAAAGCACAGGAAATACGCAAACGCAAGAAAACACTTCATCGATCACTGATGAAAATTAATGCTAAAGTAAATAATGGTGAAGAGAATTATTATGAATTACTGGTTAAAATTAAAAGTAAAATAAGAGATATAGAACACTATGAGTTTGAGGGTGCAAAAATTAGAGCAAGAGCCCAGATGCACGCAGAAGGGGAAAAGCCAACCCGATATTTTTGCGCATTAGAAAAAGCACGGGCAATAGATAAGGTGATGTGCTCATTAAACATGCCGGATGGTTCAACCGTCTTTACCAACAATGAAATGAGTACTATTGTATGCAATTACTATGAGTCATTGTACAAGTCAGAGGGAATTGATGAAGATGCAAAATTGGATTTGTTAGCAAATATAGACAAAAAGGTGTCAGACACAGGCAGTGAATTTTGTGATCAACCCTTAACACTAGAAGATTTAACTAAATCCCTTAAAGGTATGAAACTAGAAAAATCACCGGGGTGTGATGGCCTTCCAGTTGAATTTTACCAAACGTTTTGGCACCTTGTAGGTCCAATAATGGAAGAATTAGGCACTGAAATTTTTGAGAAAGGCCATTTACCACCAACTATGGCTAGGGCATACGTAAGGCTAATATATAAAGGAAATGACAGACGTCTAATTCAGAACTACAGACCAATTTCTCTACTATGTGTAGACTACAAAATAATATCCAGAGCACTAACATTGAAACTAGGTAGTGTTTTAGGAGAAATCATTGGAACAGAGCAGACATGTGCTGTACCCAGGAGGACAATTCTAACCAATACCATGGTAATAAGAGACCTTATACAATTGGTTGAGAAGGATAGCATCCCTTCAGCTGTGATTGCCTTGGACAATGAAAAGGCATTTGACCGTGTGGAATGGGATTTTCTTTTTAATTCTTTGCAATCGTTTGGGTTAGGCTCAAACTTTATTAAATGGGTAAAGATTTTATATACGGATATCAAGAGTAGCTATTTAGTGAACAATCAATTATCCAGAGAAATTGTCTTAGAACGTGGGGTTAGACAGGGGTGTTCCCTATCGCCATTATTATTTGTTATAGTGATGGAATCACTTGGCATAGCATTGAGGCAAAATAATAACTTTCAAGGCATATGTATTCGTGGCATAGAAAGACCACTTAAGCTGTCACAATATGCTGATGACACAACTGTGTTTACCAGTTCAAACAATGATTTTGCAATTTTAAACCACGTACTAGAAAAGTTCCAAAATGCATCTGGTTTGAAAATCAATAAAGGAAAATCCAAAGGATTATTTCTGGGGCCATGGAAAGAGCGGAATGACCAGCCACTTGAAATCAATTGGTCTAATGATACCATTAAGATTTTAGGCATCTATTTTGGCAGGAAACCGAATACAATACAAAATTGGAATGAACGAGTATCTAAGCTTAAGAGAATATTAGCAAATTGGAAGCGTCGTCGTCTTTCAATCTTTGGTAGAGTGTTTGTTGTCAACAACTTGGCATTATCTGGGCTATGGTATACAGCATCGGTTGTACACATGCCAAAACATGTAGAAAAGGAGGTTAATGAGTTGATATTGTCATTCATATGGGAAGAAAAGAATCATTTAGTTTCCCATCGTGTTCTCAATAATGCTAAGTTAGAAGGAGGACTTGATTTAATTGATATTAAAGTGAAATGTGTTTCTTTAAGGTTAAAATTTTTGGATGATCTTATTACATCAGATGAGACGTGGGCATGTGTTTCACGAGCTCTCATGGAGAGAATTGTAGAACCATTTCTGGCGGAGCATGTGTTTACCTCAAAGAAGCCACCTCCGAATAGCCAAATGATACCAGATGTGTTTAAAGATCAAGTTAAGGGGTTAGAAATATTTGACAGATACATGCCTCCACCTACGTGCTGGAAGGAAGTACTAGAACAGCAATTGTGGGGCAATAGTAATATATGTTATAACAATGCAGTACTTTATCTACCGTCCTTTGCAAAATATGGCATTCAACATTTATCGGATATGATACAACCTCAAACACGTAGATGGATTTCAATGCAAGACGTAGCTAGAAAAACACATATGAGGCATATAGATGTCCAGCGGTTGCTAAATAAAATAAAACATGCTGTACCAATTGAATGGTTTCGTCTGCCAAATGTAAATAATAATAGTTTGACTCCACAACCCGCATTAGTTCTTGATGATGAGATGTTAAAATACAAGATGAGATCCAAGGAATGGTACCATATTATGAGACGAAAACAAGTAACACCTCCCATAGCAATTAGGAGATGGGATGACTCAAGCTATAAACCATCCAGTTGGAAAAATGTATGGAAAATCTTACATTCTCCATCCATACCAAATATGGCTCGTGATTTATTGTGGCGATTACTACATCGACGTCTATGGGTGGGACACTTGACATACAAGTGCAATATTACGACTTCTGATAGGTGTTACTTATGTCAAACAGACGAGGAAACAATCGAGCATTTATTTGTGGAATGTCCAATATCGTCACAATTTTGGGACGATATCAGCCAAATCTTGGCAAAATTTGGAGCGAAGCCCATTGTTCTAGACACGCATGTAGTCTTATTTAGAGAATTTGGATCAAGCGGTGTAAATATCATAAAGTCTGAAAGGACTATTTTAATAACAATACTAACCATAGGTGTTTGGGCCATTTGGAAACATCGGTGTGCACAGACGAAAAATCCATCTATGGGCAATCACAATAGAGCAATAAAGGCAATATTTCGTTCATTGCTGCTGAATCATATTCCTTGCGAATATTTTAGATTAAAGCAGCATGGTAGAGAAAAAGTATTCAAGGACATATGGTGCAAAACAAACATAGTTTCAATAGAGTTGGGAGCTGTAAAAATAAATGAGCCTGCACTAGCTTAAATCATTTAATTACTACAGCTGATTTATCTGTGTCTTTTAATTAATCTGTGTCATGTAATTCATTTTAGTCTGCACTTTGATATTGTTATGTTTAATAATTCATGTTAAGAAATAAACAGACTGGGGTAATTTAATAATCAATCGATAAAGTAATTTGCCATTGAATTATAAAATTGTCCCAGGTAATTTTAGGAATTTGCACAGAGTTTTATAGGGTTATTTGTTCCCGGGTAATTTACAAAACCTTACAACAAAGTAAATCAAAAATGGAAACAAGAGCGCCATCTATTTCCATCTATTTTTCTGTAATTTTCCTGCTGACTATATATGTTATGCTACCCGAATGCTACTAAGCCCGCTGATCTTTAAGACTCAGCCCACTGGCGTCAATGATTGACTTATTTGTCATTGATTGACGAGTCACTTTTCATTTGTTGAATAGTTGCACTCGCCACACGGGTCTACTACCACACATGGATTGAATGGTAATTTACAAAACCTTATAATAAAGTAAATTGAAAATGTAAACAAGAGGGCCATCAATTTTTCTGGAATTTTTCTGCCGACTATATGTATTATACTACCCAAATGCTACTACGCCCGCTGATCTTTAGAGAATCAGCCCACTGGCGTCAATGATTGACTTATTTGTCATAGATTGACGAGGCACTTTTCATTTGTTGGATAGTTGCACTCGCCACACGGGTCTACTACTACACCTGGGTTGAATAGTAATGCCTTTGTTAAGTTTTGTTTTGCTATCGGAGCTTTATCAGCATATTGTTTTGTATCTATACTTTTTAAGCCATATGTATTTATAGATTGTATTAATGCACATTATTTATCATTGTTTTGGTGTAATATTAATCAAGATTACTAGTTCACCAGGTTTTTTTCTGGGGGGTTTGCAAGCCTTTTTAAAGGAGTTCCTCCGTGAAGTTTGTCCGACTGCGTCAGCGTCGGTTTTTCAAAAAAAAAAAAAAAAAGTAGTAGTAGTAGTGGTAGTAGTAGTAGTAGTAGTAGTAGTAGTAGTAGTAGTAGTAGTAGTAGTAGTAGTAGTAGTGGTAGGAATAGTAGTAGTAGTAGTAGTAGTAGTAGTAGTAGTAGTAGTAGTAGTAGGAGTAGTAGTAGTAGTAGTAGTAGTAGTAGTAGTAGTAGTAGTAGTAGTAGTAGTAGTAGTTGTAGGAGCTGCAGTAGTAGTAGTATTTGCTGTATATATATATATATATACAGTAAATACTACTACTGCTGCAGCTCCTACAACTACTACTACTATTCCTACTACTACTACTACTACTACTACTACTACTACTACTACTACTACTACTACTACTACTACTACTACTACTACTACTACTGCTGCTGCTGCTGCTGCTACTACTACTACTACTACTACTACTACTACTACTACTACTACTACTACTACTACTACTACTACTACTACTACTACTACTACTACTACTACTACTACTACTACTACTACTACTACTACTACTACTACTACTACTACTACTACTACTACTACTGCTGCTGCTGCTGCTTATATGCACATCTAAATACGTTTCTAACGCCTCTTAGAACCCGCTTTCATTCTAATGCTTGTAATGTCAGTAATCCAGATCAGCTCACAATGTTTTGTATGGAGGCGGTACCAAATACGGTCTGGAGATTATCAGCATGGGCACGCCGTCACCATTGAGCCAGGAGAGACCGGACGCATCCAAAATCGGTTAATCCCGCTTAATCTAATCTCAAATGTTCTATTGTACCGATAGATTATGGTTTATAGATTCCATATCATTCATATCCTGTCACATTCCCTTATCTGTATCACAATTCACCTTTCCAGAGTATCCATCCATCATCTGACCTCGTATGACGTCATAATCAGCTCAGCTCGTGTGTGATGACGGCACAATCATTACGTCACAAACTGTTCCATATAGACCGTCATCAAATATCAAATAGTCCGACAAGTTATATGAATTGTATGTCTTTGTAATTCTTTGCTATTTAATAAACATGCTGTTTAATATTTTGACACTAATATAACTGGGCGCTGCCTTTTAGGCAGCAACAGCACCCAGTCAAATTAGTTTCAAAATATTCAACAGTTTAGCTATGTAGTTTTTTGGAAATTGATAATCAGGGTGGTCAGAGATCGATCGATCCCAACACGAGCGAGGTGTGGGTGGAGCTTAGCTAAAGATGGGTGGGGCATAGCTAAAACCGGAAAGGTCCATTATCTGTGTTGTAATATCGCGTAAATGTTGAACAATGATCGCCACAATTGTGTCTCCTCAAGCGATAGTGTGTGATGTCATGAAAGTGAATAAGCAATATATTCTTTATTCTTTAATACGCATCTCGTTGAATATTTTGAAACTAATTTGACTGGAGGTTGTCAGCAACAACTCCCAGTTAAATTATTTTCAAACTATTCAACAGATTACTTTTATAAAACATTTCAAAACCATAGCTGGTAGCTCTATGACTGAGCGTACATACCGAGGCAGACACGCTAGGTTTTCTGGTTGGTTAAAAATTATATCATGACAGCCATCACATGACAGCTATAGAAATATATCAACATTTAGCTACTAAAGCCTGAATATCGTTCGTTGTCGGCATGATAAAAAACTCAAATGTCTGTGATGTATGGATGTCGAATTCTATCACTTGAATGGTGAGTATAAGATAAGGTGAAATTTTCTTTAAAGGAAATCTCACATTATCTTATTCTAACCATTCAGGTGATATAATTTGCCAATCGTAATCCATTCCTGACATTGTAGCTTTTTATCACGCCGACAAAGAAAGATATGCGGGCTTTACTTGCTAAATGTTGCTACATTTCTACAGCCTGTGACGGCTGTCATGATTTACTTTTCAACCAATCAGAAAAGTCTAGCCTGTCTGCCTCGGTATATACGCTCAGTCATTGATGTGCCAGCTATAGGAGGCGGTAGCTCAGGCGGTAACGAGCAGAGCTGTGAAACCCGGGATCGTGTCTCTGTTCGGTCAAATGACGATCGCTGGAAACATAGGCAATCTCTTTCACTCCTCGGTGCCTCTCTCCGCCCAGGAGTATAAATGGATACCAGTTAAACGCTGGGGAAGTTACCAATAATAGGCTGAAATAAAACCAGCATAGAATGGCGTGAATGGGCCCTGGAATCAGGGACTCGATAGACGCCGCCATCCAAACAAATACCTTCTTGCCAGCTATAGTTTGGCAATGTGGTATCAAAGCAGTCATACAGGTACGCTATTGAATATTTTGAAACTAATCTGACTGGAAATTGTTGCTACCATAAGCAGCAACTTCCTGTCAAATTAGTTTCAAAATATTCAACGAGATGAGTATTACATTGTAAAGACTGTAATGCATTGGAACTTATATGACATCACACACTATCGCTAGAGGAGACAAAATGTTGGCGATCACTGTTAAACATAGGCGATATTACAAAGCAGATAATTGTGATACAGATAAGGGAATGTGACAGGATATGAATGATATGGAATCTATAGACCATAATCTATCAGTGCAGTATAACATTTGAGATGAGATGAGCATCCTTTAAATCATTTTTTAAACTTTAACCAACGATTTCTACTTTGCACCCATTGAATTATGCACACCGTGTTATTGATATCAATATATGGATCAGTTTCGGGGTCAGGCCATTTTCGGCTCATCTCCACTTCTACTGTAACATCGATCAATAATAGCTAAAACTTTTTTCATTTAGGCAGATTTCCTAATGGATCTTGCCCCTGGAACTGGAAGGAGTTTGGAGATGGCCATTGCTACCTTTTTGGTCCTGAGACCAGGAAAGCTGAAGCACAGGTGACCTGGTATGAAGCCCGCGCTATCTGTCGTCAATCCGCTGCTCCATTGTCAGGAAGGCTGCTTACAGTGACTACCAAGGCTGAGCTGGTATGTGGTAGTTTGTAAAGAATCTTACCACCACTATACATAACGTGTTAAATTGAATATTAATTGGGAGGTAACGCTCAAGTATGGCATATTGTTACTTTTCTGCATGTTTCATTGTTACAACAAGATTAAATATCGCCGGCCCTGATTGACCTTCAATAGTGAACATGTATCCACAACATTATTTGCACAATTAGCATTAATTCATCATATCCATGGCTAATCTTTAACACACATATTAAGACCAATATAAGCAACAGCATTTACAACTAGAACACATTTACTGAAGTAACCGTAATCTGCGTGCTCTTGCCATTAGTGAATAGCATAAGGCATTGTATTATATGACAAATAAACATGTTTTGACGACATGGAGTTCATTTCTGCCAATGACGAAAACCAGTAACTTTGGTAGCCAATGGGTGCCCTTCCACCAGAGCCTGTGACCAGGGTGTGATGGAATTATGAAAGATTGCCACAGGGTGTCGTCTAATACGTCGATTGACCTCTGATGAATTAATTTTTGTTAAAAACGAAAACTGGTAACATCGGATAGTTCATTTTTGTCAAAAAACGGAAATTTTGATGCGCACAGAATACTCTTCCACTTTGCGTTGAACAATCATCACCTTCAGGACTCAAATGGTATCATCCTAGCCAAGTATGCCGGTAAGCCATATACCTGTTAGAACAAATCTAGTTATTTATTATTATTATTATTATTATTTTTATTATTATTATTCCTGTAAGGATTTTGTTCGGAAGGAGATGAAGAATGCCAAACCTTCGATGAGATTTAGTGCTTGGATTGGTATGCATGACACCAAAGCTGAGGCAGAATGGCGCTATGATTCACTGGAGCCGATAAACTGGAAATTAGTGTACGTTTATTGTTATTCTTCGTCATCATCTGTTTCCTCGCCGTTTCTCCTCTTCGTCTGATTCTGGCAGCGATACTTCCTCTAACTGCCGTTTTTCCAATATTTTATTATTAAGTTAGAATCGCTTTACACAGTAAAGTTGTAAATACATGTGATTCGACATTACATATATTTTGCATGAGCCCATATAAGATACAGTCAGAGTTCATTGACTGTCATTCCAAATATACGAAAATTGAATTTGACAAAACTTAAATACATTTTCAGAGACGATTGACATTGCAGAACGCAATGGACCTTTGCGGTTTTAGATATGCCACGCCCATCTCTAGGTAAGCTCCACCCACACCTCGCTCGTATTGGGATCGATCGATCTCTGAACACCCTGATTACCAATTTAAAAAATAATTACACAGGTAAGCTGTTGAATATTTGGAAACTAATTTGACTGGGTGCATGTTTATTAAATAGCAAAGAATTACAACGTGTCGGACTCTGACGGTCTATATGGACCCCTTTGTAATGTAATGATTGTGACGTCATCATACACGCGCTCAGATAATGGATGAATACCCTGGAAAGATGAATTACCCATAGATGAAATGTAAATATTACTTAACCTTTTGATTGTGATTTTTGACAAGCTTTACTTTGAGTAAACCGACAGAACAGCCGACTGATCGGCCGACCGAACGACTGACAGATGGACCGACTGACAGATCGAGATAGAGATAGAGAGAGAGAGAGCGAGAGAGAGAGAGAGAGAGAGAGAGAGAGAGAGTAGCTTGAACTGTAGTTCTGATTGCCGAGAATATCACGGCAAACAATGTACTATTCTGAACTGCTAGATTTAATTGATGTTGGTGATAGTGAGTCCTTTGGTTAGTACTGCATTCATATGCTGAACACATCTCTCTAGGCTTTTAGTAAGCTATGACTATTCTCATGGATTTTCTAAAGAAACTATAATTGAATGATTGATGCATTCGAAGGTCACAGACATGAGTACTTGATATGGCGGCGATTTTATATTTATGTAAATGACCGTATAATCAAATCAAATAACCTTCTATTCTAATTTATTCCTGGTCTTTATAAGCACAATTCTGGGAGTATAAGCATGTCTAATATGTTAAGTGGGATCAGATATACGACACATTGTAGATATCGGATCGTCTTGTGGGAAGTCATGACCCCGCTGGATGTCTTATATTTACGAGTAAGACCTAAGTGAAATTCATCTTTGAAAATACCAGGTGAGCTAGGGAACTGAGTAGCATGGTAGTATCATGTATGTACGTATTGGGACGCTGCACTGGTTGACATCGACCAGTGCTGCTGAACACAGTTTCGTGGAAACCATGTCGAAACTGATGCGAAACTGTAACTAGAATATTAAGCTAGTAAGTTGGGAATGATAGATATTGAGGTAGAACCGACGGTTCTGAGTTGGTGGAATCTGTCAATAGTTGAAGAGGGAAGTTGCTGCTGTGGGATCGGCACACACTTTTATAGTGTTCAGCAGTCGTTTCGGCCAGTAGTTTAGTAAATAATCGAGTGAAAAGAATCGATAGGAATCGATGGGAATCGATAGGAATATAGGTGACAGACTGACATTAGTTGTTGACGGTCGGCATTCCGACTCCCTTAAGCAAGTACAACAACACCAGCTGGCAATGAGATCATACAGCTCATGTGCTTATTAACGTTCGCTTCCTACAGGCTTATCCAAAATAGGCAAGGGACAGGACAGAGGCATGGTAGCGTCCTGTAGGAATTCATAACACAATCGAAATTTGTATATCAACTATATGTCAATCGTAGGAAGGCATGCTACAACAACACATACCATAATGTTGTTAGTTAGCTGACAGATAGCATCAAATCAGAACCGGCCAACACCGCTTTGGCCCTGTTTGATGGTATCTCCATAGAAGAGAAGCCCAGAGTTTGATTGGTCAAGATGACGTCATAATCAATGAGCATCGAATCAAACTCTGTGGCAGGGAAACCAAAGGAATAGTGTTTCAAAGTGAAATCGAGAGATAGGCGAACGGGGATTGGTCAGGACGACCAACAGGAGTAGGTATGAACTTCTAGGAAGAAATAAGCAGATGTTGATTGGAGGCAAGAATATGTAGGCCAATCAAACTGTGGTTATATCTACCTAGAAGGATGAAGGGAACAGAAACTATGTATTACGATATGTATAGATCTATATATCGTATTATATGTAGAAGCTAGGAAAATG
Source organism: Chaetoderma sp. LZ-2023a (assembly GCA_034401795.1). NCBI lineage: Eukaryota > Metazoa > Mollusca > Caudofoveata > Chaetodermatida > Chaetodermatidae > Chaetoderma > Chaetoderma sp. LZ-2023a. The sequence continues at coordinate 52,212,950 of CM067366.1, read as the reverse complement.
TAAAATGTATATAAGAGGCACTTTGTCTCTTAAATCTTTTAATAGTTACCATCCGTGATTCCGGAGTAGACGTGACTTCGTTATCGTGTTAGAGTTCTTGGTGAATACATTGGAGTAGCCAAGAACTATAGTAGTTAGATAAGATATCATATCAGCCAAGGCTGGGAGTAATCCGTCTAGTTAAAGTCAGAAATAATTCATATTCAAAGTTTATCTTTTTATTTACGACAGTAAAAGTCGTCCTTGTTATATAAGTTTATAGTAGCGAATAAATAATCATCGTCATACAAGTAGCTAGTTGAAGTTGTGTTTAAGAATACTCCCGAAGCACGAAAAACCATCGTGCCTTACCTGTGCATCTTTTAGATAGTCAGATAGGCCCAGATTGCTCATAGAAATATCTTCATACCATCAGAAGAGGCGAGCCAGCAATCATCCTACTACAGCGTCGAAACGATAGATTGTCGCAGCAATCTCCAACATCATAAGTCTTTTCGAAGTTGTAGTAAGTCAGTTATCGTAGATACGGAGACAGAAAATCTTCAACATGTCTAAGAAAATGCAGGCTATATTGGATTTGTACAAATTAGGCACAGTGCAACCACGCGTATCTTGTGGAAAGTTTAGTATGTTGTCCTGGGGCCTCATAGAAATGCATGGTGCCGAGGGGAATTCTGTTGCAATTAGTTATAGGCGTAATGGGAAAATGAGCTAGATTACATGGACTGTTACTCTGATAACAAACTCACTTGTGGAGATGTTGCCTGGGCGAAACTTCTACTGTCGATTGATAAGGAACCTTTCCAACTGTATCCATCCATCATATGACGTTATTCTCAATCACGTGACTTGTAGGATGACGTCATAATCATGGCGTCATGAATGATTCGAAATAGTCCTCTCTTTACCATTTAATAAACATTTTGTTGGTTATTTTGAAACTAATTTGACTGGACGCTGTAGCTGCCATAGACGGCAACAGTGCCCAGTCCAATTAGTTTCACAATATTTATATTTAACATCTTACCTATATGGTTTTCTGGAAATTGATAGTCAGTGAGATCAGGGATCGATCGATCACAACACGAACGAGGTGTAGGTGGAGCCTAACTAGCGATGGACGGGGGCACAGCTAAAATTAGAAAGGTGTGTTACAAAGGAGACCTCTCTCGGTTACGTTAATAATCTCGATGTTCGATAAGCGATATCAATGTACATTGAATGGCATGGACGCCCATGACGATGCCTCTGCCACGTTCACCAGAGGTGTAGATACCTAAAGTGGTGTATGGGTTGATGAAGCACCCTCTGAAGATGTTCTACATTTTTCTAGCGTGTCCATTACGCAGACTGGGCCTTTCTGATATATGGCATCTGACTCACAATGGGTCACGAGGAAACGACCAATCTATATAACCTATGCAATTAAATAGTCAACTATATTACTTTTATTTTCACCATAATTTAAAGATACACATTCGCACGAAAATGATAGAAAATAAAATGGTTAGAGTGTATACTTTTAGAGGCTTAAATTGTGTACCTCAATGCATGGAAGCGAAATAAATCTTAGCATGTGATAATTTTATTCCGTATAAGCTAGTATAATGTGTTTAGTCTCTAATTCAATTTTACCTTTTAAATAATTATATTAATATATATAGACTGAAATCATCATATGTGCTAAGATTTATTTCGCCTCATTACTTCTTTGTATACAATCTAATTAACAATTACATGCTCAAAGATCTTAGATGTACCACGCCAGGCCAGTTGCAATGAATATGAGCTACGACTAGTGAGACTACTGCGTGCAGACACCAAGCTGAGAGTACGAGTCAATCTGCTCGCCACAGAGAGATGGTCTATCTCCGGTGCTTTTCACCTGTTACCTTGCTGCTGCATTGAAATCCGTGCGGGACAGTTCCACGCAACGAAAAACCCCAGCGTCTATACTGGGTATGCCGCTAGAGATGGAATATGCTAATGATGTGGACTTCATAGACGAGGAAAAGAATCCTCTTGACGAATTTCTCCCAATAGCAGCAAGCAAACTAAAAATTGAGAATCTCTTTATGAATGAATCCAAGACAGAGTTCACCTACATATACCTATCAACAAAGCACGAAACTAAAGAAAATGACGATCCACTTCGTGGCAGCGAACCATGGAAAAAAGTAAAATCCTGGGCTCACTGCGTTGCAGTACTGCTGATATTGCTGCACGCTGCATCATGGGGAACATAGCTTTCCAGTCCTTCTGGAATTTATAGATTCGTAGATCAAAGATGCCCTCGATTAAAAGGCTACGTTTATACACTGCAACCTGCGTATCCTTAATGCTGTATAGCTATAACAGCTGGACAGCTCCAACGGCAGCTCTAAACAAACTCGATGCCTGCCACCGCAAACACCCACACACCATCACTGGACACCGATGGCCAGACAGCATAATTTCCAACGATACAGGATGTGTAATACGTCTTCGCTGTCTGTAAAGGTTGCCCAGCAAAGAGAGTCCATGTTTGGCCATGTGCTAAGGATGCCACAAGACACACCAGCGCAGAGAGCCTTGAAATTCGCCCTACTCGGAGCCAGCAAATACAAAGCCCTGAGAGGACGTCATTGCATAAATCTGCTAAGCGTGCTTCGAGGTGACCTCGAGAAAGCAGGACTCGGTACACTCAGGTCAAGAATGGACCTACTGAAGCTAAGGATTTCGTCTGATAACAAGACACAGTAGGCAAAAGCGATTGCTGCTGTTGGATATTTCTACTACTACAGCCGCAGAATACAGTAATCATACATACATACACAATCTAAACCTCTGAAAGTGTACAATTTGAAGAATTTCACTTTCAAGCATTCTGGAGTGAATATGCACAAACAATTATTTAAAATAACCTGTGTAATGCGAGAGGATAACTTTATGTATCTCAAGTGTGTGACATTTAATCGACATGTGATTGATGACGATAATGTAGTGGAAAAGGGGGATAAGGTGAGCCGATATGCCTAGATATGTATAAGTCATAGATGCATAGTTTTACCTCTTGATTTTTCATGAGCAAGCTTACTTATGAACGACGTCACATGTGTAAAAGTAACCTTAGATCAAACAAGTTGGATATTCAGAATATTGAAGACAATAGGTGTTACAATATAACGAATGTGTTCTGTCTGCTTCTATATAACCTCACACAATAAGGAGACAAGATTGCGACGGTCCACAGCCCAACACTTTAAAATGAGTGTGATATGAATAAACGAAGGTGTTTGGAAATATGTGATATAGAATATATCTGCCATACTCTGCTTGTACAGTGCCGCGTTCAGGGGTGGATCCAAAATGTGTACAGTAAGGTGGTTGACTAAACAAAGAGCGACCTTCAAACACCATGACCATCTCCAGCCAAACCACTAGGGGGGGATCCGTTACATCTTTCCCCTGCGAAATTTGGAAATCTACGTGCTCTCAGATGACCTTTTCAGCATTTGCAGAAGTAAATATGGATCGCCATTAGGCCATTGAATTATTCAATTTTTGCACTAATAATTGTATGTGTGAGGCTGACGTTTTTCTCATTGATGCATCAAATCATAGTCGTGACAGTACTAAGAATAGACCTTTCCAGTTTTAGCTATGTCCCACCCACCTCTAGCACCCACAGTTCACTGTGTTGGGATTGATCGATCCCCGAATGCCCTGACTATCAGTTTCCTGAAAACTATACAGGTAAGTTGTTGAATATTTTGTAACTAATTTGACTGGGTGCTGTTGCTGCACAGCAGCAACCGCGCCCAGTCAAATTAATTTCAAAATATTCAACAGGATATTTATTAAATAGTAAAAACATATAATTCGTACAATAACGTGTAGTCCGTCTTCAAATCTGCGTTCGTTACGTACTTACCCACGTCATTCATGACGTCATCATAATGTCATTGATTGTAATGTCATTCTGCACGTCACGTAGTTGATTATGACGTCATATTATAGATGGATACAGTCGAAAGCTCCATTTCCTATAATGTTCAAACTCCCAGAACAATTAGGTTTCACCCGCCACAGATTATGCTTTAGTCTGGCAAGGTTCAAAGTTGTAACTATCTTATGCTGGCGGTTATTGCTACATAACTGTCCAGGGAAACAATAGTTTTTGGACAGTTATGCCTTCCAACAAACGACAGTAAAAACCTTCAATGCAGATAGTCTAAAAATGGGTTATAAATTTTTGTCCAAGTATTGTTTACAAATTATAGGAGGTAGGAATAAGATAGATCCCGCCTGGACGTATAACGATACAGTACTGGGAGCGGGGATACATGTCACATGAGGCAAATTGCTAAAAATATTTTCAAATTACATATTATCATCAGCACATGTCCCACTATGACTTAAACACGTATAGCAATCCAGGTGTGTATTAGAGGACGGACCGTGTCACCGTGCTGCTATAGTGTAGGACTATAAGACTTTCTACAGGAGCAAACAGCCATCTTTCAATCAACTAAGTAGGTAGAAGATGTATTAGCATTTGCTATTTTTTTTATTTATTTGACTTTTTAAAATACATGTACAATTTTTCAAAATATAAAAACAATGTAAAATTCAAATGCTAATAAATTGTGTACCTACTTTACCCAACATAACGGTACAGTCTACGGCGATATTGATATCGATGTGCAGTTCTGCACACTGAATGATCGTCATTGTAAAAATTGAAATGTAAGAGTGCCCAAACGAGACTATGGACACAGGTGTAAATACCGTGAAAGTGAAAATGAAAATGTCAGAAACTTACATGTTAATCCTAGCCATTTAAACTATTTCCCACATACGAGTTGACTTTTGAACTTTCCGAGATTTCACCATATATATATATAAAACATATAGGGTAAATGGTAACAATTTTGGGAAATTAAAAGGCCAACTCCAAGTATGCCCTCTCCGTGACGGAGACAACGGCTAGGTGCCAGGGGATGTTCTTGCAAGTCTAATTGTACGTGGAAAATGGGTGAGCCGTTATGAATGGGTATGATTATCATGTAAGTTTCTGAACTTTTTTTAAATCCATGCTCTTGACCACTATGGCTAACGACATATGAGGACAGAGATTAATTTGCTTCCTCGTGTGTTAAGCGCAGTCAGAGCTTCCAGTAGTGTGTTTAATGGCCTCGCGGTCCCCTGCAATGGTGACGATTTAAAAATCAATATTTGCCACCCCACCCCCACCCCCATCCTCTGGTTTCTCCGGCCACGACGCAAATATAGGTGTTGCGGGCGCCTGAATACGGTGCCGAGAGCTTCACCCCCTTCAGATTACATAACTTGCAGGTGAGGCCAAATGGCAATACCAAAATAAACTATCAATTTTGCGACATTTAGAGGTAGCCTCCTGTTATTCATTAGCCAGACGTTTCTGATAGCCATCTCTTCTCCGCATGACTGGCAACTCCAGCGTCAAGTGCCAGTTACAAGATCGACACAGCTATTCAAGTATTAACTTACGCACTACACTGTATTTCGTGGTGTTGATCGTAATTTCCTCCACTATCGCGAGTACCTCAATCGTTAATATTTTTATGCGGGTAAGAGTAAACTTATTATCCAACGGCAAAATGGCACTCTGTTATCAGGGAGGGGATTAGAATACACATACCGCCACGAAATACCCGCTACTGTGGACCCGCCACTGACATTTGATATTTAATTAGCATATCTTTAATATCCATTTGTAGATATGTCCTGCCCATGTGTAGCTAAGCTCCTCCCACTTGTACCATTGGAATCGATTTATTTCAGATGACCCCTGAATTCCCCAAATTCCCTATTCAAGTGAGTTATACAGATAGATCTAAGCTGTTGACTATTTTGAAACTAATTTGAATGCGAGCGATTGCTGTATGGCAATAGCTCACATTCAAATAAATTTCAAAATATTCAACAGAATGTGTATTAAATTGTAAATTTACCCGATGACATACCATTCATATGCTTTCGTGATGCACTTTTCAATTTTCGTGACGAACCTACATTAGTCAGCTAGCATGTGACATATTCGATTATGACGTCAGGTCGGATTCCTCTATTGGTCTTTTTATTTTCAGTAACTGGCTAGCATATCCAGTAACTGCCAAACCTAGTATCTCTGGTCCAGTTCGGTCTTGTGTTGCTATGTTTCGTGGAGGTTATATGGTGAATCGAGAGTGCGGTAAACGTAGCCCGTACATTTGCGAAAAGCTTGCCACTGGCTTTACAGGTAGGTCGTATATACGTCCATCTTACAGTGTTCATAAATTAGCAAATAACCATAAATGTATTTAGAATACATATCTTTTATTAATTTATGAGAACTTTAATCTAAGAGGAATGAATGTTGTTGTTTTATCGCATTCTATAGTCTCTAACTCAGTCCCTCACCCGGCGAGAGTCTGTACACGCTCAATGTGTAAAAGCTTGTGATTGGTAGAGTCGTTTCCGACAATGAGACCTGTATCCGCTGTATCCACAGCTGTGATTGGCTGATGTTTTACAACAATTGAATTCCTTACATTACTATGACAATATGACGTAATTGAGTAATATTACAATTTAATGTCATATTATATTTGTGACGTCCATTCTATTTCCCACGTCCAACTGTCAACGAAGTTGTCAATTTTCTTTATACAAAGATGACTGACGTTTACAGTCCGACTACGGAGATAGACCGAGTTCTGGTCCAGTCATGTCTACGAAGTGGGGTCTGGGTAACAGTCTAACCGCATTCTAGCATCTGCCATTATTCTGCCCCTGTCTCTAATTCACATAGATGTCCAAATCAAGAATAATGATAAAGAGTTCTACGCAAATTATTGCTAAAAAATCGTAAACATTACGTAAATATTAATAGGTTATGCAATAATTCAGAAATCCACAGTAAACTCAAACATATATAATTTGCTAGGACAATGGTGAATTTCAGCAGAGTAATTCTCCACGTTAATATTAACATAGTCGCGTATAAGATTAGCTAGTTATTCTTGCGGGACTGTATTCTAGTCCGTGGCCTGGAGAAGCCTGCCTTGCACACCCCACCCCCACCCCCACCCCGACCCCCAATAATTGAGAAAATTTTATTTTTCAAAATGCGTTCGATGTCCTCCTTAGCATTATGTATGTTAACAGACTACACCATAAGGAAAAATTAGTTACTTCTGCGGGATGTAGAAATTGTTTGAGTGTAGTTTTTCCTTATTATGAATCATCCTGGGATCGGGACCAACTTTTTCGGAAATAGGCTACACAATGTTTTGATTGGATGAAAATATCCATAAGTCACACAGCGACCATATTAATTATATTAATTTTGATGTTAGCGTCTTGAAACGTGAGTATTAGACACCAGCTGACCAATGTTCATGTATTTCATAAGATTTACAACTATGACACCTATCAGAATGTAATGCTTTTAAAAAGCGGGAAAACGCATTTATGGCGGGCTGAAGAATACAATGAACACAATCTCTCTATAGCGTAGAAGAATGAATACCCAATCAGTAATGGACCTTTTCAGGTTATCCATCCATCAAATGGCGTTATAAGACGTCATAGTCAATTACGTGACGTGTAGGATGACGCCATAACCATGACGTCTTGAATGATTCGATTTAGTCCGTCTTAATCTCTTAATAGTCCAACGAGATGTTATGACTTGGATGTCTTTGCAATTTAATAAACATGCTGTGGAATATTTTGAAACTAATTTGACTGGGCGCTGTTGATGCCATAGGCATCAACAGCGTCCAGTCAAATTAGTTTCAAAAAATTTAACAGCTTGCCTGTATAGTTTACTGGGAATTGATAGTCAGGGAGTTTATGGATCGATCGATCCCAGTACGAACCAGGTGCGCGTGGAGCTTAGCTAAAGATGGGCGGGGCCTAGGTAAAACCATAAAAGGACCATCAGGTCTGCAGAAGGCAAAACGTCACCAATTCTCCCCTATGTTTAATATATGGCAATCACTCCAGAGTACAGCACGACTTCATTTGGCATGCACCTATATGGAAATGATGGAACCAGATTGGCGTTTCGGGATTCACTGAGGTTCTACCAGAATATGCTCTGATGGTCAGTGGATCTAGGAAATGTGGGGTTGCCTAGTAAGAATTATAATGGGACAATCTTCTGCCACTAAGCAATGGCTGAAAATTTTGGTCAATTGCTATTCTACACGTATAATGCTACAAGATGGGTGACATTGTCCCCAGGATATTTGTTAAGATAGCAACATTGGCGTATTGGAAGTAAGAAACATGGAGAATTTAGAAAACCTATCCCATGATACAGTATTTTCATCTAAGCTAATTATCCGCCTTTCGACTACCAGTTCTCAATGGCAAATTAGATAGGAATACCTTTTTTTTTTACATTAAATGGACCATGTTTGGTTGGTGTCCTCTCTCAAAAATAAAGCAAAGACAAAATATTACTAATGCAATGATCATGCCTGAATTGAATGGCTGCTCAGTTCTTCAGATACACCATCCCCACCTCCTCAGGCGCGCGATATTGTGTGTTTCAGTAATGCCCCTTCTATAGTTTTGCCTCCTACAAACATATTTCTTGGCACAAAACCTCTCCCAAGGAACTAGAGTGACCAACTCAGTTGCTCCAGAATATGATTCTTCTATGTGTTTTGCTAAGATGGCAGAAAAATAGCTAAGATAACAACCATGCGTAATGGACCTTTCCACTTTTAGCTATGCCCCGCCAGTCTCTCGCTAGACTCCACCCACGCTTCTCCCGTGTTGCGATAGATCGATCCCTGAACTCTTTGGCTATCAATTTCCAGGAAACTACACATGTAAGCTGTTGAATAGTTTGCCCAGTCAAATTAGTTTCAAAATATTCAACAGAATGTGTATTAAATGCTTAAGACATACAACATGTACAACGTGTTGGAATGTTAAGCGCTAAAGACGGACTATATCGAGTCATGAAATTTGACGTCATCTTATACGTCACGTAGTTGATTATGATGGATGGATAAACTTGGGAAGACCCATTGAGATCAGGAACTCTGACGAGCAAGTAAGCCATTCGACTGAGGCATAACCAATGCATAATATTGTTTGTTTTCAATGCTTTTAGGTGGTTTTATGTAATAAAATCATCATATACTAAGATTTATTTCGTTTCATTACACCTAGGCACACAATTTAAGCCTCTAAAGTATATAATTTTAACAATTTTAGTTTCAACCATTCTGCTCTGAATATGCATCTTTAAATAGTAAAGACGTACAATTCATACAACCTTACGAACTATTAAGCGTTTAAGACGGCCGAAATCGAATCATTCATGTCGTAATGATTATGACGTCAGCCTACACCTCAAGTAATTCATTAAAACGTTATATGATTGGCTGAGGAAATGGAATCATGCATTAGGAGAGAGGCCATGTATTAAAGGCAGAGATATCCGCACCAGTTTATAATAATAACAGGACAATAAGGGGTGAACAATGATTGAAACATTAGTGGTGTGAGGGTGAGGTATTGCCATGTATGCTGGCGGATAATCTAGAGAGTGAACGTGACAATAGAGAGAATGAAAAGGAAGACAGTACAACCGACGATGACAGCAGCAAATCAAGCGATGAGGCAGCACCTGATGTTGGCAATGAGTAAATGATACCTGTTCTAATACGGTTAGCAGATTTATTGCCTGATTTGTAGTGCCTAAATACAAACAAACTCAACTTTATTTAGAAAAGATATCATATTCATCTTATTTTTCAGGACCGCAAAATTTAATTTCTCAGCTATTTTTAAAAAATGAACTGCCTGTTAGTTGCCATAGTAACACAATTCCAGCAAAAAAATTAATTCAGATTTGTCATTTTGTGTTTATGACTTACTTCTCAATGACACTATTCCTTTAAGGGATAACTAACCTCATCTCACAATGTCTATACGGATGATCTAATAGGCAACTCATAAACTAGGAATGGAATTTAAGCCTTTGTTACTGCCTAAGGCAGCAACAACTTCCAGTAAAATTAGTTTCAAAATATTCAACAAGATGTTTATTACATAATAAATAATGTAATGCATTGGCACTTACATGACATCACGCACTATCGGTAGAGGAGACAAAACGGCAGCTATCACTGATCAATATTTACGCGATATTACAAAGCTGATAATTGTGATACGGATGATTCAACGTGACAAAATATGAATGATATGGAATCTATAAACCATAATCTATCGGTGAAATGCAACATTTTTGAGATGAGATCAGTATCCTTTAACAGCATTTTGTCAGTATCAAAATGCACAGTGGTCAGAATTTACGTTGCCTGTAGAATTGGTGACCTTTTGACCTCTGGTGACCTGATGATTCGCCTGATTTGCATATAGCATATATGATTTTGTCGTCTTAGTTGTGCGCCATATGTATAACATTAACAGTTCTTCTGTCAACAGCGCCTCAACGAGCCCCGGATGCAACTCATATCAATTAACCGTTTAATTGCCAAGATTTTTCAATAAAATTAGAATGTTTGCAGGCCAATGGAAGACACATTTTTTGTAAATTTACTACTGAAAATTACAAAAATAGCTGTCGGTTCTTTTTTTTTTTATTAGCCAGAAGTCTATTTGCAGGCCAAAGAGAATTGTCGTTTTAAAAATTTGCCATTGGAATTACTCGCTCGGTCGAGCTAGTCATTCCAGTGATAAATTTTCAAAAATACTATTCTCTTGGCCTGCAACTGGACATTGTTAAGACAGTTGCTAAGGTTAATACGGCACGAGCAGGGCTACACCTTAAATGTTAACATAATCTTAAGGACGAGATCAAACGCTCGGCAAAGAATAGATTTTTATGATTTTGAGGAGGTGGTAGTGGAAGACGGCGCCACAGGCCCATAGAATAGTAAAAAAGGAAAATTATATTTGCACAAAAAATATTTCTAAGGTCGGCCTGGTTGTTTCAGCCTTTTTATTTTACCTGTGCTAAACAAATTTAGCTGGTTAGCTATAAGGATTCCGATTGTCAGCACATTATAACTCGGATCATAGACACGGTGGATATTTTCGTGTTATGTTACTCTTCATGATGCGATGTGTATGTGCGCGTGCGTGCGTGCGTGCGTGCGTGCGTGCGTGCGTGCGTGCGTGCGTGCGTGTGTGTGTGTGTTCGTGCACGCATGCATTGCATGCATGCTTGTGCGCGCGCGCATATGCCTTTAAGAGTCCGTACGCGTTCTGGCTGATAGCAATTCCAAATATTTACGATACTTTGATATTATTATTATTATTATTATTATTATTATTATTATTATTATTATTATTATTATTTTTATTATTATTATCATCATCATCACCTTCATCGTCATCATCATCATTATTATTATTATTATTATTATTATTATTATTATTATTATTATTATTATTATTATTATTATTATTATTATTATTATTATTATTATTATTATTATTGTTATTATTATTATTATTATTATTATTATTATTATTATTTTAGATGCTGGCAATGATGCTCTTCCACGCACGATGCTCTTGCTTGTTTGTTCTGTGTTCTGGTTCATGACAAATAATTTGTATGTATTTTAAACACGGACCTTGAAATTTAAAGCAAGCGATGCTAAAAGTGAACAAATGTAGAATATATATATAACTAAATAAAACATGAATTATGCCACATTAAATACAATAAATAAAGCCACATTTACGTTTGTATTCTGTAACTCGCAGGGTGAATAGAGAATTGCATCTCATCACACGGGAACATACGTGTGTGCGTGAGTGAGTGCGTGTGTGCATCCTTGCACATGCGCGCGGGGTCGTGTGTGTTTGTAGCTATCGAGCCTATCCAAAACACTAGTGAATTGATTTAGCTAGAATTACAACACAACATAATTAATAAACATATGATCATACCATGGAAAGTATTTCCAAGCATTGCCATTGATCCGACCAAAGTCCGGATATCTCAGAAACTTCTTGTCCGATTGTGCTCGAATTTTAGCACAAGAAATTTCACACTAGAGTTTCATAACCCTGATCATGGCCAAGAAAATCCGACAAATCTGCAATGAACGGAATGGTGAGGATTTGCAATCTCTGATTGATTGGTTGTTCATTATATCTTAGCATGGAGCACAACAGAGGGATATATTTCTAGCTATGCCCCGCCCATTTCTATTCGGCTACAATAAGCTGGTATCCATATGCGTAAAAAGATCAAGCGCCTGATGACGTTATGCCCAGCCAAGCCACATCTCACGTAACTGCAATCAGGGGACGTTAATAATTACAACTGCAGACATCTAGAGCAAATATTCATATTTCAACTTGTAAGATATCAGGTCATTATCACTTCCAAAATTTCATAACCACATGCTAATGACACTCAATCAAGTCCAGCCTGAATGGGAATCCCCTACAGTAATGAAGGCAACTGCAAACCAGTTCAGATTCAATGATTAGACTGGGACTTTAGTCCTAACAGATGGTTGAACTAACGCTTGTGATAGATCTGATGAGCATAGAGAGGGTGGTCTACGGGTACATGATGTGAGCGGCAGAGGAATATTAGGCACACACCATATTCAGTGGTCGATGCAGTAGCTACTGAGTGTCGTCAAGCATATTATTAATCTATTTATAGACACTGGTGACCGTTCACTGGTCATTAAAACGATATTTGGAAGAGGCACAACGGCACCTTGTCAAATTAGTTTCAAAATATTCAACAGCTTACCTGTGCAGTTTTTTGGAAATTGATAGTCAGGGTGTTCAGAGATCGATCGATCCCAACACGAGCGAGCGGTGGGTGAAGCTTAGCTAGGGATGGGTGGGGCATGGCTAAAACTGGGAAGGGCCATTAATGTATTAAGCGAAATTTGACTCCAGTTTCAAAATACCAGAACGATCCCTGCCATGATTGAGCATGAAAGTATACACAAATGCTCGATTGGGCCGGATGCTTTGAACACATGTTGAGTAGTTTTAGATTGTGAAGTGGGGATGGGGTGGGGTGGGGTGGGGTGGGGTGCAGCAGCATGGAAAAATCGTCAATGTATGTTTTCCATTAGGCACCAGACTGATTACTATTTCGAAACCATTATCGGCGAAATTAATGATTTTAGCCAAAGATTCTGACATGATTCATTCCAAAGATATAGGCAGGAAACGTTTAATAGAATTATCATCTCGGCCCAGTCTGCCCCCTTTAGATAACGTCCATACAGTATTCATTTGATGAAAGCTCATAATTTAGAAAACAACTTACGGAAATTAAGGGGCATGAAGTTACTAGTAAGGTCCTTACTTTCTAAGCCAATGATTTTGACATGGTTCATTCCAAAGATATAGGTAGGAATCGTTTAATACAATGCACCATTTCGGCTCAGTCTGCACCCATTAGACAACGTCCGTACAGTAATTATTTGATAAAACCTCATAATTTAGAAAACGGCTAACGGAAATTCAAGAAGCATGCGTGACAAGTCATTGTCCCCAACGTGGGAATCGCCATGCGTAAAGATGACATTAGGGAAGTATTATTCTGGTAATCATTCATGAAATGTGTGTGTGTGTGTGTGATTCCCAAGTAATAGATAAATCCTGTTTTGGCTATGGCCAGCTCATCTCTAGCTAAGATCCGCCCACACGTTTACCGTGTTGGGGTCAATCGATGAGGTTATTGGTAAAGAAGCGAAATACAGAGCTGATATTATCGCACAGATAATTGCTGTATAACAAGAATAATGGTGTGGGTGCTCGCATGTGTGCATGCGTGCGTGCGTGCGTGCGTGCGTGCGTGCGTGCGTGCGTGCGTGCGTGTGAGAACAGTACCTCGAGGCACGCCTTATGTAATTGCACCTAAGAAGATATCTGTCCTTGCATCACAACGCGTTGCGTTCTGCCACACATGATGCTGCTAATCCAACTTAGTTTCTTATTAACTATGCCATAATGATTAATCTTGATGAGAAGGCGTTGATAGGAACCCTTATCAAAGGCATCCGAATGATGTCCTTTTGATCCCTAGACTGATATTGTATTAGTTGAGTTTCATATGATTGTTTTGTACTATTGTTTGCATCAGCAAGAATACTGTTGGTGTCGAGGTGTCTACACGTTTCATTTCTAACAATAAGCTCAATGAGCTTGCAACAAAAAGAAGTCGGAGAAATTATATGGCGATTTGTATCACACCTTCAATCAACTTCCTTGAAAAGTGGTTGTAGCAGGTCATGCTTTCAGACGTTTTGAATTTCAACAGTGAGAAGTGATTGGTTGAAGAGTAGTGTAAGTCCTGGATCAATCTCATATGCCACGCTTTAAGGAAGACGACCAGGATGTTATCTGATCTACACGCCTTGCGAGGCTGAAGTTTCTTCAAGAGATGTGTAATTATGGCTGGGGAAATCATTATATCTGGCAATACCAGATGTGGATACACACTTAGAGATAGAAAGTTAGAAGAATATTCCTTTGTGAAAACAGAGTAAATTGATCATCCAAGGTGCTACTTTTAGCATTACTCTCACTATATGATATTCCAACATTGGTAATTTGACTTATTCCAGTCATATCACACGTTTTACTCTTTATAAATTGCCACAATCTTTAAAGATCATCGTCATCACTTATCATGTTTGAGACGTAACTGTGATAGTCTGAGCTATTCAGTTTCCTGGCTACACGTTTAGTATAGATAGCATTCCTGGACCCTGTTCCCGTTTACATTTTGACAGTATGGCCCTTTTCATTGCATGCCCTCTTCGGCGTTCAAGATGCACGCAGACAGAGGGCCAGATCAACTGCATCACCAACAACATGGTAACGTACATCTCGTTGACGCTTCATAATCTCTGGTTCATTGACTCAGCTCAGATCCTCTCGGCTCCCAAGCTGGTATCTAGTTTGCTTTGGAGAAACAACTTCCAGATTACCGATTACTATGAGCCTGAGAGACGTTTTCTACTACTCTACCATCACGTGTCCTGGTATGAGCATAGCATTGGGTGGAACCGATTCAATGAGACCTCGTTACTACCTCAGGATACCTTCTATATGATAGTAAGCTTTCTGGTGAGGATATATCTGACAGCGACTACATCCATACACAGTCTGCCTGCGTGCAGTTCTGCTGTCATCCTATTGGTTGGGGGGGGGATCAAGATGTATACATACGATCCGTCACTATACTTCTAGCAAATAATTTTGAAACCTCCTGCACAACATGTTTAGAACCCTATCGTCTGGACCCGGCTAAGTATTATACTTGTCCTGATTTGAATTGAGATCCTCTACTTAGGAAGACTTGAAAATAACTGACGCAGCTCACTGACTGTGCCATACAACTCTTTATGGAAAAATGATTCAGTGGTGGTGTATCAATGGTCAGCAAGGACTAGGTCAAGACCAACAAGTCACTCGTCCCTCACAGAATGTATCTGGATACTAACAATCATTACGGCTGGGCGTGGGCCAATTCCTAGTGAATGGGGTGGCGGTGCGTGGATCTTGGTGGATTGCAGAGTTTATTCAACATCCTGACAACGCTGAAACCTCATATAGATGCACCTTGAGTACTGCGAGATACACACAATGGGTTCACATTACTACAAGAACAGATGAAGAATCTGATATCACGGCAGAGACACCGGTGCCAAACTAGAGTGATAAGATATGCTATATGCTGCACCACCGCAACCTCAATCTCTTCAGAGTCTGGGGATGAAACTCAAGTAAGTACACAGACGCCTGTGTTTCAATCAGTCGCCTATCTCCAGAGAAAATTCACCCGTGATTTCGAGGACATACACAAGTTGATGAACAACGCTGTCCTTGGCAAGATAATGGCGCAATCGGTGGGGAGGTGAGGGTT
Source organism: Chaetoderma sp. LZ-2023a (assembly GCA_034401795.1). Taxonomy (NCBI): domain Eukaryota; kingdom Metazoa; phylum Mollusca; class Caudofoveata; order Chaetodermatida; family Chaetodermatidae; genus Chaetoderma; species Chaetoderma sp. LZ-2023a. Next base: position 52,197,037 of record CM067366.1, on the reverse strand, counting down.
GGGTGGGGTGGTGTGGCATGAAGCTGCTCCATTAATGCGAGGAGGATACGTTGAGCTGCCTAATATCCCAGGCCAGCAACACCAGAGTAAATGTGTTTGATGATGATCTAGGCACTCGCCACATGCACCAGACAAACCTGCCACTGGCCCACAACCTCTATGTGGGCATGTCTATTCTTGATCCCGGGAGGCACCTCATGTATGACTTCTACTACAACCATTTGAAGCTGTTGCATGGCGGCTGATGCGAGCTCCCGCATATGGACACATATAGTAGCTTTCTGATGGCGGCCCAGAGAGAGGATATATATGCCGACATGGTCGGCAGTGACCATATAATACAAGACTGTCTGATAGATCAATCGCTGTGCAGCATATCCAACAAGAAGGTGGTCGAGAAGATGAAGAATGAGTGCGCAGAGGTGCCCATCAATGATTTCATTTGCCTGCATCCTAAGATATATTTCATACTACACTCAAAAAGAGGAGAGTTACCCTAAGTGAAGGGCGTGAAGAAGAATGGCGTCAAGAGGCAAATTTGACACGAGCTATACTGAAAGTCACTCTTCGATAATGGCATGCTGAGAAATGAGGGCCACCACATCTATGCGACCAAGAACAAGACCTCTGAGCCATTTGGATACTAAACAATGGATCACTCCAGATAATATTAACCCATAACATATGGCCACCATTGAATAGCTCCACAGAGTGCTTATGGTATCGGTTTTGAGATCGCATGGATATTCCAATGGAAAACCACTCCCGGAGCACTCCCGGTAACGGTAGCTGTGTCGATAGGAACCAGTTTAAGTTCATCTCTCACAAACGGCCATCTCGGTCCACTAGTCGAGTAGTACATCATGGATGCTCCATTATCTTCATATGCATGTCGAGCCTGTAGACACCATTCGACCAGTTAGTGTCTGTTGCACGCCATCAACGACATTCCAGCTCACCTGGCTCACACTCCTTCATACCAACTTCATGGGAACCGATACCCGTCACGCACTGTCGTTGCTAACAGTCTCTACGAGGCGAGATCAGTGAATCACGTCTGTTTGCTTCTTCCCAATCAGTAGAGTGGCCTCTGACTTAAATATTTCCACTACGACATGTAAACCTCACACCCAAAATCGGCTTTGCTCTCCAGCAGGCCACTTCAGCATATTGATGTGGGTGCAGTCTTACAGTCAGGGTCCGGTTCCACCACTATGACTGCTTGAGTCTTTCAAAGATGCCTTTGCGTCATCATCACTGACTCAAATACATATAATCTCACGATCAACAGGCATCTGGCAGTATAACAAATATAATGCCTAAAAGCTCTCCCCATTGGAAGGAAACAAGACCATGGTGATCTCTTCTAAAAGATTCTAACAAACCATCACATAATATTCCAAGCATGTCAGTAAGATTCAATACCAGTACATTTACAGAAGAGGGGACATCCCATCTAAATTGACGAAACGAATGTGCGGTGATAGAATGTCTTACTCGATCTAAATAACATCATTCTGCAAAAAGATGATCTTGAAGTATTCGTAGTGCAGCACTGCTACACGCATTGATCTCTTGCTTGCTTGCTCTCCGAGTAAATTTCCAACATGGAAGCAAGCTGAACTGGTTGCCATAATTAGGTGGGATGTTCCTACAACCGAGGTGGTACTCTCCCTCGTGCGCTAACTTGAGATCATCTTAGCCACTTGTTAGGTGCATAAGACTTCATTTGCTGTCGGTAGAGACAGACATCAGCCAGGTCATGTCCCTCACCGAGTACACTGGTCGTGCCCATCATAAGCGTGAGGTAATCTAGTTCGCCCACCTCCTGGACTGATCCTCACTCCTGCACCAAAACTGTGACAGTGCTACACGTTGCAATGCCAATTCTCGTCACTGTCTGGCCGTGGCTTGGATCTGCTAGCGTTCTATACTTTATATCGCTTTAGCTCCGTGTCAGTCTCATCATGACAGACTTAAATTTGCAGAAAGGTCATCGTTACATCTGCCACATGTTCAGCGCTTACCTGAAGTTTGTCCCACATCGTGCCCAGATCAACGTGTAGTGTTTCAACGACGGAAACGATCTGTAGGACATCTATATATTTCGCTGCTGTGGTTTGGACTTTGAATTTCAACTACTCTGAGCATATTACGCATTAGCGCTCTGCCTTCGATGCACATTCCTGTGTACAAAGTCTTGGCCTTACTGATGACCAGTGGGTCTAGCATGTTGGTGGTTCTAACACGGTCTCTGGTTGGCATGGTACTTCGGACGTCCGGGGTATCTCCTTTCTCGTTGACGTCTAGAAAGGAGTTGGAAGCGACAGTGTCCTCCAAACGCGGACCTGCCTCATCCAAGTTGCTGCTAGAAAAATAAAACAATCAACATGTTTTGAAAACATTTGACGCGTGTGTCTACTTTATTCTTTATGTACAATTAATAACTGTCTTTGAAAAAAACCCATTATACGCATGCGTTTACTTTGTTCTTTTTGTGCAATTAACAAAACAAATTTGTAATAGGTACAGTTATGCAAGTCGAATGCGTAATTTGCGCCATCGAGTGGTTGCAATGCGTATGCATAGTCACGCAACAAACGCATTAATCGCCATTTGACTGCTATAGAGCAACACTCTAGACAAAACTGTTTTAACATTTTGCCGTGTGTTGTCTGGCATGGTAAGTTATAAAAGGAGAATGTTAAAAATTAAATTTATCAGTCATTCTCTGCATTAGAATGAGCTCTCAAATGTGTGATCATTGGCGCACGGCAAATTCCACTCCAATACCTTGCGGGTGTATCGAATGGAACCGTTATCATGCTGTAGCAATACGGCCACCTACATGAGTTGTAATGCTTGAGATTAGGAACTATGAGGCAGAAAACCTCTCAGATCAAAATCTACGGCATTATAACAAATTAGTACATATGCAACATCAACTGAAAAACAAATGTTGCAAATGTATTTGGTGCGTTGAGAACCGAAAACACAGTTGAGATCCACAAATGCACTAAAACCAATATCATCAGGTCTTTTTTAAAGGACTATCAATTCTTAAAATTATGCTTTATACAAACAACTGCCTTTATTATGTGCATACTCGCATACACACGAAAACACATTTAATACACTCATGAAACATATATACGCATGCATGTACACATGTAATACACTCATGAAAGGACTGTGCATATATATGTGCATATGTACACATACATTCGCACGTACATATGAATTCGCATTTTTAACTTGCACTCATCATAAGCACATACATATGAAATCGCATGTATTACAAGCGCATACTCGCATATATCAATGTGTCATCACATTTTTTTCAATCTACATATTATTATTCGTTATTGTTAATTGCATTGCAGAGGCGTGTATAATTTTGTATTTTGAAAATCAGTTAACTGATTAATGATCTTGTATGTCTTAAGAAAAAATGGCACCTTTTATTCTATGGTGAGTGACTTGTAGGAGGGAACCGATCTATCACTCAAGTATCTGATGTAATAACCAATTACCTCACTAATGAGGTGACGTCACAACCAGTATGAGGTATAACTCCATCATGAAGATAGTAAATGAACTGTATGAATTGTATGTCTTTGATGAATTTATATTTTAAAAAGAAAATAATTTCACTGAGAGCTGCTGCTGCACACAGTCAAATTAGTTTCAAAAAATTCAACTCGCTAGCTGTGTAGTTACCAACAAGTCATCGACAATCTAGCTTTAAACATACATTGGGTATCATTAATATTCATCTTAAATTCCTTTTCATAGCCTGACTATGGTCACAAATGTACATTTCCATCCATCATATGTCGTCATAATTAACTACCTGAAGTGTAGAATGAATGACATAGATAAGTACGTCACGAACGCATAATTGAGAGATAACCTATGCATTGTTGTACGAATTGTATGTCTTTACTAGTTAATAAAGATTCTGTTGAATATTTTGTGACTAACCAGATAACATGTAGACGCCGGCCCAATAACGTATTGCCTACGTTGTGCCAACGTTGGGCCGATGAACAAAACTACGATGGCCATATCCCTTTTTCCCCTTTCCAATATGTGTGTGCATGCATACCTCGTATGTACGCACATGGCACACGTGCAGGTGCGCACACGCACATGCACAAAATCTTTAAATTATGTTTTATACATCATCATAGCATATAAAAACATGTGCATAAGCGTACACGTAAGCGTATATATATGAACATACATACGCACATAATACACTCAAGAAAGGACTTACACAGACCTACAACTTGTTTGTACACGTCGCTATTCCTTCACCACGTGCGTGCATCGGTGCTATTGTTATTAAACATCATTCATTCATTTTAACAGGAGCTACAATATATATGTACACAGAATAGTACCATAATTTCTGTAAATATTTTTTAAAAACACCATTAAATGGCTAATACCTTCTATCTTTAAAGACATATATCTCCTTAAATATGCTAGATACATGATTATTATCTATATAATATTATACATACAACATCGCTAAGTTTACTTATATATTGGACGCGTAGCGCTGTATTTCGCTCTGGATGACGATTTGCAAATTACGTGGCCCACAAGGCATGCATACCGGGGCACACACGCACACACGCATCCGTGCATGTGTGCATACCACACACAGGGACATACATATTTGCACGTATACTGCATATATACATATACGGGGGTGCACATAGGGGCATACACACATGCACGTATACCTCGTATGTACGAGTAGGGGTGTGCACACCGGGGCATGCACACACATAATGCATATGCATGTGGCACGTCATACGGTACAACACACACGCACGTAATGCATATGCGCAGTGCACGCATGACATGCACGTGTGATGCATGCTGTGGTTATTTTCCTATTGTGTGTGTGTGTGTGTGTGTGTGTGTGTGTGTGTGTGTGTGTGGGTGGGTGTGTGTGTGTGGATGGGTGTGTGTGGTACGAGGGTGGTGCAAGTGTGCGCATGTGCGAATGTGGGAAGAGTAATGGATGACCCTACAACTAAACAGGAGGATTTGCATCCGCCTGCATAGTTGCAGGTACAACCATTTCTACCACATTCTCGGCAGTGAGCCGAATTATGGTCTGTGTGCCATGGAAAACCTGTGTAAACTCATGACACAACAAACGTTTTCCCCTGTATGCATTACGAATTATATGTGCATATTCGCATGTATTATCAACCAAGCACGAGATAGATGGAATTGTAGTGTTGCTAGTCATGGTGAGTGCAAGCATGTGCGATCAAAAATGACAATTTGCCAGAATTTATAGTAAAATCGTTAGCTAATTTATTCATACAGAATTATGCAAACTTTCATCTGGTACACGATAAACAAATATTGAAGAAAATTGCATCTGCATCTGATATATTAATCCACTTAGAAAAAAAGTCAGTAATTTTCATAACACCTTGTGTTTTCCCATATACGCAATGAATAGTAACTCCTTGCTATAACTGGTATGCTTAAGCAAACGTGCATTCTTTGCAACTGATGCTTAATCAGGCGATGTTAATGTTGACGAATTGACTGCGAATGAATAAATAATTGAGCTTGTGTGTAATGTGCGTATGGCAAATAATACACCGATGTAGAGTGAGCACTCGCATTTAATCAATTAAATTCTGCACCAGATTTGTCACGTTTGACAATCTGAATGCTAACTCCCTTAAGAGACAATTCAAAAATGCACTCAAATAAACATGATGTATTAAAGCGATGCTAATCCCATCCTAAATGTTGTATTGCACCAATAGAATATGGTTTATAGATTCCATATCATTCATATCCTGTCAGATTCCCTGATCTGTATCACAATTATCTGTTTTGTAATATCGAGTAAATGTTGAACAGTGATCGACACCAGTTTGTCTCCTCAAGCTATTGTGTGTGATGTCATGAAAGCTCCAATGCATCACATTCTTTATTATGTAATGCTCATCCCATTGAATAATTTGAAACTAATTTGACTGGAAGTTGTTCCTGCCTATGGCACCAACAACTTCCAATCAAATTGGTTTCAAAATATTCAACAGTTTACCTGTATGATTGCTTTTATACCGCATTGCCAAACTATAACTGGCGCCTCTATGACTGAAAGTATATACTGAGGCAGACACACTAGGGGTTTTCTGATTGGTTGAAAAGTAAATCATGACAGCCATCATAGGGTGTAGAAATGTACCAGCATTTAACTACTAAATCCTGAATATATTTTCTTAGTGGTGTGATAAAAACCTTAAAAATTACCTGCATAGTTTATGACCGGCGTGTTAGATTACCTGAATAGCTATCAAGAGATGGGATTGGTTATCCTTTAAGGTATGTATTTGAAATGATAATACTCCACTTAAAGAGAGAGGTGAATAAATTACTTTGTCATGAAGCTTTATCGGTTCTACATTAATTAAGATTCATTCATAGAGTAGCAACTGAGTTTAACTCAGTTACGCTGGTTTACTGATAGAATTTATAACGTTTACCTTTAAAAGCTTTTGTCTCCTTAAATATACGTCCTACGCATATAGTATTATATACTGATATATATTGTATGCTATCGAGTTTTCTATTATTTAGCACGTATTTCACCATGTTTAGTTGAGTTTCGCTATTTGAATTTTATACCATATAACTTTCAAAAAGTCAGAAAATGTCATGGAGGAATATTTGAAAATTACACCTGGAGCAACTGATACATATTTTTATGATTTTTATTTGGTTTTAAATAATATATTATTTTATTATTAAATAAAATATTTATTGAAACTAATTTGACTGGAAGTTGATGATTCGATATTTGAATTTAATACCCTAAAACTTACAAAAGTCATAAAATGTTATTTTCTGATTTTTTTCAAACCTAAATCATGGCACGGTGGTAATTTAAGCGAATATTTTTTATACTAATTTGAAATAGAAATTTCAATTCACGCTAGTTTCAAAATGTTCAATAGATATATGACTAAGGAATGAATATTTTTAGACACTAATTTTACATAGGAAGCTACAATTCACGAGAGTTTCAAAATATTCATCAGATATACAACTACGGAATGCACTATATTTTAACTTTTTGATTTTTAAAACCTAAATCGTGACACAATGGTAGTTTAAGCGTGATTATTTTTTAATAACAATTTGACATAGGAAGCGACAATTTGTGCTAGTTTCAATATATTCATCAGATATACAACAGAGCAATGAACTATATTTTAACATTTTTTTTTCAAACCTAAATCGTGGTGCAATGGTAGTTTAAGCGCATATTTTTTGATACTAATTTGACGTAGGAAGTTAAAATTCATGCTAGTTTCAAAATTTGCAGCAGATATATAACTAAGGAATGAACTATATTTTAACTTTTTGATTTTTCAAACCTAAATCATGGCGCAGTGGTAGTTTAAGCGAATATTTTTTGAATACTAATTTACATAGGAAGCTAGAATTCATGCTAGTTTCAAACTATTCAACAGATACCAGCGACCACCTGTATGAACAATTCATACATCAACGCGCTAATGTTCTAGTACTAGTAGCAGTAGTAGTAGTAGTGGTAGTAGTAGTAGTAGCAGTAGTAGCAGTAGTAGTAGTAGTAGTAGTAGTAGTAGTAGTAGTAGTAGTAGTAGTAGTAGTAGTAGTAGTAGTAGTAGTAGTAGCAGTTGTAGTAGTAGCAATAGTAGTAGTAGTATAGCAATTCAGATGTTGTTGTTGTTGTTGTTTTTCTTCATCGTTGTCGTCTTCATTGTCGTCATCGGCGTTATGTGCTTGCTTGATTACATATCTTTTATTTTGTTTTTAACACTGAACAATTATCTGTTCTTTTTCTTGGAATGCAATAAAAGTTTACATAATCGATTTAAAACAGGTTCGTGGCATAATTGGAATAGACCTTTAATTTTGTCTTCTGTATAATTTCCTTTATAATAGTCAGGTACAAATTTCATCCTTTCTGTTTCATATCTCAGGCACACGAAGAGGAAGAGTATTTCATCTTCTACGACATTGCATAGTTTGCATACACTCTCCATTCTATCGATTCCCACCCAGCGTGTGGCTTCTATTTCTAAGTGATGGTTGAGTGTTCTGAAATGGTATCATATTAGCGCTTCTCTGGTGTCTACTTTCTTTAGGTATGTTTCAAATTTAAATTCCTGTTTTATTAGTGCATAAAATGTCAACCTATTTGAAACGTTAATATCATATTTCCACGTGTCCATAAATATATTCTCTAAGCATTGTCTGGTTTCTTTGACTAGATCCTTCTGGTTAATATCTTCTAAGCTAAACACGTTACCTTGTCCCGTTGAGCCAAGAACCATTTTAATATTATTTATCCATTTGATCTGTATATTATTTGTTTGCATATGGTCTAACGCGCAAAAGTAGAGGAGTGATGAAAGTTTGCTGTATCCAGCATTGACTAGGCTTGCCCAATATTGGATCATATTGCACTGGACGATGATTTTTAGGGGGAATTTGCCTAACTCGCCATAAACCATGGAATTTGGTGTACTTTTCTTCAATTTTAGTAAGACTTTATCAAATTTTATTTGGCAGTGTTCGAGTAGATTTACAGTTTCAAAACCCCATATTTCTGATGCATACAATAACACAGGTTGAACCATTGAATCAAATAATATACATTGCAAATCGATTGGAATATTAAAGCTTTTAGTTTTTTGTATTAGCGCAAACATAGCTTTAGTTCCCTGTTATGCGTTACATTTTCTACATGCAGGAAAATTTCCAGTATATTTGAATATAACGCCGAGGAAAAGATATCCATCAATGATTTCAATATCATGGGTGCCTAATTGAAAATGTGGTTGATTTTTCCTCTCATTTTTCAAAGATTATTATTTTAGTTTTGTTGTAATTTACTTTTAGCTTATTAATTTGACAATAATCATTAAATGTATTTAGGGCTCTTTGTAGCGATTCTTCTGAATCTGCCATTAGGAGGGTATCGTCTGCGTAAAGCAATACCAATAAATATAAATAGACATGTAGATCATTTGCTAGTCTGCTTAAAGATGTGAGTCCATCATGACCCTGTTCTTTTAGATAACTCTCGAGATCATTTATAAAAAGAGAAAATAATATGGGTGAAAGGTTCTCTCCCTGCCTCTCCCGATCTTGCATACAAAACGTTTGGATGATTCAAAATTGTGAAAAACGAATGAGCAGATTGATCTATACATATTAATAATTATATTAAAACATTTACCAGATATGTCGTTTTTTAGGAGCTTGCTCCATAAGCCGGCTCTCCATACAGTATCGAAGGCTTTTTCAAAATCAATAAAGCAGCAATACAGTTAATTTTTTTGTGAAAATAACAATTCTATAAAAATATATAATGCAAAGATATTGTCTAAAGTGGACCTGCCTTTCCTAAAACCAGATTGTGATTCAGATATAATTTCATATTATTCTGTAAATCCTTTCAATCTGTCGTTTAATATTGATGTGAACAACTTCCCAATGCAACTTAATAATGTTATTGGATGGTAATTGGATGGGTCTAGTTTACTACTTTTGTTTTTATATATTGGAATTAGTTTGCCAATAAGCCATTTTTCAGGTATAATTCCTGTATCGAAAACTAAGTTAAATAATTTTTCATATATGGGTAACATAATATGACTTGTAGATTCTATATATTCATTTATTATATTATCTGTCCCAGAAGTGTTGTTGTTTGGGATTCTTTGTATAGCTTTATTTATTTCATCTTTAGACATTTTTATGTCGACCTCGGGGCATTCTGTCGTGTTTAGTTCTGGCGCATTGAGTTGATCTTCATCGTCACCTTTGTTGATTTTTTTTAAATGCTGGAAAAGGAAGTTAAGATCGAATTTTTCCTCATTATCGTCAGGTTTATTTTTGCTATTGATTGTTTTCCAAAAAGCTTTGGTATTATGCTTGTGTAAACTCCATAGCTTGGTTTGTATATGTTTCTGTGAAAGTTCGGCATGGTTCTTATTTATCAATTTGTATTCGTTGCTAGCTTGTTTCATGCGTTGTGCAGCGTGTGGTGTTTTATGGATAGTATTTTGTTTATTAGCATTGTAGTATTGTTTCCGTGCTTTAGCACATTCTTTCCCAAACCAAGGTTTAGTGTTACATTTCACCTTTCCTTTATAATTTCTTTTAGTTCCAAATGTTTTTGCTGCACTATTGCTAAATAATTCACCAATCATATTCACAGCTTCATTCAGGTTATTTCGTGTATTTGTATTTTCAGCTTCATTAATTTTATCGTTTATTGCATTTATCATATTTATGTCTATATTTTGGATGAACTGACCTTTCTTACTTGGTACCCATCTTTTAATTTTTTTTTTTTTTTTTTTTTTTTTTATTATTATTATTAAGCTGGATTCCTATATTTAATACACAATGAATGTTTGATATAATTGGATCATAATGTTCCACATCAAATTTCTTTATTTTTTTCAATAAATTTCCTGTTTCCTATAACATAATCGAGAAGACTATTATTTGTTGTGGTGGGTTTGCCTATTGCTGAATCACTTTAATCATGTTTTTGCTCATCTGTAGTAGTTTTCGCCCGTTTGCATTCCTACAACCTGTACATTGACTATACCTTTCCCGGGGGAACCCTAGTCTATTTAGAGAGAGCAAGTCATTATTTTCTGCGTTATCAACAGCAAAGTGAGCAAGACTAAAATTGTCAAATTGTTCAAAATCTTGTTCTGTTCCCGTATTAGAATTAAAATCGCCTAATAAACAAATTATTTCATATCTTTCTTTTAGTTTTATAATATCGTTTTCAATTACATGGAAGACATCATTTGTGTGATACTTAGATGTTTCACAAGGGATATAGACAGATCCCAACAAAAGATCTTCATCATAATGGGTTAAATCCTTGTGTACATTAATCCACAAAACACACTTATTTTCCGTATGAACAACTGTGCAGAACTTTGCAACGTCTTTCTTAATTAAAATTGAAATGCCACCAGAAGCTGCATTCCCCTTCCTTATTTTATGTATAGCCTCATAATTGTCGAATGAGATATTATCATAATTGCTCAAATTCATTTGGTTGAGTCATATTATATGGAATCTGTCAAAAATAGTTTGTAATTCGGGGAAATTTTGCTTCAACTTTAGTCCACATATATTTAGTGAGGCAATATGCATCAAGCCGTTGTTTTCTAGTTTGTTGTTAGCTACAGCGTAGTCGTCGTCATTACCATTGTCTTCATCGTTGTCATTTTCGTGCTCCTCCCCATTGTTGTCGTTGTTGCTGTTGTTGTTGTTGTTGTTGTTGTTGTTGTTGTTGTTGTTGTTTGCAGTAGGAGCTGTGGTAGCAGTAGGAGTAGTAGCGGCAGCAGCAGTCGCAGCAGCAGTAGTAGTAGTAGTAGTAGTAGTAGTAGTAGTAGTAGTAGTAGTAGTAGTAGTAGTAGTAGTAGAAGTAGTAGTAGTAGTAGTAGTAGTAGTAGTAGTAGTAGTAGCAGCTGCAGCAGCAGCAGTAGTAGTGACTGTGTTATCAGTAGTAATGGTGGAATTGGCAGTATTAGTAGCACCGATGGATGCATTAGTCGGCGAAGCAGCATCTGAAATACATGTAATTATTTGTTGCTTGCGATTATTAATATTTGGGGCATTAGTGTCACAGTTAAAATCATGATTTTTATGTACATTAAATTCATCATCATCAATGCATAAAACAGTATACTTATTCCATACTTCAACATTGTAATATAGTTGTAGTTGTTGTTGTAGGTGGTGGTGGTGGTGGAGGTGGTGATGGTGTTGTTGTTGGTGGTAGTGGTACTGTCGTGGTTGTTGTAGTTGCTGTCGTTGTTGAGGCAGTTGTTGTCATTGTAGTAGTAGTAGTAGTAGTAGTAGTAGTAGTAGTAGTAGTAGTAGTAGTAGTAGTAGTAGTAGTAGTAGTAGTAGTAGTAGTACTAGTAGTAGTAGTAGTAGTTGTTGTTGTTGTTGTTGTTGCTTGCAATTATTAATATTTAGGGCATTAGAGTCAGAGTTAAAGTCATGATTTTTATGTACCATAAATTCATCATCATCAATGCATATAACGGCATACTTATTCCTTTCTTCGTTCATAAGTGGTTGCTGCACGCTATTGTTCTAAATGGCCCAGCTGTGCGCTATTGTTCATGCAGGTGGCCGCTGGATGCCATTGTTCTAAATCCTGATTGGGCGAGACAGAGTCAAATGTCACATTAAAACCCATTAATCATTTTGAGAGGAGAACAATAGCACACAGCTGGTCACCTGCAATTCATGTGACCGATGGGCGCTATCATTTGCGCAGTATGCCATTATTCAAAAGTCATGTTCAATGCGGTAATTTGACATAGGAAGCCACTTAGTTTCAAAATATCTTTTTAACCACAAGGGGGTGGACACCGCCCACCTAATTAATACGTTAAATTGTTGGTAGAGCTGGTCACCTGCAATTCATATGTGCCCACTGGGTGCTATTGTGCATGCAGTATGCCATTATTCAAAAGTCATGTTCAATGTGACAATTTGACATAGGAAGCCACTTAGTTTCAAAATATCTTTTTAACCACGAGGGCTGGGGAAGGGTGGAGCCGCCGCCCACCCAATTAATATGTTAAACACGATCAGTTGTTATGCGTTCATCGTTCAGCCAGCACACGCTCATCATTACGCAGAGTTACACATGTCAAAACCTATTTAAAAAACCCACATTAATCTAATTATGCAGTAACAGACATGTGTCATTTAAATAGCAAACAGACATTTAGAACAATAGCGTGTAGCCGGACATTTAGAACAATAGCTTGTACCCTACGCTTTTGAACAATAGCGTGCAGATGCTCATTTAGAACAATAGCATATACCGGCTCATTTAGAACAATAGCATTTACACACTCATTTAGAACAACCAATCAGAATGCAGTATTTAAATAGGTCAAGAGATTATTTGCATAATATTAACGTCCAGCGAACCCTTGACTACTGATGGTCTATACCCTGTGCCTTTCGCCTGTTACCTTGCTGCTGCATTGAAATCCTTGCGGGAAAGTTTCACAAGACCAAATCCCCAGTGTCAATACTGGGTATGCGGCTCGCGATGGAATATGCCGATGATGTGGACTTCATAGACGAGGAAAATAAACCCCTTGACGAACTTCTACCAATAGCTTCAAGCAAAGCAAAATTGAGAATCTCTTTATGAATGAATCTCTGCGAAACAGAGGGTAAGATTGGTTTTATTAAATTTGCCAGATGAAAAAGATAAATAAAGACAATTGCAGTCACCATCAGTTTAATCTGAGAGATTAGGGATAAGATTTAATTAATTGGGAGATCTGAACTGAGGCTGAGTCGGAAAATGGATATGCCACCTCCTAGAAACAGTATGTGTCTGGGGTTTCCCTTCTACGGGAAACTCTTGGATATGCCCTATTAAAGGCTTCACATGACATTTCCAGCATTTAAGCTATCTTGTTGTGCTTCTTAAAGATGGTTATTATCACTATGATGAACACATAGAACGTAGGAAGCTTGTGTACCCCTCTCACCCACCCACCCATCCATCCACCTCGCCCATATTTCGTGTAAAAAATTGAAATTAGATGCGCTGAGAAGCAATTTCCTACAATCTAATCGATAAATAGCATTTTTATCTTGACCCAGAGATCTGTATATATAGTTTGCAGAAATCCTGTGGGGCAACTAGGTACTCTCACGCCCAGGGTCCCCTAGTTGCAACGCTTATTGTAGCCTCCTGGTGTGTACGCTAGTCCACTGGATATTCTCGTTCCGCAGTACCGCTTGTGTGTGGTATGTTGAGATGAGGCTGCTGGTTAGCTGCAGATCTCGGTGTTGCAGATCTGGTGTTGCGCGTTGCCAGATTATACAAAGATCAACATCTAGAGGCAGTGGACCATTCATGTTCCACTGGGGAATGCGACCATCGCCGCGGAATTTGAACCTCACGGTCTCATCCTCCATTTAGGGTGGGGACATAATTAAATACATACAATAATTAAGGATTGTAGCAGTCAAACAATGGTACTCGTTTGCTGCTACCCAGGAGAGGTTCAGTACATAGGGTCAAGTAAATGACTCGCCATCAGGGTCCTCACCAGAGGTACCTCAGTAGTCTAGTGACCTGCTAGCCGCTATTGTTCTCCTGTCAAAAATGATTGATGGGGAGAACAATAGCGGCCAGCCATTCCCCTCCATTCAAAAATGACTCATAGGTCACGAGGTTAACTTGGCGCATTGCGTGCTATTGTTCTCCTGTCAAAAATGATTGATGGGTATAGGTCACGAAGTCAAGTGCAATTGTTGGAGAACAATGGCGTCCAGCCGGTCCCCTCCAGTAAAAAAATGATTGTGTGTACACGAGGTCAAGTGCAATTCGCTATGAGCGGTGCTATTGTTCATGCAGGTGGACGCTATTGTTCATAAGTGTCGGCTGGACGTTATTGTTGATGCAGGTGTCCACCCCGGCTAGATGCTATTGTCTGCATAGATTATTGTGTTTTTAAATAGGCGTGCATGGTGGGCAGCGGCACTCCCCCACCCCTCCCCACCCTTCGTGGTTTAAGTCAGTCATTTTCAAAAAGATGGTAGTCATTTAATTATTAAATTTTCAAAATTGTTATGGAAATGAATAAAGAATAATGTCCACCATCGTCATTGTTGACGAATAATGACATCCCTTTGTAGCGTGTAACGTATTAATCAGGTGGCCCCGTGTCATTTAATTTTCAAAAAATCAAATGGCAGTCATTTAATTATTAGATTTTCAAAATTGTTATGGAAATGAGTAAAGAACAATATTCCCCATCGTTGTTGAATAATGATGTCCCTTTATCGCATTTAACATATTAATTAGGTGCTTCCCCCACCCCCCTCGTGGAAAATGAATGCATACATGACGCGAATTTGCGGCCGCATGCAGCCGCATGTTGCAGATTTGTGGCCGCATGTTGCGGATTTGCGGCTGCATGTGAGTTTCTATGTTAAATTAGTATAAAACAAGATTCGCTTGCATAAGATGGGGGCGGGGCGGCATCTCCCAGTCATTTAATTTTCAAAAAAATCAGAGCATTGCATTACATGGGTTATAGGTAAACTAAGCGATGTTGTATAATATTATATAAATAATAATCACGTATATATCGTATTTAATGAGATTCTTTAAAGTGGCAGTCATTTAATTATTAAATTTTCAAAAAATGTGTTATGATCCGATTCCATAGTAATAAAGATAGCGAAAATCTAGGCAGCGAAGATGAAGAAATGGCAGAGATGAAGAGTGAAGAGGATGAGCCAATGGAGTCAGAGAGTGAAGCCGGCGATGACTCAGTGGAGCCTGAGATGAGAGTAAAGATGAAGGTGAAGATGAAAAAGAAGCCATAGGCAGTCAGGAATTATTCACCATATTCCAAAATATTAAGCAGGTCTTAGACGCTGAACAATCAGGTTTAGAAAATGAGGATGGTGAAGTGAACACAGACCCAAATGATGTAGGCAATGTGTCTATTTCCGTATATGCTGATGTTTTAGTTGCAAAGAGTATAGACATAATGATCCAGTGGAGAAGATAACATAACTCTACACTCATTAAAATAATTCGTCGGGAAACTAAAGATTTTATCACTGAGGGGTACGCATATGATGAAGCACTCTTCTCAGCTTTTCAAAAAAGAAAGTTTCTGATCAAGAAGTACATAAGGAACAATCGAGATGCTGACGATAATGATGATGATTCTGATAGTGATCCATAAGGAATCAGCCTACCCATCGATAAATGGATCTCCAGAACATTGACTATTTGTTTATGCTATAGAAACGATAGGTTTTAACATATTTAGTATTTTCTTCAATGTAAAAATATGGATACAAATAAAACATTGGTTCTTTATGTGCGTGTTAACTTGATGATTGTAGCTGCCCAGCCGTGCCCCCAAATCCCTCAATATACAAATCGGAGTGGGTGCTGTTGGTGGTGGCAGTGGGGTTGGTGGAAGTAGGGGTTGTGGTGGTGGATGGGTGGTGGTGGTGGATGGTGGTGGTGGTGGTGATGGTGGTGGGTGTTTGTGCTTAGTGGTTGGCAGTGGCTGTTGCTGGTGCTAGTGGCGGTTGTGGTAAAGGTGCTGGGAGGTAGTGGTGCTGTGGTGGTGGAGCGGTGGTGGTGGTGGTGGTGATGGTGGTGGTTGTGGGTGTTGGTAGCAGGCGGCTGTGGCCACAATGTCTAGACAATGGATAGCCAGCTATATTATTTTTGTTGTCGGGGCCTCATTGACTAGGTACTCATAATGCATTCATGCTGACATAGGCATGTGTGCATACGAGCGAGACCTTTATTAAGCCCTCATTGACATACCCTCTCCAATCTATACACTACGCACCATGCTCTCACAAATTCTGACCACAATGTCTAGACAAATGGATAGCCGTCAGAGTCAGTCATTCCAATGATAAATTTTCAAAAATAGTCTTCAATAGGTCTGCAAATATGAATATGAAGAAATTCGATAGGTGTTGGTTGGTGGGTGAGTGACGGGTGGGTTAATGCACAGTGTTGGGTGGTGCTTACTGGTTGGTGGTGTATGTCAGTACTGGCGGTAGTGGTGGTAGTGGTTATGGTGGTAGTGCTAGTGGTGAAGGTGGTTGGTGGGTGGTGGTGGTGAGGGTGGTGGTGGTGCTGGTGCTGGTGCTTGGGCGTTGATGTAGGTAGTTGGTGTTGGGTGTTTGCTGGTGCAATGTCTAGACAAATGGATAGCCAGCAGAGCCCGTCATTCCAATCATAATTTTTTTTAATAGTCTTCTCTTTGTCTGAAAATTGAAATTCTTTTGAGGAAATTTGAGGGTTAAAGGGGTAGGAACGTCTACAGCGCCCATGTAACGGTGTAACATGAGGTGGTGGCTTAGTGCAGATTTGATTGAATTATATAATAAAAAACATGGTTATAATGTATCACTGGTGTGTAGCCCAAAAGGATATATTTATATTTGACTTGTAGTAAACGACCATCTATGATTATGCGACTATGCTCGTAATGTGGCTCTTAATTGTTGAAATATACCGTAGTGAATGATAAGGCATCCAGTCGCCAACCAACTCCCCACAATGACTACTGTTAATGTATGAACACCGTGAAATAAAAATGTGTTAATCTTTAGTGGCAAACAACAATTGCCAGTGAGCTGGTTCACGCGTTATTATCAATTCTTTAAAACTCCCAGCGAGGACATTGTAATATCTTGCCAAATATCAATCTCACATCATTTGTTCACCATAACATTATGGAATGTACGCGTGCTCAAATAATCAAGTGCTAATACTCAACTCCATCGCAGCAAGCTGCACACTCTCATGCAGTATAATTAATGTATTTTATAGTCTGCGATATGAAAGACGTATTTTATGAAAAACATTCAACAGCGTTGCCAGTGTGTATAAATGTGTAACCGCCTGTGTAGCACAATAATTTTTGAAAATTTAAAAATTAAATGACTGCCACTTTAAAGAATCTTCTTAAATACAATACATACGTGATTATTATTTATATAATATCATACAACATTGCTTAGTTTACCTATTACCCGTGTAACGCAATGCTCTGACTTTTTAAAAATTAAATGACAGGGAGACGCCGCTCCGCCCACATCTCAGGCAAGCGAATATTTTTTTAATACTAATTTGACTTAGAAATGCAATGCAATTGCTGAAAGGAACAGCACGATTGTTATTCGGCATGTATCAGACTACAATCATATTGGATGGTCTTCTGGGGACAGTCTAACCATATTTTGTTAAATATTTTGAAACTAATTTTACTGGAAGCTGATGCTGCCTAACAGGGTGCTGTCAAATTAGTGTTAAAATATACAACAGCTTGCTTTCATAGCGACTAAGAAATTGCATTCTGGGAATTTAAGCTTCAAAGTGTTAAGCAAAAAAACAAAGGAGAATTCACCTTTCCAGAGTATCACCCATCATATGACGTCATAATCAACTACGTGACGTGTACAATGGCATCAAAATGAATAATGTCATGAATGACGTAGAGATGTACGTCACCACGCCTATTTGAAGACGGACTATGCGTTGTTGTACGAATTTTACTATGTAATAAATATTCTGCTGAATATTTTGAAACTAATTTGACTGGCCGCTGTTGCTGCCATAGGGTGGATTTAGCTAGAGATGGGCGGGACATAGCTAAAAATGAAAAGGTCCATTTCGAAACGGTGTCGAATGGCATTTAATTCATATCTAAATAAATTCTCAGATTTTCGATTAAGAGTTCGCAATAGGAAACTAGGTAGGCATATTCAGTTTTAGTTACATTACACGGATCTGTTTGGCTGGTGTCGTCTCTCTAAGATACAATGAAAACAATTAAATACTACACACACTGATCGTGTTTGGCATGTTCTTCAGATAAGCCAGCCCCGCCGCTTCCTCGCTCACATATACGCGATATTGTGTGTGTTTAAAAAATACATTTTCCATTGTTTTGCCTATTGTACACATATTTCCTGGTATAAAGGTTTTCGCAAGGATCTAGTTTGATCAACTCTTGATCCAGTATACGATTCTTATATGTGATTGTAAAGATGACTAAAAAATAGGTGCGATTCCTTGCGTTATTGTCTGAAGAACAAGTAAGCCCTTCTATTGAGATATAATCCATGCATATTATAATGGTGTGTGTTCAGTGGCTTTCGGAGAGAGAACTTATCTTCCCCAAATTATTTTCACATATTCGCATGTCAAGTCAAAGATCCTAATCATTACTTTTGGTATGTTAAATGCCGTTAGATCAATCTCTTCCCAAACATTTTCTGTCACCTTTTAACATCTGTAGACACTCTGTAGCGATGGCATGTTTGGTTATCGGATGGTTGATTAGGGTCAGCTATCTATTCAGCCCCGGTGTGAGCCATGGAACACCGCGGAGGACGCTTTTCTTTAATTAAGAATAATTGAACTACCAATTCTCAAGACAGCTCCCAAACGGTGATACACTTCGATTCTACCATTAATGTCAATGTAGGGGTGGGGTGGATTGGGGTGGTGTGGGTTAAATAGAGAAAGTGAAAATTCGTGCAACTTGACGGACTATTAAGCGTTTTTAACCCTTTAATGACTAAATTTGTTCCAAAAATTTGAATATTTACTTATTGAAGGTACATTACAGGCCAAGTGAAGACTAGTTTTTGGGAATTTAGCACTGGAATGACTGGCTCGGTTATCGAGCCAGTCATTCCAGTGGTAAATTAAAAAAAATAGTCTTCTCTTGGCCTGCAAATAGGCATTCCCCGAGACCAATACAGAGGCCGGTTTTGGCCGGCTTCGTCTTGAAAGGGTTAATCACGTTATTCATGACGTAATTGATTATGATGTCAGCCTACACGTGGCGTAGCTGATTATAACGTCATATGATTAATAGATAAACTGGATTGGATATATTGGAAAAGAGTCCATGTATCAAAGGCAGGACATCTCCGTACCAAAATAATAATAACTGGACTGAAAGGGGTGAACACAAATTAGAAGTCACGCGGGTTGGGGGTGAAGAATTGGCACGTGTACTGGTATTCTAAAGTTTGAACGTGGTAATGCGGAGGATGAACAGGAAAACTGTTCACCTTGTAGATATCGGATCGTCTTATGGGAAGTCATGACCCCGTTAGACGTCTTATATTTGCAAGTAAGACCTCAGTGAAATTCATATTTGAAAATACCAGGTGAGCTAGGAACTGAGTGAATAATATTAGTAGCAGTTAGATACGTAGTAGGAAGATGCACTGGTTGACTTTGACCAGTGCTAGTGGTACAGTTTCGCGGAAATGGGATAGAAACTGTGTCGAAACTGTAGCAGTAAATTCATCACAATAAGTTAGAAATTGGAATAGATTGAAATAGGAACGACGGTTCTGAGTTGATGATATCTGTCAATAGTTGAAGATAAAAGTTGTTGCTGTGGGATCGGCACACACTTTTATAATGTTCAGCAGTCGTTTCGGTCGTTAGTTTAGTAAATATTCGAGTGATAAGAATCGATGGGAATCGAGAGAGATTATAGGAAAGTATAGGTGACAGACTGACATTTAGTTGTTGACGGTCGGCATTCCGACTCCCTTAAGCAAGTACAACAACACCAGCTGGCAATGAGATCATACAGCTCATGTGCTTATTAACGTTCGTTTCCTACAGGCTTATCCATGATAGGCAAGGGACAGGACAGAGGCATTGTAGCCTCCTGTAGAAATTAATAACACAATCGAAATTTGTATATCAACTATATGTCAATCAAAGAAAGGCATGCTACAACAACACATTCCGTAATGTTGTTAGTTAGCTGACAGATCGCATCAAATCAGAACCAGCTAGAACCGCTTTGCTAGAGTTAGCGTGTAGATATATCGTGTTTAGTAATGAATCCCTAGAAGAGAAGCCCAGAGTTTGATTGGCCGAGATGACGTCATAATCAATGAGCATCTAGTCAAACTCTGTGGAAGAGAAGCAAGAGAAACAAGGTTTCAAAGTAAAGTCGAGGGATAGGCGAGCAGGGATTGGTCAGGACGATCAACAAGAATAGGTACAAACTTCTAGGAAGAGATAAGCAGGGGTTGATTGGAGGCAAGAATGATGCGGGCCAATCAAACAGTGGTTATATCTACCTAGAAGGATGAAAGGAACAGAAACTATATATTACGATATATATAGATCTATATATCGTAATATGTATAGAAGTTAGTAAATATGAAGAGTATTTAATAGGCACTTGGTCTATTGAAAAGTTAATCTTCACCATCTGTGATTCCAAAGCAGACGTTGCTTTGTCAATAGTGAGTAAATCGAGT
This sequence comes from Chaetoderma sp. LZ-2023a, assembly GCA_034401795.1. Taxonomy (NCBI): domain Eukaryota; kingdom Metazoa; phylum Mollusca; class Caudofoveata; order Chaetodermatida; family Chaetodermatidae; genus Chaetoderma; species Chaetoderma sp. LZ-2023a. Next base: position 52,176,124 of record CM067366.1, on the reverse strand, counting down.
CGTTGTTACGTTAGGCTAGCTAGATATCATATCGACCGTAGTGTCGAGAGTAATCGGTAGTCGTAAGTTAGGCAAAGTCAGAATTAAATAGTTTAGGTTAGGACCGTATTATGTTAAGCAGTATTGTTTATAAAGTATACTCTATTTTCTGTGACAGTAAAAGTCACCATTGATACTTAAAAGTTATTGTACAGTTAGCTATAGAAATAAAATTATCCCCTTGTAAAATACAAGGCACTATTTCGGTTGTTCTTTAGAAAGCTCTTAAACAGTACGGAGAAACACTGTACCTTACTCAGAAATTTCAGAAAGTCAGATCAGGCCCAGTTACTAGAAATATCTTCATTCCATCTTTGAAGAGGCGAGTGGTAACTATACGACTGCAGCGGCGAGAAGATTGATTGTCGCAGCAATCATCAACATCATAAGTCTTCTCGAAGTTGTAGTCGCGAGCGTATAAGTAATTCAGTAGAAAGTGATATCGAAAATCTTCAGTGGCTTCACCTGCCAGGATAATAAGAGTGGAAACATTGTGTGAACTGAGTAAGTACTAGACGATACGAATGGCCCAAGTAGACAGGCCAGCTAACATAGTATTAAAAGACGTAGCAGACAGAGTACAAGTATTCATTGATTTAGCCCAAAAATCTGACAGTGCAAAAGTGACGCAACACCGAGAATATAGAGACAATTCGTTAATCAAAATAACCACTGACATTAATTGTGAGGAGCAGCCTCGATTAAAACGAGTCATAGTCTGTTTATACTACCAGTGAATAAACACTAAATAGACAATACATAATGGCGGCACCAGGTCCAGCGGGTCCCGGCATACCACCAATGGGGGAACATGAAAGGCATCCTGAGCTACGGGCGGAAACGGTAGCAGCCATGCATGTGATGGGCACCGCAATGGCGGGTACCATCGTACAGAGTAATGTTAGGAGGGATGCGGACCGGGTCCATCGGGAAGAAGTAAGGGAGCTGACCCAACGAATACAACCGTGCGACGGGCTCACCCCGGAGCAGGTGCGGCAGTTCCTGGACGAGGCTCATCGTGTATGGGTGGCGATGGAAGGGAAGCTGGATGGGATACCGGCCTACATAGTAACACATGCTTCTCGAGGGCAACTGTCGAGAGCGCTAGACTATTATATGGTTGGAAAGAATAGGGATGAAATTACATTCGAAGAGTTAAGAGCGTACATCACAGAAAATTTTATCTCCGCCAACGAGGGCGAGAGAATAAAGTATGACCTCAAAGGGGTGCGTCAGAGAAGGAATGAGACTATCATCGCCTTCAACAGAAGGTATCGTGAGTTGGCCAGCCGGGCGTATCCCGTCACGAATGCTGATAATCAGAGGACAGTACTAGGGGTATACATCAAGGCCCTTAGTGATGTGGGACTTGGTAGAAGAATAGTAAGGAAGAAAGCCACCACTCTTCAACGAGCGGTCGAGATTGCGGAGGAAGAGGCAAATTGCAATGATTTGCTGAAGGCAATGCGGATAGATGATCGTAGAGAAACCGACATGGAAGTGGGGGTGCTGGACATGGAGGAGGGAAAAGATGTATGGGCCATAGTAACCGGTATGAAGCGGCAGATCGCCCAGCAGACGAGATTAATCGAGCGGTTATGCAGCACAGTAGAGGCTTTGCAAGCCAATGCCAAACCTCAACAGGCACCCAGAGAAACAAGGCCACCTAAGAAACCAGCCATGCCACAAAGACGCCAGCCAGCGAAACCGCGCAGCAAACCACCGGCTGAGTACCCACGACGAGACATCGTGTGTTACAATTGTGGACAGAAAGGGCATTATAAGGCGGATTGTAAACAGCCCAGGCAGCCTCCGAGAAATGATATGCCGAGACGAACTGGACGTGTAGCCCAACCAAGGGGCCAGAGACCACCTATAGTATGTTTCACCTGTGGCAAGCAGGGGCACATGGCGCATGATTGCTATGATTACCAACAAAGCTTCACGGGGTATAGGGATAGACAAACCGAGCCGGCTCCGACCCTACGTTGTTTTCATTGTTTTAAGGACGGACATATCATAAATAACTGTCCACTTAGGGCACCACAACCTAGACCGCAGAGGAACGTGGCCAAGAAACCACGTTTAGAGAGTGATATGGATGTTGACGCGATCTACCCAGGTGATAGACCAATGAACAATGAACCGAGAATCACCGCACAAAACTATTCCCGTAACGTGCGGAAAGACAACGCAAACAGACTTCGTAGTAACGAGGAGTACGAGGATCAGGACGGTTTCGTTCTAACCGGGGAGGGAACCGATGTGTACGGACGATATGAAGGAGCAGGATGAAGAAATTCCTACGCTGAAGTGGTCAGCGGACGAAGGAGCCCTTCATTAAATGGCGACGGAGGAGACCGTTGGTAAGCGTACCGACCGAGCGGTTTCTGATCCGTTTACACTGGGACAACCACGGTCCAAAAGATCAGGGTAAGATACTGGTGCTAGCACGTCCTTGATTAGAAAGGATGTATGGCGTAGCAGCTTAGATGCTAGGCCATTAAAAAGAGCTAAGACGCTCTTAGCGGTAAATGGTTCCCCAATAGAGCTTTTGGGGGAGACACAAATCAAATTTAAGAATGCCCGGCCTATTCCTGGTACGCTAGTAGCGAATATGCGGCATGAATATTTGATTGATGCGGATGCTTTGCACTTGGGAAATGCAAAGATTGACTATCGGACCAAAGAAGTAGTATGGTTTGGTCAGGTATATCCCTTTAGGTATCCCTATAGGGAACAGACGAGATATATATATTCTAGTTGTAAAGAAACGACCAGATATAAAGATATCGACAAAGTTATTGAGGACTTTGCGGATAACTTTGATACGGCTCGTCCAAACACTTTAGGATTGGTCCCCAAAGTGAAGTGTACGGTACCAACAGGAGATGCGTTTCCTATAAAGCAGATGGCCTACCGTCTGCCGCTTGCCAAGCAGTATGTAGTCAAGAACCAAGTGGCTGAGATGCTGGCAGCGGGCGTCATAAGACCAGCGTCATCACCATGGGCGTCACCCATTACTTTAGTCCCTAAGAAGGACGGTGACACTAGGTTTTGTATTGACTATAGAAAGTTGAATTCCGTATGTCGCAAGGATAGCTATCCATTACCAAACATATCGGATATTTTTGATTCTATGCGCGGCGCAACAATCTTTTCTACTATGGACTTGAAGTCGGGCTATTGGCAGATACCAATGGACCCCCAAGACATAGAGAAGACAGCGTTCATCTACAGTGAGGGTTTGTTTGAATGGATTCGTATGCTGTTCGGTTTTTGCAACTCAGGTGCTGTATTTCAAAGGGCAATGAATGATATTTTCCGAGAATTCGTGGGAAAATATCTGCATGTTTTTGTAGACGACGTAGTCATATATTCTCGAAATCCAGCTGAACATGTCCAGCACCTACGTAAGGTCATGCGTAAGATTCGAGAATATAATCTACAGGTTAAGAAGAAGAAATGCGATTTCGCTAGTCCGTCAATAGATTTGTTAGGTTATCGTATTTCCGCACAAGGAGTAGCTCCTCAGGCCCAGAAGGTCAAGGTCATTAGAGAAATGTCTCCACCCCGAGATGTGGGTGAAGTGAGAAGTTTTCTCAGAGCTACAGGTTACTACCGATCCTGTGTGCGAGGCTATGCCGAAATTGCGAAGCCTTTAATAGAGTTAACCAAGAAATACAAATGTTTTGAATGGGGTGCGGAGGAACAGCAAGCGTTCAAGAAATTGCAGAACTTGTTGTGTAGTGAGACAGTTCTCACATATCCGAATTTAAACGCCCCGTATAAATTATATACTGATGCATCTAGCTATGCGATCGGTGCAATATTGGTGCAGGAAGATGCGAAAGGTATAGAGCGGGTAATCCAGTATGTAAGCTCTACACTTAAAGATAGTCAGCTTAATTGGCCCGTAATAGAGAAGGAGGCTTACGCTGTGATCTATGCGTTGAAGAAGCTCCGACCATATCTATTTGGCGCGCAGTTTACCGTGTACACGGACCACAAACCCCTAAAGAGTTTGTTTGTGGGAGAAGTGAAAAACACGAAGGTGCAGCGCTGGGCAGTGCTGATTGCGGAGTACGGATGTAAGATTGAGTACATCCAAGGCTCGAAGAACATTCGAGCGGACATGTTGTCCAGATTACGTCGTCCAGTGGAGATCGCCACGTTAGACACGGGCGATTATGTCATACCCGAGGTAGACGAAGGTGCATTACCGCATGTCCCTCTAGAGGTTTATGACATACACTGCGACGAATTGCGTACCGAACAGACCAAGGAATACCCGGAGTTGTTCAAGAACTCACCGGAGGAGTATATGGTCAAAAACGGGATTTTGTATTCGTTAGTGACACCATCAGCGTTGGATGCTGAGTACCCCAGAATCATGTTACCTACCCTGTTCCGTGAGAAGGTGCTCCGGATGGCTCATGAACGAGCCGGTCACCAAGGTCTGCAGAAGACCATCGGTATGGTACGGGATTCTTTTGTGTGGACGTCTTTGAGAAAAGACGTGGTACGTATGCTGGAGATGTGTACGACATGCCAGGTCAACCGACCTGTCACTACTCGACCGAAGTATAGCGAGATGCCCATGGCCAATTATCCGAGTCAGATAATTGGTATGGATTTGATTGGTCTGCTATTAGAGTCGAGTATGGGTAACGTGTATATAATGACGGTAATTGATCACTGCTCTGCCTGGGCAGAAGCATATCCAATTCCAGCGAAGATGGCTCAGAATGTTGAAGACAAGTTCTTCAATGAGTACGTCGCTCGTCATGGTGTCCCTGAGATCTTGATAACAGATCAGGGCAAAGAGTTTTGTTCCAATTCTCTGGAAGAACAATTTCGTGAACACGGTATCGATCATAGACGATCGAGTCCATACCATCCGCAAACGAATGGATGTACCGAGAGGTTCAATCGAACTCTTAAGGAGTTGATTCAGAAAGGGGTGAATAACGAATCTCGTAATTGGGAAGATGAGTTGGGTGCAGCTTTGACAGCGTACCGCAGTACTCGTCATTCCACGACCGGGTATACGCCATTTTATTTGACGTATGGTCGACGAGCTAGAATTCCGTTTGCTATTCCAATCGATGCTTCGCAGGATCTTGGTGAGAGACTTACGTGTCTCAATAATGCCTTGCTGCGTGCTCGTGGAGAAACGGCTAAGTCTAGAGAGATTCACCGGGAACAAATTAATAAGCGTGCGAACGCTGGGGAGTACAAGTTTGGCGACTCGGTGGTCGTGAAGGCTGAGGAGAGGATGAAGTTGACCTCTCGCAGTGACCCCGAGTACGAGATCTTTAAGATCAATGGGCCCGTAGCTCATGTCCGACATCAAAGATCTGAGAAGGTACGCGTACTTAACATCTCTAAGTTGCATGTAGTCGACTCAGAAATGTGTTGGGACAAGATACGAACACGCCCTATTCGTAACCCTGCCAAAGGTACGAAAGCCAGCCATCACCCGAGAGTGATGATACCCGAGTCCAGACCTTTGCCGGTAAATGACTCCGGTGCAACATTGAGTAAGCGAGCTCGTAGGAAACGACCCGCTTCCGATGAAGAGCCAAGGGTGCGCAAGGGGGGTAAGATGGTTGATATGGATATAGATCAACCTAGTACAAGTCAGATTCGAAACCATGAGTCAGCGAGTGAAACCATCATAACTCCTCGTACTATGGTGATGGACACTTCGGAGGGTGTACCCGAAACCGTCACTGAGCCAATGGAAACGCTTCCCTCGCATCCCTACTTTCTGCGCAAGCGCAGTCTCGCTCCTGACGTCTACTCAGAGCCCAAAAGACTCAGGATTGGCGCGTTTGGCCGTGCTCGATACGATGACTTCATCGGTCGTATCGATGCAGTTATAAGGCGACGCAGTCGTCAATAGTCGTAATTCTGTATAGTAGTATCGTACCAGTAGCCTTCGCGGTGATATAGTATCGTATAGTCCGTTCAGAACGTAACAGTATAGCTGATAGTAGCATAGCAAACATAAACCATGTCAGTCGCAGCCCTATCTGCCGAGGCCGCACGGGCCGCGTGCGCCATGATAGCCAACATTGAGAGGCTGTGTAACGCGGATAAGGACATGATGCGTACGCTGATTATGAGGAGTATGCGGTTCATGTTGAAGGATGACAAAATTAATGCCGGAAGGGTTATACTCCTGGCCGAAATCAGCAAGGCTTTGCTATCCGAGTATGGAATAAACATAGTGCATTGGGTTCGAGTACTGTTGTTGAGAAGCTTTATTAATCGCTGTATTTCTCACCATGATCGGATAGTATGTGACCGGGTCAGAATGTCCTGGTTGTAAGGGGCCGCGAGTGTGTCATGGTCAGTTGAGGGTCGATAAGACCCATGTGCCATGTATTGTCAGTATACTGACTAACTCCACAGATAGCAATTGCAATATTCAACTGTCCGAGTCCAATGACACCACTAGTAAGTTATTTGCCAATAAGAAAATAGGCGTGGTTTTGCAACCCTTCGGGGAGACTATGGAGATCCACTGTGACGGGCAACTGACTGACCGGTGCAATGTAGAGAATGGTGTGTATGCGTTGATGTCGGGTGAGTGTGGATATAGTGGTAAAGGGTGGCAATTCGAGCCAGTACTGTCTTATAGTCGGACATACACTCGAGTGAGTTTGGCCCTTGAAATGCCCCATTTGGATGTGGCCGGAGTTCTAAATGCATCCAGAATTGTTAGCCAATTAAAGGTCCAAGATTGGAACCATTTGCATAAGACTAAGTACGTGCCGCTAGCACAATTATCTGCGGTCGACCCAGCGATGGTCGATGGCATGGGAGTACCGTCATTTATCTCATACTCGACAGGCTCCTTCGTAGTGATTATAGTGATTTTTATTGTGTTGTTTAAGTGTGGAATTATTTCACGCATGTGGTCGTGGATTAAGTGTAAGCCACATGCGGCCCACAGACCATGTGCGGTCCATATAAGTGCGCCACGGATTATTCAGGACCAGCAGTTCCGGAGACCTGCAGCCCTACCGGAGCCGCTGCGTTTGTCATCCGGGTCGTCGCCTAACGATACTGACAGGACTGTGATCGACCCGACGGCTGATGACTGGATAGACATGGAGCTAACCAGGGACACTAATATCAGTGTACAGTATGAAGACATAAATTGTAGCACGAACTAAATAATAGTGCCATGGTTGCATATATTTTCCTCATTCCTGATCAATGGTATGGATTCCGAGGATATTTCGTAACGGTGCACAAACTTTATTATTGTGCCACGTATTGGTTGTTTATTGCATATATTGTGGATGTCGCTAGGACCATGTATATGACCTGTAATGATTTGACTGTAGGATTAGGATTTATAGTTAGTTATTTTATTGTTTTAGCATTGTATTGCTTGTTTAACTATGTTTTATCGTCATAATAGATTTCTATTATTGCAGTGTGGTAACGGATGATTACGTTAGCTATGGACGTCAGTTCTGGGTAGCCCTGGTATAGTGTGGTTTGGTTGTTGATAGTGCACAACGAGTTAATTATCGATGTCTTAAGGCCTTAAGAGATGGTTAATTAACTTCGGTTGAGGGGCATGTGTAGATATCGGATCGTCTTATGGGAAGTCATGACCCCGTTAGACGTCTTATATTTGCAAGTAAGACCTCAGTGAAATTCATATTTGAAAATACCAGGTGAGCTAGGAACTGAGTGAATAATATTAGTAGCAGTTAGATACGTAGTAGGAAGATGCACTGGTTGACTTTGACCAGTGCTAGTGGTACAGTTTCGCGGAAATGGGATAGAAACTGTGTCGAAACTGTAGCAGTAAATTCATCACAATAAGTTAGAAATTGGAATAGATTGAAATAGGAACGACGGTTCTGAGTTGATGATATCTGTCAATAGTTGAAGATAAAAGTTGTTGCTGTGGGATCGGCACACACTTTTATAATGTTCAGCAGTCGTTTCGGTCGTTAGTTTAGTAAATATTCAAGTGATAAGAATCGATGGGAATCGAGAGAGATTATAGGAAAGTATAGGTGACAGACTGACATTTAGTTGTTGACGGTCGGCATTCCGACTCCCTTAAGCAAGTACAACAACACCAGCTGGCAATGAGATCATACAGCTCATGTGCTTATTAACGTTCGTTTCCTACAGGCTTATCCATGATAGGCAAGGGACAGGACAGAGGCATTGTAGCGTCCTGTAGGAATTAATAACACAATCGAAATTTGTATATCAACTATATGTCAATCAAAGAAAGGCATGCTACAACAACACATTCCGTAATGTTGTTAGTTAGCTGACAGATCGCATCAAATCAGAACCAGCTAGAACCGCTTTGCTAGAGTTAGCGTGTAGATATATCGTGTTTAGTAATGAATCCCTAGAAGAGAAGCCCAGAGTTTGATTGGCCGAGATGACGTCATAATCAATGAGCATCTAGTCAAACTCTGTGGAAGAGAAACAAAAGAAACAAGGTTTCAAAGTAAAGTCGAGGGATAGGCGAGCAGGGATTGGTCAGGACGATCAACAAGAATAGGTACAAACTTCTAGGAAGAGTTAAGCAGGGGTTGATTGGAGGCAAGAATGATGCGGGCCAATCAAACAGTGGTTATATCTACCTAGAAGGATGAAAGGAACAGAAACTATATATTACGATATATATAGATCTATATATCGTAATATGTATAGAAGTTAGTAAAATATGAAGAGTATTTAATAGGCACTTGGTCTATTGAAAAGTTAATCTTCACCATCTGTGATTCCAAAGCAGACGTTGCTTTGTCAATAGTGAGTAAATCGAGTCGTTGTTACGTTAGGCTAGCTAGATATCATATCGACCGTAGTGTCGAGAGTAATCGGTAGTCGTAAGTTAGGCAAAGTCAGAATTAAATAGTTTAGGTTAGGACCGTTTTATGTTAAGCAGTATTGTTTATAAAGTATACTCTATTTTCTGTGACAGTAAAAGTCACCATTGATACTTAAAAGTTATTGTACAGTTAGCTATAGAAATAAAATTATCCCCTTGTAAAATACAAGGCACTAGTTCGGTTGTTCTTTAGAAAGCTCTTAAACAGTACGGAGAAACACCGTACCTTACTCAGAATATTCAGGAAGTCAGATCAGGCCCAGTTACTAGAAATATCTTCATTCCATCTTTGAAGAGGCGAGCGGTAACTAAACGACTGCAGCGGCGAGAAGATTGATTGTCGCAGCAATCATCAACATCATAAGTCTTCTCGAAGTTGTAGTCGCAAGTGTATAAGTAATTCAGTAGAAAGTGATATCGAAAATCTTCAACCTGACTATGATAGCAGCAATTCATGCGACGAGGCGGCATCTGATGTTGGCAGTGACTAATTGATAAACACTATTTTCCGACACGGGTAGCAGATGTATTGTGCTGTATGCAGAGAGCACAAATACAATTACTTTGAGTAATCATTTAACACTCGACTTTATTTAGATACGATGCCATGCTCATGTCATTTTTCTTTCAGTACCCCCAAATTGCAGGTATTTTATGAAATTATCATTATGCTCATTGCCAAAGTAACACAATTTCAGCAAATTAAATTAATATAGGGCCTTTGGATTTTTCAGTTTTTGTCTATCACTAACTTCTCAAGATGTTAACATGACACTATGCCCTTTACTAGCACGCTACCATCCATAGCAATGCACATATTATTGCATTAATATATGAATAAGTTATATTGCAATATTGGCAAATGTCGGAAAAGGTAACTCGTGTTACCTTAGCCACATTCTCAGCACAGAGATTATCTGCATCCACGCTCTCTGTCAATCAGGTGTGGGCAGCTGGCCACAGGATATCTGGGCAGATGGGAGAGGTGCGTGCTGGAGGCAAGGAACATGAAAGGAGAGATTTGTTAAGGAGAGATGGGCTTCTATAAAGCATATAATAGAATTTCTGCTAGATAGAAAATTAAAGAATATTATTGAATAATTGTGCTATATGTTTTATATCTTCTGAGGAGCTAATAACCCCGTAGCTACAACAATTTGGCAGATTTTAAACACCGGGTAAAATTGCCAGGCGGACACTCCCAGCTCTTGTGATATTAAAAAAAGGGAAATTTCATTTGCACAACAAATATTTTTAAGGTGGGCCTAGTTGTTTCAGCTTTTTTATATTACCTCTGTAAACAAATTTAGCGAGTTCGCTAGAAGAGTTCTGATGAGCAGCACGCTATAACTCGTCTAGATAGGTCATGGCCACCTGCGGATATTCTCATATTATGATACTCGCCATGATGTGGCGTGCGTGCATATGCACGTGCGTGCATGTATACATCCGTATGCCTTCCCTTGCGTGCGTGCGTAATCGCTTCTCGTTGCCTCTCTCCATCCGGACTATAAATGGGCACCAGTGTAAAAATTGGGGAAGTTACCAATAATAGACTGAACTCAAAATCAGCCTAGATATGGCGTCAATGGGACTTGTAATCAGGGACTCGATAGACGCCAATCAAAGCAATAGCTTTTTTCTCCACACGCGAGATGGGTAGACGATTGGCCGTGGTGTTAGAGTGGTCGACTGGTAATCATCGAGCAGGTTTCAAATCCTGCTCGATTATCAAGCGGTCAAGCTGACGAGCAATTGGTGGAAACATAAGCAATATCCTTTACTTCTCGTTGCCTCTCTCCACCCGGGTGTAAAAACTGAGGAAATTACAAATAATAGACTGAACTAAGACCAGCATTTGGCGTGAATGTGATCTGGAATCGGGGACCCGATAGACGTCAATCAAACCAATAACTTCTTATCTAGACGTGCAATTTCTTTCTCCAACTTTTGACGGCGATGGTCAGGTTCGCAGTCTTGAGTTCTAAAACCTTCAAGTCCTTCTCATAACAAGGGTTCTACATCGTCGGCCCTCCACGTGGACTATTTGTCTAGCCACCAGTTAATCAGAATTTCAGAAGGTATATAATCTTCCAGTGGAACACGTAATCTTCCCCAGTTATGGTCATTCGGAAACTTTAGACAATGTCCAGACTAGGTGACTAGTTGTGCGCCTGATAAATTACTATTTACAACTCGATACATCAGCGGGTGCAATTGACCAAATAGACTCTCTTCAGTACTAAATGAGTAATTATTAGGCGAGTCGGTTCTTCAGTGAACGCGCCATTTTCAGTGGAAGCTGTAGTTTCCAACAACTTTCCCGTCAGAAGACTTTTCTGATTATATACGTCGCTGCATCTGCAAAGTTTGTGGAGCGCTATCAACGCAGATGATTGTATGTAGGACATAGCATCTCCATTCGCTCCTGTTTCTGTATTGCAATCTCAAAACCAGTGAGGAAATGACTTTCCGAATCTAGTCCAGTCCAGTACCAAGGACTTCCCGCACACACTTTTCCACCCTCTGCATATATAGCGCCATGGGACAAGCGTCAGTGTTATCACAGAAGTGTCAGTTTCATTACCACCAGCCTCGAATTATCTCCGGGTGATATTTAGTATCTGGGACTCTCGAGACGGAAGCCTGCTTCCACATACTATTAAAACAGTTAAAGTGTAGCGTGATTGACGGCCTGTTGGATTTTTTTTATTTGACAGATTTTGAAGACGAAGTTGTTTTTTTTATAGGTTTTTGGGTATGCTGATTTCAAATTTCCGCTTTCTAATCTGTCGTATAAACGGTTTGCCGGCCATCTTCTATCATTTTCCCGCCAAAAATTCCCATACTACAGCCATAGTAAACTTAAAATATCTTGTTGTCAAGAATCTCTTCTCCGAAATCATTTAAAGGGATTGATTCAAACCTCATGAAATAGTAACTAGCCCAATATCTCAACTAATTTTGTTCAACAGAACTTTTTTTGCCAAATAGTTCGGTAGTCATCTTGGATGACATTGTTTTCGCGAAAATGACTTCTTCTCCAGAACCGCTTAAAGGATTGGGCCGAAATTTGGGAGATATAATCAGGGGCTAAAAGCCGTTAAAGTTTGTTCAAGGAAAGTTGATTTGTCAAAGACCACATTCATTTTGATTGATCCACACACACTCATCACTCATTCAAAATGTAGCGTGTTCGGCGGCCATATTGGCTTTTTTATTTGATGGATTTTGATGCCGAAATTGGTTTTATATAAGTCTTTGGATATGCTGATTTTAAATTTACACTTTCGAAACTGTCAGATACACGGTTAGCAGCCATCTCGGATCATTTCCCAACCACATACTCACATACTAAATCAATTTGGAAATTTAAAATGTCTTCTCGAGAACCACTGGCCGATTTCAAGTATATTTGGCAGCATCCGTATGGCGTAAAGATCCAAGTTTGTTCAAACGATGCCGGTCAGCCAATTTGGCTGGCGTCCATCTTAGATTGTGGCTGATTTGTAGAAACGTCTTTAAAAATCTGCTTCCCAGACACCGCTTGCGGGATTAATTCAAAACTCGGGAAACCTCATCTGAGGCAACAGCTGAATCAAGTTTGTTCACGGGAACTTGAGCGACTAAGAGCCATTAAACTTTGTCCATCGAAAGTTGATAGGTAAAAACATGGCTGTCAAGATTTAGCGTGTTGTCGGCCATCTTGGATTTTCTGAAAATTTCTCAGAAAATTATATAACGGACTACTGGGCCAATTAAAAAACCTTTGATAAACCGTCGTCACAGAAATTAGATTTAAAAATTTTTCCAGTGGCCATTTCCTTTTGTTCAGTTGTCACAGGGGCGATTAATTCCAGGTGAGCGATACAGGCCCCTCGGTTATTATTATTATTATTATTATTATTATTATTATTATTATTATTATTATTATTATTATTATTATTATTATTGTTTTAGATGCTAACAATGATGGCAGCAATATTGGCGCTGCTCCTCCACACATGGTGTTCTTGCTTTGCTGTGCCGTGTTCTGGTCTATGCTAATTTGGATATAATGTCACCATGGATTTACTGATGGAGTAATGTGGTGTTGCGAAACATTTTAGCGATAATTTAAAATCATTGTTCAAATAACCGGAGCCGGGTTAAGACAAGGGCTAAGGCCCCCCCCCCCCCCACTAAATAATGACCACAAATAATTAAAAAACAATTATATTCACCCACTTGAAGATTTTAATCCCAGTATCTCAGTTTTACTGATATGCGTAAGCTGAACGTCCTCAGTTATGCTCTACAATGGGCTAGCAAGATCAGACCAACTATTGACCTGCTATTTTAAATCTAATTAGTAGTTTTAGTTAAAGGTATTAGACAGCGTTAAAATGTATCAAATCTCTAGCGTTTTAAATTTGTTACACTCGCCCCAATTCACCTTCCCAGAGTATCCATCGATTATCAGACCTCGTATGACGTCATAATCCGCTCAGCGCATGTATGATGACGTCATAATCATTACATCACAAAGGGTTCCATATAGACCGTCAGCAAATCTCAAATGGTCCGACACGTTGTATAAATTGTATGTCTTTGTAATTCTTTGTTATTTAATAAACATGCTGTTGAATATTTTAAAACTAATTTAACATGGCGCTGCTGCTGCCTTAGGCACCAACAGCACCCAGTCAAATTAGTTTCAAAATATTCAACAGATTACATGTGTAGTTTTTTGGAAATTAATAGTGTGGGTGTTCAGAGATCGCTCGATCCCAACACGAGCGAGGTGTGGGTGGAGCTTAGCTAGTGGTTGGCGGGGCATAGCTAAAATGGGAAGGTCTATTTACTTATTAGTGTATACGTATTTAGTATGTGTTTTAATTAGTAAATCTTTAGTGTTAAAATTGTTAATTAGCTTGTAATTTGGAATTTGTCTACAGCATTAAGATTTATCAGCTAATCGGGTCTAATTAAGCGTTTAACGTGTCTGTGTTTAGTGTGTCTTTTAATATGTTAATCTGTGCAGTGTTAAAATTTGCCAATTAAAGTAGTCAACGTAAATTCTGTAATATGTTCAACGTAAATTCTGTCATATGTTCAACGTAAATTGTGTAATATGTTCAACGTAAATTCTGTAATATGTTCAACGTAAATTCTGTAATATGTTCAACGTAAATTATGTAATATGTTCAACGTAAATTATGTAACATGTTCAACGTAAATTATGTAACATGTTCAACGTAAATTATGTAATATGTTCAGCGTAAATTATGTAATATGAGTAATAAGACCATTCAACATGGATTTGTCCTCATTACATCAATGGACATTTCCAGTTTTAGCTTTGCCCCCCCCCCATCACTAGCTAGGCTCCACCCACGCCTAGCTAGTTTTGGATCGATTGATCCCTGAACTCCCTGACTATCAATCTCCAGAAAACGATACAGGTAAGCTGATAAATATATTGAAGCTAATTTGACTGGGCGATGTTGTGCCTATGGCAGCAACAGCCAACAGCGTCCAATCAAATTAGTTTTAAAAATATATTCAACAGAATGTTTGTTAAATGGTAAAGACATACAATTCGGACAATGTGTCGGAGGATTAAGCGCTAAAAACGGACTATTTTGAATTATTCATGATGTCGTGATTATGACGTCATCCTACACATCACATAATTAATTATGACGTCATATGATGGATGAAAAATCTTCGAAAGGTTCATTGATGAACTAGGAGGACTTATACATGCATACACCATGCTGTAGACGTAGTCTCGTAATGCAGAATCGGCAACAGGCCCTGTCACGGCTCCGGGAAGAAAAAAACTCCCTACGAAGGCACCATAACAAAGGTAAGGCACAGTATAACTAAGCGTGGGTACTGCACACAATTTTTTCGACATGGCCAAATTGTAAGTCAACCCAGCCCAATCTGAAGACGACAAGCAGATTCCCTCTAGAGAAATCACTCAAACATACTCGAAAAGCTATTTACACAAGAACCCTGACTCGGCCACCTCCACCCATCGACTACTGATCCTACCATCCACTATCGCGGGATAAAACTAGAGACGATCCTGTTCATGCAGTACACCATTCTAACACAAATCTGTTCCAGGTCTAGACGCTCGGTTATACAAACACATCGCAGACAACCCCCAACTCCATCAGAAAATTGTCGACACCTACAATTACATGGTTTAGAATCCAGATGAGCTGGTCTTCCCAGAGTTTGTATGCAATGTGATAATGCTGCTAACCTTAACAAGATAAAGGCAACTGGCGGAACCCAGCTGAATATAGGCCGATGGCCAGAACATGTGTAGTAACCGGACTCTTTTACAAAGTCCTGGCAAATAGGCTACAGATGTTCACGCGGGACCGGTGTCTAATATACACACTGGTCCAGAAGGGGTTTATACAGTATAAGGGTCGCACATTCGAACATCCACTCACAATGTGTCACAAGTACGAAAACTCAAATACCACCATGTTTGATTTTCGAAACGCCTTCACTGCAATCCTCCATGAGGTGGTAGAAAAGACGCTTCGAGAATTACCCATTCCAAACAAATTCACCCTGTGGCATATTCCAATTCTACAGAGCAATCTCTAGGAAAATCCGTGGACCATGCAGATCTATACACTGAGAGAATCCCACAAAAATAAGCCTTCTACAGGAGACAGTTTATCCCCTCTAGTTTTCAATGTATGTATAGAGCCGTTACTACGACCTATGACGACTCAGGACGATGGCGAATCCACCACACTAACTTATGCAGATGATACAGTCATAGTCTTCGCATTATCTCAACTTTCAGATCGTGAGCTAAAACCAGAACACCTGCAAATAGTAGACAACTTAGCCCAAAATTCCAAGCTATTTGGTTTATCCCTGAACCCAATTAATCGGTTGTATCTCCTCTAACATAGATGCATAGGCCATAAGATAGGCGGCACATTCAGTGACGCAAACCCAATAGCAAATATCTTGGCACATCTCTCGCACGAGAGTCAAGAACATATCTCCAAACACATAGTTTGGCACACCCACAAAACAGGACACCTGCGACCCAAGCAGATGGGTAAGATTGTGAATCAATGCCTTCTCCATTCGTAGTATTCTGCATGGATGACTAACGTCATCACCGGAGAGAGTGTAGTTAAGGAAGTGGAGCTATTCGCACAATACAATGAGACATTCCGCACCACACTTCCTGATTTTAGTGCTCTGTATGTGGAACTACCGACATTATGCAGGTTATTTTCTTCAGTACAGCCAGCTTGATCTGATCCCCATACTAGAGAGAAAGGCAAGGCTCTCTGATAAAAAGACACATTAACCATTGTACTACAAATCACGAGAGCGTCACCCACTTGCATCTAGAGACTTTCATTGTTGATGCATTGAGTGGTGAACCCGCCCTAAAGGAAAAATTATTCCTTACGGAGCATGGTAGTCTTCAACAACTAACGAAGTGAATGATGTAAATCTCGCCACCAGTACCGACAACAGCACTGCATCAGCACAAGCACCAGCATCAGACCCACAGATACAAACTGATCAACCCGCCAGTTAGAATCATGCATATAGAGGAAGGGGGTGTGGCCATCTCATCGTGGGGACCACAACAACGACCCAGGACGCGGGAATCAGCACAACAATAAAAATAGCCAAAACATGCATGATAGGTTAGAAGAGATCAGAAAGCAAATCTCAGCACTCACCAATCTAGTCACCACCCTCAGTACAACAGTAGCAATGCAGTCAACCACACGCCCAGCAACCACTATAATTTCGACCGCCACTGAACACCTGTTTTGGATGTGGTCAACCGGGCCACTGGAAAGAGCAATGTTCTAATTGCCCTCCGTCAACAATTCCAACCGCTGACTGATGAACCCCGCAGCCTGAGCCCCCATCAAACTAACAAGGCCACCGATTACAGAGTCACTTCAGTGCCCATTCTCACAACCCGGCTCAACTTCTGGCTCTGAACAACAACATCAGCTGGCCATTACAAACATTTATTCTCCTATAACAGTATGCACACACTCGCACCCGGCTTGTCATATGTCGGTACCAATGATGCATACCGCATCCGCAGCACTGACATCTCCCCCTGCTGGAAATTGTGATCCCGCAATTTCCGCAAGTAACCAACTGTCTTCTCTATGTAAAGCGGCAGTGGTAGGTTGTAGCACCTCCACTGAAACAACATTTACACAAGCACCATGACCCACCACCAAGGCACTTAGCACACGGTGTCCCTTGGTGGTTTGCAACTCACAAGTCCTTACCGGATCATTCCACGCGTCATTGCCTCTTCTGTGCATCCACTAAACATCCCATGATGCATTGTCAAAAGTGGCTCACACAGGTAGCCCTCATCCTCAACCGTGACAATCCTATCCGCACTGCTGTATATACCAACTCTAAATACACAGAGACAGCATCAACACCACCACCATTGCTACTACCTTCTCCGTCATCGCTCAGATGTTATCATTGGAAACTCTTCTGCAGGCACACCGTAAGGTAATATATAAGTGTGCTTGTCTGTTTAGTGGTGTCTCCACCAGTGCCACTGTTGACATTGGAGCTTCCATCACCGTTTTTAACAAGCGATTGTATGAGAGCATCCCACCTCATAAAAATCCACCACTTAAACCCACAAACATATTTTGCAAACAGCTACGGGAGCCGTTGTTCTCGTGGCTGGTACAGTAAATCTCGTGATACAGATAGAGGAGATGCAATTCATCCAGCGAGTTATCATTGCTTCCATTCAAAACAATGCCCTGCTTGGATCTGATTTCCTCAGTCCCAGCGAAGCCGTCATACATTGCAGACAACAGGAACTAGATATACACAGCCGACGTATACCTGTTGGACCAGAATCATCACTGTACGACATATGTGCAGTGATTTTAGCTTCTACAGCCACAGTTGAGTCGAGACAGGAAAATGTGTTATGGGCCACTGCACAACAGTTAGGAAACAACACACACATAGCCAGGCTGGTAACCAACCCTGAATATATACTCGCTTCTCAATGCGCCAGTCCCAGAATGACCGTGGTCACCACGAATAAGGATCATATACCATTTCGCATGTTCAATGGCACAACAGACCCAATACATCTTGAACCAGGAGTTCGTAGTGGCCATTTGGTGGATGTGATATCACTGGAGCCACCCCCTACTACACCTACACTGGCAGCAACTTCTGATGATTTGCCGAAACAGTTACATGACACATATCTGCATGTCACAGATGGGTTGATGCAATCTGACAAACACGATATACGGAAAATCTTATACAAATATCGCGATAGTTTCTCGGCCAGAGACCTGGACCTCGGATAAACTCATTTCGTGCAACACTCCCTAGACGCTGGAAACAACCAACCCGTTCGACAACCCGTTCGAGGTCTTCCCATTGACAAGGAGGCGGAAGCACACCAACAGGTGAACGACATGTTGCGGACAGGCATAATAGAGCCATCAGCATCCCCCTTGGCCAGTCCCATTGTACTAGCAGGAAAGAAGGACGGGTCTTTGTGGTTTTGTGGACTACAACCGCCTTAATGATCTTAGCATCAAGGATGCCTATCCGCTTCCTTGGATAGATCAGGCCTTAGATTCCTTGTCTGGAGCCAAGTGGTTTTGTACACTTGATTTAGCTAGTGGATACTGGCAGGTAGCCATGGATGAGGCTGACAGGGAAAAGACCGCGTTTGTGTGTAGAGTCGGTCTTTTCCAATTCCACAAGATGCCCTACGGTTTGTGCAACGCCCCAGGAACATTCGAGCATCTCATTGAGCAGGTATTGACTACCCTCAAATGGGAGATCTGTCTTTGTTACATCGACGACGTAATCGTCTTTGGCTCTTCGCTTGAGCAAACCTTGTCCAACCTCATAAACTTTGACGATATGAAACAATTTACTCGGAGATCGGCTGGCTCTCAAAATTACTTCCTTGGTCGGAGTGCAGTTCATAGGGCATACCAACCTGCAGAACACATTGCTTGTCAAGATCTCCGCCACTGGATGCTTCTACCCACTTCATAAAATAATCTTGTAATACGAGGATGTACTTATTACCTTCATCCGTCGTATTCAAGGGTCCGAGCACATCCATAACCACTCACTCCCATGGTGCACCAGCAATTTTAACTTGTAGTGGTGCGGAATGGTACTGGCCATGTCTTTGACATGGGATACATTTGACGACCCATGCCTTCACACTATCACGTATCCTTATCCAGTGGAATCTCTGTTTTATCCGTGTGGTGGTTTACTCAATGGCTAGGTGTCCAGCGCTATCGTATAGTTGTTCCTGTATAGTTTTACGATAACGCTAAGGGATCACTATCTGGTTATTTATGTACAGAATGTTGTCTTTTATTTGACATCCATCGAACCACTGATAGTAGTATTTCGCCATTGTGGAAAGTGGTGAAACAGATACCTTAGGAGGATGTACCCACTCCTGGATCCATGCGTATGTTTTTAGTTTTTGCGCGTCTGTTGCTTGTTCATGAGCAACTGTCTCTGTGCTCCACTCTCCACACCACAATTCGGGGAACACTGGAGATGGTTGTGTAGTATGTGTCACGGTGGTGGCCACTTCTTGTTCATCCTTATGCCCGATTCTGCTCAAGGCATTGGCATTTCCATGCAGTTTGCCGGGTCTAGGAACAATATTGAAGTTAAAGGCCAGCAGGGACTCCTGCCACCTCGCTACCTGGCCCTCCAGATGTGTTAGGTTTCTGAGCCAGTGTAATGAGGCATGATCTGTAAGCAGGGTAAATGGCCGCCCATAGAGAAAGTGTTTATAATACTTGACGAAGTACACTGCTGCTAACAATTCCCTTTTAGTGGTCACATAACGTGTCTCTGTTTTGTTCAGAGTACGCGAACCATAACCCAATACCTGCTCCGTTCCATCTTCTGTGACCGCAGATAGAACTGCGCCAAGGGCATAAGCCGATGCATCAGTGTCTAAGATGAAATCGAGGTTATGGTTAAGATGAGCAAGAATTGGGGCGGTCGTCAAGAGTCACACTCACTCATCCACTCGAATGGTCAATCTTTCTCGGTGATCCTGAATAAAGGTGATGCAATCTCACTAAGGTGACGGATGTATCAACGATAGTACTGGCAAAGACTAAGGAAACTCCGGGTATCCGTGACGGAGGTGGGGGTCTGCCACTCCGCCACCACGTGTGTTTTTGAAGGTTGCGTGGCCACTCCATCTCTGCATATGACGTGTCCCAGGAACTCGACACTCTGTTTGAAAAGATGACACTTTTCTGGCTTGAGCTTTAGATTTGCCGTATGAAACCGCATTAAAACTTTGTCCAGGTTGGACAAGGTTTGCTCAAGCGAAGAGCCAAAGACGATTACGTCGTCGATGTAACAAAGACAGATCTCCCATTTGAGGGTAGTCAATACCTGCTCAATGAGATGCTCGAATGTTCCTGGGGCGTTGCACAAACCATAGGGCATCTTGTGGAATTGGAAAAGACCGACTCTACACACAAACGCGGTCTTTTCCCTGTCAGCCTCATCCATGGCTACCTGCCAGTATCCACTAGCTAAATCAAGTGTACAAAACCACTTGGCTCCAGACAAGGAATCTAAGGCCTGATCTATCCAAGGAAGCGGATAGGCATCCTTGATGCTAAGATCATTAAGGCGGCTGTAGTCTACAAAACCACAAAGACCCGTCCTTCTTGCCTGCTAGTACAATGGGACTGGCCACGGGGGGATGCTGATGGCTCTATTATGCCTGTCCGCAACATGTCGTTCACCTGTTGGTGTGTCTAGGGAGTGTTGCACGAGATGAGTTTATCCGAGGTCCAGGTCTCTGGCCGAGAAACTATCGCGATATTTGTATAAGATTTTCCGTATATCGTGTTTGTTAGATTGCATCAACCCATCTGTGGCATGCAGATATGTGTCATGTAAATGTTCGGCAAATCATCAGAAGTTGCTGCCAGTGTAGGTGTAGTAGGGGGTGGCTCCAGTGATATCACATCCACCAAATGGCCACTACGAACTCCTGGTTCAAGATGTATTGGCTCTGTTGTGCCATTGAACATGCGAAATGGTATATGATCCTTATTGGTGGTGACCACGATCATTCTGGGAATGGCGCATTGAGAAGCGAGTATATATTCAGGGTTGGTTACCAGCCTGGCTATGTGTGTGTTGTTTCCTAACTGTTGTGCAGTGGCCCATAACAAATTTTCCTGTCTCGACTCAACTGTGGCTGTAGAAGCTAAAATCACTGCACATATGTCATACAGTGATGATTCTGGTCCAACAGGTATACGTCGGCTGTGTATATCTAGTTCCTGTTGTCTGCAATGTATGACGGCTTCGCTGGCACTGAGGAAATCAGAACCAAGCAGGGCATTGTTTTGAATGGAGGCAATGATAACTCGGTGGATGAATTGCATCTCCTCTATCTGTATCACGAGATTTACTGTACCAGCCACGAGAACATCGGCTCCCGTAGCTGTTTGCAAAATATGTTTGTGGGTTTAAGTGGTGGATTTTTATGAGGTGGGATGCTCTCATACAAGCGCTTGTTAAAAACGGTGATGGAAGCTCCAATGTCAACAGTGGCACGGGTGGAAACACCACTAAACAGACAAGCACACTTATATATTCCTTACGGTGTGCCTGCAGAAGAGTTTTCAATGATAACATCTGAACGATGACGGAGAAGGTAGTAGCAATGGTGGTGGTGTTGATGCTGTCTCTGTGTATTTAGAGTTGGTATATACAGCAGTGCGGATAGGATTGTCATGGTTGAGGATGAGGGCTACCTGTGTGAGCCACTTTTGACAATGCATCATGGGATGTTTAGTGGATGCACAGAGGAGGCAATGACGGCGTGGAATGATCCGCTAAGGACTTGTGAGTTGCAAACCACCAAGGGATACTGTGTGCTAAGTGCCTTGGTGGTGGGTCATGGTGCTTGTGTAAATGTTGGTTCAGTGGAGGTGCTACAACCTACCACTGCCGCTTTACATAGAAAAGACAGTTGGTTACTTGCGGAAATCGCGGGATCACAATTTGCTGCTGATGCAGTGCTGTTGTCGGTACTGGTGGCGAGATTTACATCATTCACTTCGCTAGTTGTTGAAGACTACCATGCTCCGTAAGGAATAATTTTTCCTTTAGGGCGGGTTCACCACTCAATGCATCAACAATGAAAGTCTCTAGATGCAAGTGGGTGACGCCCTCGTGATTTGTACTGGGTAAGCGCACGTAACTAGTCGCCGGATACGACTAGCTAACTCCAGTAGTGTCGCTCCCGAACGTTGACGAAAGTTCTTTAGTTGCAGCCGACTTGATTCTTTAAGGGCTGGGCCAATCTTTCCGACAACACGCTCTCCAACTCCGTGTGTACTCTGTACCTATATCTGTCAGGGCTTTCCCGGACAGCTTTGCGGCAAGATACTCTCCCATTTGTCGATTTGCCCACCGGTTCGTTCAACTTATTAATTGAAATTGCACGTTGTAGTTTGCCCAACCATTCTCCCCGCTAAATTGGGGGTGTGGGGTGGGGGGGGAATGATCTGGCCATGTCCACGAGGCAAAATGATTTGCACAAATCCGGGTGGTGGCGCTTGGTAGACAGATGAAAACGTGGATGCTGGTCTGCGTCTTGGTGGCGTTGATGGTGGTGTTTCCCCTCGATGTCCCTGATGATGATGATGATGATGATGATGCCGTGTCTTGGTGCTATGTACCATATGTAGGCTCCTCGGAGTACCACCCTGATGCGGGTCCATAGACAGGTATTGGTCTATAGATGGGTGGAGGCGCGTTATGTAGACGACGCGGATGCTCCACTGGTCTTTGTGCAGGATGTTCCTCATATGGTGGCGGTGTAGGTGACTGACGGGGATGGTGTGTGCCATGTGATGGTCTTCTGGTGTATTGCTGGAAAAGTGTTGCCGCATCCTCTGCCTCATATCGTGGCAACGTGGGATAATAGGGTGACGATGTACATAGCGGCGGAGATGCGGGAGATAGTACATGAGTGTCCGGCCACTGGTTACCCTGTGATGACGTTGGTGAACATAAATCATTGTCGGCTTGCAGTTGTCCCACGTCTAGCACTGCGCTGGTCCAGCAGTCTTCCTGACAGGTTGGCTTCCATGCTGATGATGCTCCTGACTCTCGGTTTTTCATCCCTTTTATACTACTCGTGACGTCAGAGGCACACACTTCAGCCAATCATTGGGCGAGCAGTAGCCAATCAGCGTGCAGCTAGAAGTGGTGACGTGCTATCACGTGAACAGCACATTCCTCATTCAGTGAATGCATACACACCATTACGACGTCGAAGCAATATTTTGACGATAATTTAGCCGGAAGTTTTAAAGATAACTCGACCATTTCTGGTCCGATTTTAACAAAGTAAAAAGTTCTGAGATCCTTGTGTCGTTCCGGTCTTGACCCGTACCAAAAACGACGAGACGGGTGGGATGTGAGAAAATCACGAGTACCAACTCAGTACACTATAAGCATACACTCTCTCCCATCTCTGACACAGGTTGTCAGGGAAGCGCTGACGCGCGCATGCGCACTACACATTCTTACGGACTTAGCCATTTTTAATGAAAACCTCTCTCATAGGGCCTTATACACATGCATTTAGCCTACTCAGGGGGGTGGGGGTGGGGTGGGGTGGGTGGCGTGCTTGGAGTGAATCCGGAACGGTCGAAGCTGGGACAGTCAGTACCCGTCCGGTCGATCCGTTCTACAATCCACCCGATATGCATCCTATATCAACATCAGATGTAGAAAAAGACCTGGAGTGCATATTGACAGAGACCTCTCTTTTGATATACATATAAATAAGATCATCTCCAAGGCTAACAGCTCAATAGAGGCGTTTCACCTGATGTCACAGATCCACACGCTACACCTCTCCACCATTTTGCCTGTCAAGCTAACAACCGTCAGCTCACTGCGTTGTATGTCAAACTAGTAAGGGATGTGTTGTATCTGATCTCTATTGCTGAATGTGTTGACTTATGCATTAAAATATACAGACTAATAGTTTGAAAAAATAAAATGTAATAAAATAAGATCAATAATGTATTTAAAAATATTCGTATTTCTGCCCAGCAGCTTCAGAATCGAGTGTATTTTTACATTTATTTATAGGTACTGATGTCTAATAGGTACCGACCAGTTGTCTGTACCACATTTTATAGTTTATGTTTTTACTGTATATATTATCCTTATTTCCGTGTTTATGACTAGCAAGCATCGCAAAGCCGTGTGACCTTATTTATTGTCAATACTGTGCTGGTTATAGTTTTATGTATATGGCAACAACCATCCTAGTTATTGGTTTTGTTTATTTTATATAAAATACTAGAACCGCAGTATGCCAGGCTCCACTATACAGCAACAATAAATCTGCATCACCTTTTTCCCTAGCATCACTTTTTCACTGAGGTCACTGTTCAGGTTCTCATTAAGTGAACCTGACATGAGATCGACTAAACCTGGATATTCTAGCTTGATAGGATAGGTTTAAATGTCGTTAGGGAGTCGCTCTTTATGAGTCATTTGTGTAAGCCTCTTTTACGGATATAGCAGAAATGTAACACAGCACACTGGTTAGGTGGTATAAATTGGCCATATACCTTAAGACCTCCTTATTAATATATGAACAATTGTCTCTTCCTACACTCCTCCAGCCGTAAGGATTATAATTATCTCGACCTCCCTTCGACACGTTGGTGCGATCCGACTCTGGAAACTATTGGGGTTTCCGCGCGGTGAGGATTAAAGTGTCGATTCCGCAAATACTACCTCTATATCTTTGGATACCAGTTAGCATAAATATCCCCGCCAAAGTAGGAAGCACTGCGAAAACATTATATTGTTTTAACTGGCCAGGACTGCGTCTCTGGCCATTCTTAACATAACCCTAATGACAGGTAAAATGTTAGTCCCCAGGATCGGATCTTATATGATCTGTCGCCAACACACCAGGTGACGGATGGGACACGGATCTCCCTCTAACTCTTCACAGTTACTGGGTGTTGGATATCCATCTCCTTCTCCCAGCCATAAAAGTATATATGCACGTTTTAAATGCTTTTGTAAATATGTCTTGTCCTAGTGATGTTGTATGTGGTTGTGGTGTGGTAGGTAATGGGATCGTTATATGATTCAGGAGCTGCCGCACCATGACATGTCTGCTCGCTGTCTTTCTGAAGGGGATGATCCGTAAGGTGACCATATGGAAACCGAGCATTTCTGCCAGTCAGCCACATATTTAAAAGATAGGTAGAACTACCTGCCACGTGCGGCCAAAACATGGAGCATGGACCTAGCAACTAAAGGTTAGTTTAGGGTGTAGCAGAAGGACCGAGAAGGAATAAAGCGGCAACTACAAATGCAGTATCTTTAATCTACATAGGATGATGGTGTTGAATTCTCCGGAAACCATCCACCCCATCTTCACGTGGTTCAGCGTGCATCACAATAGCATACAGTTTCACTAGGTTAACTCACACTACACACTTAGTATATGTTTGAACAAGAGAGTGGCCCTTTTTGCCAACTCTTTTCTTCCGCTTCGGCATTGGAGGCATTTTCCTGTGATGGAGGAGGCCTGCACAAAGCACTTTCCTCTCGCAACAATAATGTTTTGCTAGGGGTATAATGGTTTATATTAAACCTCATAAGTGACCGCGCTAGGACTCTTCCTTGCAAGGTTGCCTCGCAGATTTGAAGATTGGTGAGGTACCTCTGACGAGCCCACAATAAACAAGACACCAACTTAGCTCTATCTACTATATTTTCTCTCTCATACTAGCGAACGAGTAGCATTGTTTATTTTAGTACAGGAGCGTTATCGTTCCGCCAGCTCTAGAAGTCAGTCTTTGTACATCCCGGAGAGTCGTGAAACAAGATCCGTAACACCATGAACTGACACTAACCAGCTAGTCTGCACATCATGTACATGCAGTGCAGTGGAACGGAATATTTGGACGGATCGACGCATACCCACCCTGGAGGCTACACAACAGCGGCACTAAGCAAGTTGTTGCAAAACATATGTGGTCATTTATGTTGTATAAATATTTAATTTCGCAATATAATTAACATAGGATAATGAGTTAATCACGCTATATGCAGTAATTTACAAGTTAGCATCACCGTCATTCATCGATGTGCTCGCATGAGCTGAAAAACCTCTATAGGACTAATTGATCAAGAGACCCTTTACCAACATTGGTCCATCTACTTTCATGCATTTGTACAAGTCTCTAGTGAGGCCTATTCTCGAATACTGCAACCTCGGCATGGTCACCAAAATTGAAATGGCAATCACAATTATTAGAAAGAGTTCAATGCGGAGCAACAAAACTTGTCCCACAAATCAGAGACTATAGCTACATGGAAAGACTTGAAGCATTAAATGTCACTGAAATATAGCAGTTTCGAGAAGATTTAATTGAAACATTCAAGCTCATCAGGGGTCTATATACATCTCACAACCACAGTGATGTGAGCAAGAAGGCCCTGACCCTAGCCATGCTGGAAGAAATGTACCCTCAGGAGACATGGATAAGGATCCACACAGATGGATCAGCCAAAGATGCAATTAGGAGCGGAGGTGCTGGACTGCACATACAGTATCCAAACGGACAACATGAGTCAGCTGCAATACCGAACGGCAAACACTGCACAAACTACAGAGCTGAAGTCGAAGCACTGGTCCATGCAGCTAATACCATCAGCAGAACAGCAGACCCTATTGCACAGATTGTCTCTTTATCTGATGCCCGCTCCGTCATTGAGCTATCACCAAAGGTAAGCTGCCACAACTTGAAGAAGCACTACAAACCATCAAATGCTTTCTGATAGCATTGCAGTGGATCCCCTCACACTGTGGAGTCCAAGGAAATGAGGAAGCAGACAAGATGGCAAAGGTGGGTGCAGAAGAGAATCAGACAGAAAACATGGTTACCCATACAGAGATGAAGACTATCATCAAGTCACTCTATAGATCACCTCGATCAGACGATGCCTACCATCATCTCTCGAGGCCAGAGCAATGTGACCATTTTTTGTCTCAGAACTGGACACAACAGACTAAACCAACACATGTACAGGCGGTTCCACCTTACGACATCGCCCGCTTGTCCTTGTGGAGAAGCAGAACAGACCACAGAGCACATACTTCAATGTTGCAGTACCTATCAGCTGCCATAAGCTCAGGCCCAACAAAAAACACAGCAATAAAGATATTCGCAAGCACTTTTTTCACCAATAGACTGGCACCACAGTGGAATTCACTGCCAGCTACAATAGTTGAAGCTTGGAGTATCCTCCCTGATAACATTCCCATATGGGGCCCACATGGCCCCCATATTGTTTCCCATATGGGTTTCATGGCGTTTTGCACCCACAGCCCATATGGGACCCATATGGGCAAGATTTATTTATCTTCATAGGACTTCTTAGGATGAATTATGGACTCAGGCCATTACTTAGCTTCTATCTCCGCCTCCATTTATGAGGCACATCTGAATAAATCCTGAATTTAAATCTGGATTTTAATAGCTTATATGGGACCCATCTGGGCATTCCCAGATCCCAGATCCACCACATATGGGCCTATATGGGAATGTTATCAAGGCTGTGTATAGAGAAGAACATGCTTGTTAGCCATTCCAATGCTCAGTAGATACACATCTGCTTCCATGTCCGCACTTTGTGGTTACATGAAGAGTCACTTGTGTAGAGGAGGAGACTCGGATAACGATGAACACAG
Source organism: Chaetoderma sp. LZ-2023a (assembly GCA_034401795.1). Taxonomy (NCBI): domain Eukaryota; kingdom Metazoa; phylum Mollusca; class Caudofoveata; order Chaetodermatida; family Chaetodermatidae; genus Chaetoderma; species Chaetoderma sp. LZ-2023a. Next base: position 52,148,369 of record CM067366.1, on the reverse strand, counting down.
AAAATGAAAACAACAGCAATAAGACCAACCATAAAAACAAATGCTAGGTGCGGCAGGGTGTAACCATGAGTGTAGGTGGCACACCACAGCTGACGTGGGGAAAACCATCTGCATCACAGCATTTCTGCAAAACAGAGTTAAAGTCTTAAATCCAAGGTCACTGATATACTGAAGGGTTTGAGGAGACTTAATTAAGCGACAACAGTCCAATCATTCAAGAACAAACTAGATATAATATACTTCAGAGAAAGATCTTTTGAATTGGACTGAGCAAGCCATAATATAACAAATAACACTGAGACAATAACAAGCCACGGGCTTATGACTCTATATGATTATATGATTAGAAAGGGACGAGTGCAGTATTTCCTCTTCCAAAACTGGTGTTTAAGATCAGTGATACACAGTGTTTTGTTTAATATATAGTGATTACTTTGTAGAACATGAATAATAAAATGTTAGATCGTGACGTTTTCATAAAAATCTGCATCATCCTTATCACCTGATTGGATAGATTATCAAAAGTTCTAAATTGTATTCTATATTCGGGATTAATACACAAGTCGTTCCTAAGCAACCATCAAAGCGTATAGACTGCCCACTTACACAATAGAGGCAGAGAATAAAAATTATATCAACAATCTAATTATAATATACTATATTATTAAATGCATTAACTGTTTGCGCTTTGTTTGATAGCATTAATTATTTGCTCTTTGTTGATAGTGTTCCCCATAGCAACCACAAGACCAAATCCCATCATGAATATCTAAAAATCTAAAAATAAAATAAAATAACATAGGTTAAATACCACAACACCAAATCCCATCATGAATATCTAAAAATCTAAAAATAAAATAACATGGGTTAAATATACATTTATACAGTCACATCAACACTGACACACTAGTCATCATGGTTAAGTATCTAGACCATAAGATATCTTGCCATGACTGTGGTGTAGGCAAAACAAAAGACCCGTCAGTCGAAAATCGGGAGTGTGACTACTTTCTATGTAATACCTGTAATAATGCACGTAGGGCAAATAAAGAGATTGCAAACAACCCGCTACAGGAAGGGGCCATCGCCATGCCACCTTCATTTCATGTAGCAGAGACACAGACCACTGCACATAAGCCATTTAAATCACCACCAATCTCAATAACGATCTTGTCCCATACTACTAATGCTAACACAAACAGCAATCCTACCTTACCATATACTAACTCTAAACCAATTTTTGATTCTGCTTCTACCTGTACTGTCCCTGCAATATGTACTACACCAGATCTTCCAATCTGCACAACAACAGACTCTGTTACAGCTACCCAGCCAAATACTAACCAAATAAACGGCACAAAAAATAAACATAGTGGCTGTCTATGTGGGGATCCTAGTAATCAATATATGATCAAGTGCGATGAATGCAAAGTTTGGATGCACTAAGCATGTTCAGGGCTACCCCAGTACATTTTGTCAATTTTAACATCATCCAAACGGAAATACACGTGTTTTGAATGTTCACATATTACTGACCACGTTAAAGAGTGTCTAGCTTGGTATGTCGCAGAACATAGACGCACATATTACCATGATCTATCACAGCATTACATGGCATCATCTGGAAATAATATCCCTCCAGATGCTGACAACTCTTTAAGTATCGTGCATCAGGACACCCATAAGGATTCTCTGAATGCATCATCAGCATCCAATGTCTCACTGAGTGATGATGTGATCCCGGAATCACAGGTTTTAACTCCTAAATTACAGGATATTGGTGTAACCACATGCAATAAAGAAAAACAGTCAACATTTAATAATGTTGAAATACTAAATGAAATTTCGGATGAAATACAACAAATGAAAACGAATCAGTCATCTCTCCAAGCAGATGTTCTCATTCTGGAAAATCAGACTCGGACTGCTCACGCTGGCAACATTTCTGCCAACAGGGCAGGGGAACAGTTCAGCCCATTAGCTATACCTGACCAAACCAGCTATGAAAGTTTGCCCATAAGGCATAGGCCCATAGGTCATGACCTGCATCTAACATGGCCAACCATGTGCCTGTACCTACTAAGATTACGGAATCTAATACACCCAAACCTATTAAACAGCCTGGAATCAGGTCCTACAGAGAAGTTCTCTCAAACCAAACTTGTCCTGATAGCCCTAACTCTGGGGATACACGTAGGCCTAATAGACAGACAACCCAACATGAACAAACAACTACAAAAACTATCCTTGTAATTGGAAGTTCGACACTGAGGAAACTCAGTGGAAAATACATATCAAATGACTGTATCAACACAACAGTTCGATCGTACAGTGGAGCATGTATAGATGACATTACAAACCGAGTAACTGACTTCCTTAGTCCAAATCCCTTTGATGCTGTAGTCATACAGGTCGGTAGTAATGATATGCGTAGGCAATCCACCACTGACATGATATATGATTATGATGGTTTAATTGACCACCTCAAGGCACTAGCACCTGGCATTACCATTAGCCTATCAGCTCTCTTGCCACGACCCACCAGCATATATGCCAATAGGAAAATTATGCAGTTCAATCACATGTTGCACTCCCTTGCCACATGGCATTCTGTAAATTTCATAGATCATAATAATCTCTTCTGCCATCCAGATGGACGCATTATGCAAGAGCTTTTCCATGACCACATACACCCAAACTACGATGGTATGAGGTTATTGTCAAATAACATTATGAGTTGCGTAGAAAGCATATTTGATTCAACTGTAGCTCAAAGCAAACCATCAAAACCTAATAATTTTTTATCCACAGCTCCCAGGACGAGTACGTTTGTTCAACCGTGCTAAATATTAATCCTATAAACGCAACACAAACCAACACAACAGAGCGCATGTATTTTAATCAATCTAGAACAAAAACAAACAATAATGAATGTCAAAAGAACCAATTAAAATTATCCAATCGTTTTAAGATCCTTCCAGATTTATGCAACACTACAAATCCAGCCACTGATATGGATGCTGATGGAAATTGTAATGATAAACATAAAAACACAACAATTCAATCAAGATCAATAGCCAACAAAACAAAAACAAACAAAAGTAACAAATCACTAAATAAGCACCGTCGCAAACCGTATATTACTAATGTTTTAGAAAAAGATTTCAAAATTATATTTACAAATGCTGACACTTTGAATGCAGATAAAATAAATGAGCTTAAGTTACGACTGGAACTTATGGACAGCAAACCAGCAATATTAGCTATCTCAGAAATCAAACCCAAGCATTTCCGATATGAAAGAGTATTAGCTGAATACAACATAAACGGCTATGATACTTTACCTTTGAACATATCTAAAGGGACAGAAGGCAGGGGAATGATCATTTATATAAAATCATCATTGCCATACAAACTCATAGACGCTGACCTTGAAGTTTCTGAATTTATCAGCATTGGAATTGATTTGGGTGGTGGAAATAACCTGTTGTTCACATGCATTTATCGCAGCCCAAATTCAACATTAGAAAATAACAAAAATCTACAAATACTTTTAGGAGACCTAGTCCACAAGCCATTCTCCCACTGCATTATTGTTGGAGACTTCAACTTTCCATGCATCAATTGGGTAAATAACTCAACTACAAATGGGCCAGGCCATACAGAATATGAATTCATTGAGACTGTAAGAGATTACTTCTTGTACCAACATATTACAGAACCAACAAGAGGGAGGGGAACAGATAGATCATCATGCATTGATCTACTATTTACAAATGAAGAGGGGATGGTAGATCAAATTGACATTGGCGCACCCCTTGGAAAAAGCGATCATGCACTAATAAGCTTTAAGTTTATTGCTGAAGTGACAGGCTTGCCAAAACCAAAAACAAGATATTTGTATGAGAAAGCTGATTATGAGAAAATGAAACAAATGCATGATATGGATTGGGATGAGATGTTGAAGGATAAGGAAGTAGACGATCAGTGGCAAATTATTACATCAGAATTAAATTCGGCTATTCAGGAATGGGTACCATAAACATGTATTAAGAGAGATTTTACAAACTTCAACGAACACAAACTCCCATTCAGTCAAAAAATTTTGTCCAAGATTCACCGCAAACGTAGACTATGGGCAGAATATAAGCTAACAAGAAATGATACTGTGAGGATTAAATACAATAAAGTACGAAATCAAGTCCGTCAGGAAACTAGAAAAATTGTTAAGTTACATGAGCAAAAAATTACAGAAAAAATTAAAATAAACCCAAAGAAATTCTGGACATATGTTCAAACTAAGACTAAAACTAGACTGTCTATACCAGACTTATATACTGATTACAATAAGAAAAACCTTACTACTTCTAACTGTGAAAAAGCAAATGCCTTAGCAAATTTCTTTTCATCTGTATTCGTCTGCGAACCTGACGATATGCTACCAGAGCTTGATAGACTATCTACCCCGCAGCAAAATATCCTACAAATAAAGCAAAATGATATCAAAAAGAGTTTAGATAAATTAAAAATATCAAAGTCACCCGGTCCTGATGGCATCCAACCGCATATCCTAACAGAACTTAGTAATACTTTAGCCCACCCACTCAAAATATTCTTTCAAAACTCATTGAACTCCAGTACATTACCAACACCATGGAAGCAGGCCGATATTACACCTATATTTAAAAAGGGAGACAGAAAAGTCACAAGCAATTACAGGCCAATAAGTCTGACAAGTGTCGTCTGCAAAGTACTTGAAGGTTTAATCAGAGACAGTATCATCCAGCATTTGAAAACGAATGGCTTATTTAGTAAATGTCAATTTGGTTTCATCCCAGGTAGGTTCACCACACTGCAGTTATTTACGGTAGTGGATAAATGGTTACAAATATTGGATAGTGATGGTGGTGTGGTGGACGTTGCATATTTTGATTTTTTAAAGGCATTTGACAAGGTTCCCCATCGTAGACTTGTACATAAACTGAATCTATATAACATCAATCCACAGATTATTAAATGGATAGAAAGCTTCTTGTCACAGCGTAGCCAGAGAGTAATCATTAGTGATGAACCCTCTGAATGGAAATCAGTATTTAGCCGGATATCACAGGGATCTGTTTTAGGACCAGTGTTGTTTGTTTGATATATAAATGACTTACCTAATGTGATAGCTAACAATAGTGAAATATACCTGTATGCGGATGACACAAAACTTTTTCATGGCATAAAATCCAATGATGATGCTAACGAAATGCAACAAGATATATACTTGTTAACAGAATGGACCAGTAAATGGTTACTCCAATTTAATGCTGATAAGTGTAAATCTATGCGAATTGGCAAAACCAATTTACAAAATCATAGCTATATTCTCGGGAAAGACGGGTCCCATATTAATCCAGGCGAGGATGAAAAGGATATAGGTGTTATTATTGATGATAAACTATGTTTCGAGAAGCACATAATAGATAAAGTTAATAAAGCCAACTCCATTATGGGTGTAATAAGGCGCACATTTGTATCCCGCAACACAAACATATTTAGAACCCTGTATACATCATTAGTGCAGCCACATCTAGAATTTGCTAATCAGGTTTGGAGCCCTTATCTCAAGAAACATATAGAGCTGTTAGAAAATGTTCAGCGAAGGGCGACAAAAAGAGTCTCGGGACTATCAAAACTAAATTATGAGACTAGTCTCAGGGTCCTTAATATACAAACTCTTGCATACCGTAGAGTACGAACAAAATTCAATCAACATCCGAGAAAAAATGTTCTGATTACCTTACAGGCAGCTATCAATCATCATTCTTCGTTAACCCTACTAGCACTGAAGAGATCTTTAACATTCTAAACAAACTCAACCCAGCCAAAAGTGCCGGAATCGATGGTTTTAAGTGGCGCATTTATAAAACCTGTGTTATGGATATCCTTATCCCACTTAGTTACATTTGCAACTTATCCCTAGCACAAGGCATTTTCCCATCAAAACTAAAAATAGCACGTGTTACACCAGTTTATAAAGCCTAGGATTCTACTAACTTCTCAAACTATAGACCAGTCTCCATACTTCCACTTTTCTCCAAGTTACTAGAGCGCCTTATGTACAATCGACTGACAAATTACCTGGACAAAAAGTCAATTTTATACAAATCGCAATATGGATTTCGTGAGAAACATTCAACAATGCATGCAATAGCCGAAATGACAGAAAAAATTATTGAATCACTGGAAAAAACCCAAAGTATAATAGGCATCTTCTTGGACCTTTCAAAAGCTTTCGACACTATCAACCACCAGATCTTACTAGAAAAACTTGCCTATTATGGTATAAGAGGCAGTGCACTCACCTGGTTCCAGAACTACCTAAGTAAAAGAACACAATGCGTACAATATAATGAAATATGCTCTGAAAACAGGCAATTAACTTGTGGTGTTCCTCAGGGATCTATTCTTGCACCATTGCTGTTTCTTCTTTACATGAATGATCTACCTAACATATGCAAGCACATGTCACTAATACTGTTCGCTGATGACACAAATGCTTTTTGCTGCGATGACAACATAGACACCTTATACAGAAAAACAAATAAGGAAATGGAAGAAATTACTGACTGGTTTTCAATAAACAAATTATCGCTGAATGTTGACAAAACAAATTATATGTTATTTACAAACCTCAAACTAAAAAAAGATGAAATTCCAAAAATCTACATAAACAAAAAAGAAATTGAGGAGGCCCTATTTGCCAAATTCTTGGGAGTATATTTGGATAAACATTTGACCTGGGCTAAACAAATCGAGATGGTAACAGCAAAGGTGGCAAGAGGCATAGGTGTCATACAAAGACTAAAATCTTACATGACACCAGCTACAATTAAAACTCTATACTGCACCCTTGTTCTTCCGCATCTCACCTACTGTAACGCTATCTGGACGAATACACAAAAAAGCAACCTAACAAAACTACAAAGTCTACAGAAAAAGGCACTAAAACTCTTTTCTAAACCAGCAAAGGGCCAGAATATATTCAAGTCAGAAAAGCTATTAAAACTAAAGGACATAGGCAAACTACAGATGTATACCATTGTAAAGGAGTTTCACCACAATACATTACCACAATCCATAGCCTCCAATTTCACACTAAGCACAGACATCCACAAACACAACAATAGGACAAAACACAATTTACACACTCAATTTACACGAACAGAAATAGGAAAACGACGAATTACAATAGCAGCCACAAAACTATGGAACAGCACCAGTACAAAAATATGCGATAGCATATTAAACCTGAAATCCTTTAAGAAGATTGCCAGGGAATCTATGATCAACAAATACTAAATTAATATATTTATACCTGATGGTCACAGATTCTCTGCTAATTAATAATAATACAAGCCTAATGACATTCCACCACCACCACAACCACTATAGATAAACTAACCTAACCTAATAATTGAAGTAAGAAGTCTAAACACAAACATACTTCACAGTTCACTTTCACTACTACTACACCTAAATAACCCACAAACGATCAACGCATCTATTGATTCTTAACAAACTCTAACCATCTCAACTTTATATTACAGCGATGAGCTCTTCCCTGCCCCCCCCCCCACCCTCAGTAGCATACAAAAGTCCTATATAATAATAAACCACTCCAAACTAAATTTAAATAAAATGAGATAATGATGTAATTAGGGAGTATATGTATAATATATGTTTAATTAAGTCAAGTTAAGCAAATATGTATGAGTGTATTTAAATACTAATGCCATAAATATGTGTTTGAATGCCGTGTGTTTTATGTGTGTGCACATAGTGGCATATATCTATGTAAACATCAAAGAAGGGACAGCCCTACCCACCCACTGCCTAATGGAAGACATATATGTATTAAATACTTGTATATATGATATATATATCAAAGTTTATGTCCGAACTCCACAAAACAAACCAAAATAGTCCTGGACTTTCATATCACGGTAGCTTTTCACCATTTTGTCACTGTGCCACTGTCTTGTGTGTCGTATATATATATGTCAATGTATAAATGTTGTAATGTGTGTAAGGAGTCCATCACTCAATAGGCCATGCCTTTGATGGACTGCCTGTTTAGATTGTATTGATTGTATAGAAAAAAACATGAAATAAAGCAACTTTGAACTTGAACTTGAACTTGAACTTGAACGAGGAGACATTATTGAAGCTTACAAAACTATAACCAAAAAATATGATCCAGAAGTGTGCAACCTATTTGAATTTCGATCAGACTCAAGAACCAGGGGACACAAGCTAAAACTATACAAATCCAGATCACGTTTAAACATACAAAAATACTCCTTTAAACATAGAATTGTGGACTTATGGAACAGTCTACCGAACCATGTTATAGAAGCAACAACCATGATATCATTTGAAACAAAATTAGATAAACTATGGGTTAACCAACCCCTATACTATAACTATCTAGCTGGCAATATAATTCCCATGTTTTATAACCAAACTGAAAAAGGAAATTAGGAATCTGTCATTACAGGCTTTTAGCCTTCTCACAGAAATAGAATATGATTGATTGATTGATTGATTGATTGACTCTGTTTATTGATCATGATGATGATGATGATGATTATGACAACCTGGGTGCGCCTAATCCTAAAGGCGTGAATAAACTGAACTGAACAATAAGAAAATTAGAATAAAATACTGTTTTATTTTCTTTTCCTAGTAATTATATTTAGAAATCAGAAATTTGGACTGTTAATGAATTTGTATTGGTTCGATAGATACAGTTGACAAACACATAAATAATGAAAACCTCAGATTTTAGCTGTAACACCAGTTTTCGAACAGTAAATATCCATGTCCAGACTGATGGAATCAGTTAACGAGGGGTTTTCTCGTTAATTCGGTATATTAAAATACAGAGAATTAACATGGTAATAAGATAAGGGGTATATCTTGATTCTCACCTCGCCCATCCCCTGTTTAAGACTATATGCTCGGCCTCAATGTGGCACAGTCTCTATGAAGAGCCGCAGTCTACAACTGCGTCTCTAACATCTGCCTATCGATTCCTGTCTGGATTTTCCTCCGAAACGGGCCATATTTAACACGCCTTTTTTGTACGAAAACTGGATATAAGTGCGAAACGAACTATGCAGTCAATAAAAATATATCGGCAACATCAGATTGCCGTAAATAGTTTAGTGAATTATTCTCTTTAAACCATTCAGTCTTCGTTTTATTCAAAGTAAACAACACGCACGTTTGTCTGCGTGTACATTCTGTTTTTTCGTATCTTCTCGCTTCGGTTGACGACTCACGTGACGAGCGAGTCCTCGCTAAAACACGGATCACGTATTGCGTTGCCGGACGGCGCCCGATTGTAGATTGAACAGATCAGGCAAGCACAGCTGTCATCAGGAAGACTTAAAAGATCAAGTTTTCTGAAAGAGACAAAAGCACTTCAAAGGAAACACCAAGAAATGTTGCCAGCACAAATAGAAGACCCAAACCACACCGTTGATCCTCCACCCTGGGAAAACAAACTAGAGAGCATAGCTATTCGCACCACAGTACCGCATCTCACAACCAAAGATGAACACAGTGATGTGAGCAAGAAGGCTCTGACCCTAGCCATGCTGGAAAACATGTACCCTCAGGAGACATGGATAAGGATCTACACAGATGGATTAGCCAAAGATGCAATTAGGAGCGGAGGTGCCGGACTGCACATACAGTATCCAAACGGACAACATGAGTCAGCTGCAATAACGACAGGCAAACACTGCACAAACTACAGAGCTGAAGTCGAAGCACTGGTCCATGCAGCTAATACCATCAGCAGAACAGCAGACCCTATTGCACAGATTGTCTTTTTATCTGATGCCTGTCCTTGAGGCTATCACCAGAAGTAAGATGCCACAACTTGAAGAAGCACTACAAACCATCAAATGCTTTCGGATAGCATTGCAGTGGATCCCCTCACACTGTGGAGTGCAAGGAAATGAGGAAGCAGACAAGATGGCAAAGGTGGGTGCAGAAAAGAATCAGACAGAAAACATGGTTATGCATACAGAGATGAAGACTATCATCAAGTCACTCTATAGAACACCTCAATCAGAAGATGCCTACCATCATTTCTCGAGGCCAGAACAAGTGACCATTTTTCGTCTCAGAACTGGACATAACAGACTAAACCAACACATGTACAGGCGGTTCCACCTTACGACATCGCCCGCTTGTCCTTGTGGAGAAGCAGAACAGACCACAGAGCACATACTTCAATGTTGCAGTACGTATCAGCTGCCATAAGCTCAGGCCCAACATAAAACACAGCAATAAAGATATTCGCAAGCACTTTTTTCACCAATAGACTGGCACCACAGTGGAATTCACTGCCAGCTACAATAGTCGAAGCTTGGAGTATCCTCCCTGATAACATTCCCATATGGGGCCCACATGGCCCCCATATTGTTTCCCATATGGGTTTCATGGCGTTTTGCACCCACAGGCCATATGGGACCCATATGGGCAAGATTTATTTATCTTCATAGGACTTCTTAGGATGAATTATGGACTCAGGCCATTACTTAGCTTCTATCTCCGCCTCCATTTATGAGGCACATCTGAATAAATCCTGAATTTAAATCTGGATTTTAATAGCTTATATGGGACCCATCTGGGCATTCCCAGATCCCAGATCCACCACATATGGGCCTATATGGGAATGTTATCAAGGCTGTGTATAGAGAAGAACATGCTTGTTAGCCATTCCAATGCTCAGTAGATACACATCTGCTTCCATGTCCGCACTTTGTGGTTACATGAAGAGTCACTTGTGTAGAGGAGGAGACTCGGATAACGATGAACACAGAAAATGAAAACAACAGCAATAAGACCAACCATAAAAACAAATGCTAGGTGCGGCAGGGTGTAACCATGAGTGTAGGTGGCACACCACAGCTGACGTGGGGAAAACCATCTGCATCACAGCATTTCTGCAAAACAGAGTTAAAGTCTTAAATCCAAGGTCACTGATATACTGAAGGGTTTGAGGAGACTTAATTAAGCGACAACAGTCCAATCATTCAAGAACAAACTAGATATAATATACTTCAGAGAAAGATCTTTTGAATTGGACTGAGCAAGCCATAATATAACAAATAACACTGAGACAATAACAAGCCACGGGCTTATGACTCTATATGATTATATGATTAGAAAGGGACGAGTGCAGTATTTCCTCTTCCAAAACTGGTGTTTAAGATCAGTGATACACAGTGTTTTGTTTAATATATAGTGATTACTTTGTAGAACATGAATAATAAAATGTTAGATCGTGACGTTTTCATAAAAATCTGCATCATCCTTATCACCTGATTGGATAGATTATCAAAAGTTCTAAATTGTATTCTATATTCGGGATTAATACACAAGTCGTTCCTAAGCAACCATCAAAGCGTATAGACTGCCCACTTACACAATAGAGGCAGAGAATAAAAATTATATCAACAATCTAATTATAATATACTATATTATTAAATGCATTAACTGTTTGCGCTTTGTTTGATAGCATTAATTATTTGCTCTTTGTTGATAGTGTTCCCCATAGCAACCACAAGACCAAATCCCATCATGAATATCTAAAAATCTAAAAATAAAATAAAATAACATAGGTTAAATACCACAACACCAAATCCCATCATGAATATCTAAAAATCTAAAAATAAAATAACATGGGTTAAATATACATTTATACAGTCACATCAACACTGACACACTAGTCATCATGGTTAAGTATCTAGACCATAAGATATCTTGCCATGACTGTGGTGTAGGCAAAACAAAAGACCCGTCAGTCGAAAATCGGGAGTGTGACTACTTTCTATGTAATACCTGTAATAATGCACGTAGGGCAAATAAAGAGATTGCAAACAACCCGCTACAGGAAGGGGCCATCGCCATGCCACCTTCATTTCATGTAGCAGAGACACAGACCACTGCACATAAGCCATTTAAATCACCACCAATCTCAATAACGATCTTGTCCCATACTACTAATGCTAACACAAACAGCAATCCTACCTTACCATATACTAACTCTAAACCAATTTTTGATTCTGCTTCTACCTGTACTGTCCCTGCAATATGTACTACACCAGATCTTCCAATCTGCACAACAACAGACTCTGTTACAGCTACCCAGCCAAATACTAACCAAATAAACGGCACAAAAAATAAACATAGTGGCTGTCTATGTGGGGATCCTAGTAATCAATATATGATCAAGTGCGATGAATGCAAAGTTTGGATGCACTAAGCATGTTCAGGGCTACCCCAGTACATTTTGTCAATTTTAACATCATCCAAACGGAAATACACGTGTTTTGAATGTTCACATATTACTGACCACGTTAAAGAGTGTCTAGCTTGGTATGTCGCAGAACATAGACGCACATATTACCATGATCTATCACAGCATTACATGGCATCATCTGGAAATAATATCCCTCCAGATGCTGACAACTCTTTAAGTATCGTGCATCAGGACACCCATAAGGATTCTCTGAATGCATCATCAGCATCCAATGTCTCACTGAGTGATGATGTGATCCCGGAATCACAGGTTTTAACTCCTAAATTACAGGATATTGGTGTAACCACATGCAATAAAGAAAAACAGTCAACATTTAATAATGTTGAAATACTAAATGAAATTTCGGATGAAATACAACAAATGAAAACGAATCAGTCATCTCTCCAAGCAGATGTTCTCATTCTGGAAAATCAGACTCGGACTGCTCACGCTGGCAACATTTCTGCCAACAGGGCAGGGGAACAGTTCAGCCCATTAGCTATACCTGACCAAACCAGCTATGAAAGTTTGCCCATAAGGCATAGGCCCATAGGTCATGACCTGCATCTAACATGGCCAACCATGTGCCTGTACCTACTAAGATTACGGAATCTAATACACCCAAACCTATTAAACAGCCTGGAATCAGGTCCTACAGAGAAGTTCTCTCAAACCAAACTTGTCCTGATAGCCCTAACTCTGGGGATACACGTAGGCCTAATAGACAGACAACCCAACATGAACAAACAACTACAAAAACTATCCTTGTAATTGGAAGTTCGACACTGAGGAAACTCAGTGGAAAATACATATCAAATGACTGTATCAACACAACAGTTCGATCGTACAGTGGAGCATGTATAGATGACATTACAAACCGAGTAACTGACTTCCTTAGTCCAAATCCCTTTGATGCTGTAGTCATACAGGTCGGTAGTAATGATATGCGTAGGCAATCCACCACTGACATGATATATGATTATGATGGTTTAATTGACCACCTCAAGGCACTAGCACCTGGCATTACCATTAGCCTATCAGCTCTCTTGCCACGACCCACCAGCATATATGCCAATAGGAAAATTATGCAGTTCAATCACATGTTGCACTCCCTTGCCACATGGCATTCTGTAAATTTCATAGATCATAATAATCTCTTCTGCCATCCAGATGGACGCATTATGCAAGAGCTTTTCCATGACCACATACACCCAAACTACGATGGTATGAGGTTATTGTCAAATAACATTATGAGTTGCGTAGAAAGCATATTTGATTCAACTGTAGCTCAAAGCAAACCATCAAAACCTAATAATTTTTTATCCACAGCTCCCAGGACGAGTACGTTTGTTCAACCGTGCTAAATATTAATCCTATAAACGCAACACAAACCAACACAACAGAGCGCATGTATTTTAATCAATCTAGAACAAAAACAAACAATAATGAATGTCAAAAGAACCAATTAAAATTATCCAATCGTTTTAAGATCCTTCCAGATTTATGCAACACTACAAATCCAGCCACTGATATGGATGCTGATGGAAATTGTAATGATAAACATAAAAACACAACAATTCAATCAAGATCAATAGCCAACAAAACAAAAACAAACAAAAGTAACAAATCACTAAATAAGCACCGTCGCAAACCGTATATTACTAATGTTTTAGAAAAAGATTTCAAAATTATATTTACAAATGCTGACACTTTGAATGCAGATAAAATAAATGAGCTTAAGTTACGACTGGAACTTATGGACAGCAAACCAGCAATATTAGCTATCTCAGAAATCAAACCCAAGCATTTCCGATATGAAAGAGTATTAGCTGAATACAACATAAACGGCTATGATACTTTACCTTTGAACATATCTAAAGGGACAGAAGGCAGGGGAATGATCATTTATATAAAATCATCATTGCCATACAAACTCATAGACGCTGACCTTGAAGTTTCTGAATTTATCAGCATTGGAATTGATTTGGGTGGTGGAAATAACCTGTTGTTCACATGCATTTATCGCAGCCCAAATTCAACATTAGAAAATAACAAAAATCTACAAATACTTTTAGGAGACCTAGTCCACAAGCCATTCTCCCACTGCATTATTGTTGGAGACTTCAACTTTCCATGCATCAATTGGGTAAATAACTCAACTACAAATGGGCCAGGCCATACAGAATATGAATTCATTGAGACTGTAAGAGATTACTTCTTGTACCAACATATTACAGAACCAACAAGAGGGAGGGGAACAGATAGATCATCATGCATTGATCTACTATTTACAAATGAAGAGGGGATGGTAGATCAAATTGACATTGGCGCACCCCTTGGAAAAAGCGATCATGCACTAATAAGCTTTAAGTTTATTGCTGAAGTGACAGGCTTGCCAAAACCAAAAACAAGATATTTGTATGAGAAAGCTGATTATGAGAAAATGAAACAAATGCATGATATGGATTGGGATGAGATGTTGAAGGATAAGGAAGTAGACGATCAGTGGCAAATTATTACATCAGAATTAAATTCGGCTATTCAGGAATGGGTACCATAAACATGTATTAAGAGAGATTTTACAAACTTCAACGAACACAAACTCCCATTCAGTCAAAAAATTTTGTCCAAGATTCACCGCAAACGTAGACTATGGGCAGAATATAAGCTAACAAGAAATGATACTGTGAGGATTAAATACAATAAAGTACGAAATCAAGTCCGTCAGGAAACTAGAAAAATTGTTAAGTTACATGAGCAAAAAATTACAGAAAAAATTAAAATAAACCCAAAGAAATTCTGGACATATGTTCAAACTAAGACTAAAACTAGACTGTCTATACCAGACTTATATACTGATTACAATAAGAAAAACCTTACTACTTCTAACTGTGAAAAAGCAAATGCCTTAGCAAATTTCTTTTCATCTGTATTCGTCTGCGAACCTGACGATATGCTACCAGAGCTTGATAGACTATCTACCCCGCAGCAAAATATCCTACAAATAAAGCAAAATGATATCAAAAAGAGTTTAGATAAATTAAAAATATCAAAGTCACCCGGTCCTGATGGCATCCAACCGCATATCCTAACAGAACTTAGTAATACTTTAGCCCACCCACTCAAAATATTCTTTCAAAACTCATTGAACTCCAGTACATTACCAACACCATGGAAGCAGGCCGATATTACACCTATATTTAAAAAGGGAGACAGAAAAGTCACAAGCAATTACAGGCCAATAAGTCTGACAAGTGTCGTCTGCAAAGTACTTGAAGGTTTAATCAGAGACAGTATCATCCAGCATTTGAAAACGAATGGCTTATTTAGTAAATGTCAATTTGGTTTCATCCCAGGTAGGTTCACCACACTGCAGTTATTTACGGTAGTGGATAAATGGTTACAAATATTGGATAGTGATGGTGGTGTGGTGGACGTTGCATATTTTGATTTTTTAAAGGCATTTGACAAGGTTCCCCATCGTAGACTTGTACATAAACTGAATCTATATAACATCAATCCACAGATTATTAAATGGATAGAAAGCTTCTTGTCACAGCGTAGCCAGAGAGTAATCATTAGTGATGAACCCTCTGAATGGAAATCAGTATTTAGCCGGATACCACAGGGATCTGTTTTAGGACCAGTGTTGTTTGTTTGATATATAAATGACTTACCTAATGTGATAGCTAACAATAGTGAAATATACCTGTATGCGGATGACACAAAACTTTTTCATGGCATAAAATCCAATGATGATGCTAACGAAATGCAACAAGATATATACTTGTTAACAGAATGGACCAGTAAATGGTTACTCCAATTTAATGCTGATAAGTGTAAATCTATGCGAATTGGCAAAACCAATTTACAAAATCATAGCTATATTCTCGGGAAAGACGGGTCCCATATTAATCCAGGCGAGGATGAAAAGGATATAGGTGTTATTATTGATGATAAACTATGTTTCGAGAAGCACATAATAGATAAAGTTAATAAAGCCAACTCCATTATGGGTGTAATAAGGCGCACATTTGTATCCCGCAACACAAACATATTTAGAACCCTGTATACATCATTAGTGCAGCCACATCTAGAATTTGCTAATCAGGTTTGGAGCCCTTATCTCAAGAAACATATAGAGCTGTTAGAAAATATTCAGCGAAGGGCGACAAAAAGAGTCTCGGGACTATCAAAACTAAATTATGAGACTAGTCTCAGGGTCCTTAATATACAAACTCTTGCATACCGTAGAGTACGAACAAAATTCAATCAACATCCGAGAAAAAATGTTCTGATTACCTTACAGGCAGCTATCAATCATCATTCTTCGTTAACCCTACTAGCACTGAAGAGATCTTTAACATTCTAAACAAACTCAACCCAGCCAAAAGTGCCGGAATCGATGGTTTTAAGTGGCGCATTTATAAAACCTGTGTTATGGATATCCTTATCCCACTTAGTCACATTTACAACTTATCCCTAGCACAAGGCATTTTCCCATCAAAACTAAAAATAGCACGTGTTACACCAATTTATAAAGCCAAGGATTCTACTAACTTCTCAAACTATAGACCAGTCTCCATACTTCCACTTTTCTCCAAGTTACTAGAGCGCCTTATGTACAATCGACTGACAAATTACCTGGACAAAAAGTCAATTTTATACAAATCGCAATATGGATTTCGTGAGAAACATTCAACAATGCATGCAATAGCCGAAATGACAGAAAAAATTATTGAATCACTGGAAAAAACCCAAAGTATAATAGGCATCTTCTTGGACCTTTCAAAAGCTTTCGACACTATCAACCACCAGATCTTACTAGAAAAACTTGCCTATTATGGTATAAGAGGCAGTGCACTCACCTGGTTCCAGAACTACCTAAGTAAAAGAACACAATGCGTACAATATAATGAAATATGCTCTGAAAACAGGCAATTAACTTGTGGTGTTCCTCAGGGATCTATTCTTGGCCCATTGCTGTTTCTTCTTTACATGAATGATCTACCTAACATATGCAAGCACATGTCACTAATACTGTTCGCTGATGACACAAATGCTTTTTGCTGCGATGACAACATAGACACCTTATACAGAAAAACAAATAAGGAAATGGAAGAAATTACTGACTGGTTTTCAATAAACAAATTATCGCTGAATGTTGACAAAACAAATTATATGTTATTTACAAACCTCAAACTAAAAAAAGATGAAATTCCAAAAATCTACATAAACAAAAAAGAAATTGAGGAGGCCCTATTTGCCAAATTCTTGGGAGTATATTTGGATAAACATTTGACCTGGGCTAAACAAATCGAGATGGTAACAGCAAAGGTGGCAAAAGGCATAGGTGTCATACAAAGACTAAAATCTTACATGACACCAGCTACAATTAAAACTCTATACTGCACCCTTGTTCTTCCGCATCTCACCTACTGTAACGCTATCTGGACGAATACACAAAAAAGCAACCTAACAAAACTACAAAGTCTACAGAAAAAGGCACTAAAACTCTTTTCTAAACCAGCAAAGGGCCAGAATATATTCAAGTCAGAAAAGCTATTAAAACTAAAGGACATAGGCAAACTACAGATGTATACCATTGTAAAGGAGTTTCACCACAATACATTACCACAATCCATAGCCTCCAATTTCACACTAAGCACAGACATCCACAAACACAACAATAGGACAAAACACAATTTACACACTCAATTTACACGAACAGAAATAGGAAAACGACGAATTACAATAGCAGCCACAAAACTATGGAACAGCACCAGTACAAAAATATGCGATAGCATATTAAACCTGAAATCCTTTAAGAAGATTGCCAGGGAATCTATGATCGACAAATACTAAATTAATATATTTATACCTGATGGTCACAGATTCTCTGCTAATTAATAATAATACAAGCCTAATGACATTCCACCACCACCACAACCACTATAGATAAACTAACCTAACCTAATAATTGAAGTAAGAAGTCTAAACACAAACATACTTCACAGTTCACTTTCACTACTACTACACCTAAATAACCCACAAACGATCAACGCATCTATTGATTCTTAACAAACTCTAACCATCTCAACTTTATATTACAGTGATGAGCTCTTCCCTGCCCCCCACACCCTCAGTAGCATACAAAAGTCCTATATAATAATAAACCACTCCAAACTAAATTTAAATAAAATGAGATAATGATGTAATTAGGGAGTATATGTATAATATATGTTTAATTAAGTCAAGTTAAGCAAATATGTATGAGTGTATTTAAATACTAATGCCATAAATATGTGTTTGAATGCCGTGTGTTTTATGTGTGTGCACATAGTGGCATATATCTATGTAAACATCAAAGAAGGGACAGCCCTACCCACCCACTGCCTAATGGAAGACATATATGTATTAAATACTTGTATATATGATATATATATATATCAAAGTTTATGTCCGAACTCCACAAAACAAACCAAAATAGTCCTGGACTTTCATATCACGGTAGCTTTTCACCATTTTGTCACTGTGCCACTGTCTTGTGTGTCGTATATATATGTCAATGTATAAATGTTGTAATGTGTGTAAGGAGTCCATCACTCAATAGGCCATGCCTTTGATGGACTGCCTGTTTAGATTGTATTGATTGTATAGAAAAAACCATGAAATAAAGCAACTTTGAACTTGAACTTGAACTTGAACTTGAACGAGGAGACATTATTGAAGCTTACAAAACTTTAACCAAAAAATATGATCCAGAAGTGTGCAACCTATTTGAATTTCGATCAGACTCAAGAACCAGGGGACACAGGCTAAAACTATACAAATCCAGATCACGTTTAAACATACAAAAATACTCCTTTAAACATAGAATTGTGGACTTATGGAACAGTCTTCCGAACCATGTTATAGAAGCAACAACCATGATATCATTTGAAACAAAATTAGATAAACTATGGGTTAACCAACCCCTATACTATAACTATCTAGCTGGCAATATAAATCCCATGTTTTATAACCAAACTGAAAAAGGAAATTAGGAATCTGTCATTACAGGCTTTTAGCCTTCTCACAGAAATAGAATATGATTGATTGATTGATTGATTGATTGACTCTGTTTATTGATCATGATGATGATGATGATGATGATTATGACAACCTGGGTGCGCCTAATCCTAAAGGCGTGAATTAACTGAACTGAACAATAAGAAAATTAGAATAAAATATTGTTTTATTTTCTTTTCCTAGTAATTATATTTAGAAATCAGAAATTTGGACTGTTAATGAATTTGTATTGGTTCGATAGATACAGTTGACAAACACATAAATAATGAAAACCTCAGATTTTAGCTGTAACACCAGTTTTCGAACAGTAAATATCCATGTCCAGACTGATGGAATCAGTTAACGAGGGGTTTTCTCGTTAATTCGGTATATTACAGAGAATTAACATGGTAATAAGATAAGGGGTATATCTTGATTCTCACCTCGCCCATCCCCTGTTTAAGACTATATGCTCGGCCTCAATGTGGCGCAGTCTCTATGAAGAGCCGCAGTCTACAACTGCGTCTCTAACATCTGCCTATCGATTCCTGTCTGGATTTTCCTCCGAAACGGTCCATATTTAACACGCCTTTTTTGTACGAAAACTGGATATAAGTGCGAAACGAACTATGCAGTCAATAAAAATATATCGGCAACATCAGATTGCCGTAAATAGTTTAGTGAATTATTCTCTTTAAACCATTCAGTCTTCGTTTTATTAAAAGTAAACAACACGCACGTTTGTCTGCGTGTACATTCTGTTTTTTCGTATCTTCTCGCTTCGGTTGACGACTCACGTGACGAGCGAGTCCTCGCTAAAACACGGATCACGTATTGCGTTGCCGGACGGCGCCCGATTGTAGATTGAACAGATCAGGCAAGCACAGCTGTCATCAGGAAGACTTAAAAGATCAAGTTTTCTGAAAGAGACAAAAGCACTTCAAAGGAAACACCAAGAAATGTTGCCAGCACAAATAGAAGACCCAAACCATACCCTTGATCCTCCACCCTGGGAAAACAAACTAGAGAGCATAGCTATTCGCACCACAGTACCGCATCTCACAACCAAAGATGAACACAGTGATGTGAGCAAGAAGGCTTTGACCCTAGCCATGCTGGAAAAAATGTACCCTCAGGAGACATGGATAAGGATCTACACAGATGGATTAGCCAAAGATGCAATTAGGAGCGGAGGTGCCGGACTGCACATACAGTATCCAAACGGACAACATGAGTCAGCTGCAATAACGACAGGCAAACACTGCACAAACTACAGAGCTGAAGTCGAAGCACTGGTCCATGCAGCTAATACCATCAGCAGAACAGTAGACCCTATTGCACAGATTGTCTTTTTATCTGATGCCTGTCCTTGAGGCTATCACCAGAAGTAAGATGCCACAACTTGAAGAAGCACTACAAACCATCAAATGCTTTCGGATAGCATTGCAGTGGATCCCCTCACACTGTGGAGTGCAAGGAAATGAGGAAGCAGACAAGATGGCAAAGGTGGGTGCAGAAAAGAATCAGACAGAAAACATGGTTATGCATACAGAGATGAAGACTATCATCAAGTCACTCTATAGAACACCTCAATCAGAAGATGCCTACCATCATTTCTCGAGGCCAGAGCAAGTGACCATTTTTCGTCTCAGAACTGGACATAACAGACTAAACCAACACATGTACAGGCGGTTCCACCTTACGACATCGCCCGCTTGTCCTTGTGGAGAAGCAGAACAGACCACAGAGCACATACTTCAATGTTGCAGTACGTATCAGCTGCTGAGAGAAGAGATCTGGCCTTTGTCAACCTCCTTTCTTGAAAAGCTGTATGGGCGTGTGGAAGAACTGCAGAAAACCACAGATTTCATCTTGAGAACGGCTCTCCAAGTGTGATACCAGCGATCGAAAAGAAGAAGAAGACCTCGCCAATAGGTTTACTATGTGATTTGGATTTGCCACGAAATCTTGTTAAAACACTAAATAAAATTATCTACCACGAAGAAAGTTGTAAAATTAAATAACAGAAATAAACGCAAGTTACCACCATGCATACGGAAACATCAGTGATGTGGTAGCTACAATTTGGGAGGTTAGAGAGCAGATAAATATCAAGTTTGCTGAATGGTTTAAAGAACGGCGTGAGATCGCCAAAAGCATCAATGTTGAGGCAAGCCTTTCAAGAACATGTAATCGTCAGCAGAACAGGGCCAATTCTCCCACTAACACACCTGAAGACTGCTACAGGAGCACTTTAGCCATCCCATATCTGGATGAACTTGTAGTTGTATCAGAAATTGAGCATTGATTTCCTCATCTGAGCAAGATAAGTGGTGGGTGTGTGTGTGTGTTGGGAGGTGGTGGAGGGGGTGGGGACGTGGCCACCTCAGATCCTATAGCCTCTGAAAGACCAACCTTACCATACCACACCATAGACAGTGACTTCGCCTGTGTCAATTAAAAGGCAGTCCATAGTCAGTGGGGGCAAATTCTTTGGAAAAATAAATTTATGAGTAAAATGACCCTTAAAATATAATCATTTTATCAGCCAACTGATGATTCATATTCACCTCCAGAAATGCAGGAGAGGCCATCTGAGAGCATCTAGATTTAAAAAATTTCCAACTTGTGAGTCGGACACCCCCTTAAAATATTTCTGGATCCGCCCCTGCACAGGGTTCCATGAAAGTGGACTAGATTGGTGTACTGGCTATACTGACGCCAACACACTACAATATATATACTACTACTATATATAATCTATATTATTATATATATATAGTGTAGCATGCTGGCGTCAGTGTAGCGGGCCAGTACGTCAATCTGGTCCACTTTATGGAACCCTGTGTTTAGTCTATGCCATGGATACAGTACGTCGTCAGGCATCCATCGTTAACTTTTTATTTAAGCGACTTCAAGAACCGCTGCATGGATTGCAACCAAATTTGGCAGGAAACATTCTTAGAGATCCATGTATGTTCAAAGAAGCTGATCAGCCATTTTGGCAGGCACCATCAGGGATTCTTGGAAACTAAAGCCGCTAGGGGGATGAATTTAAAACTCATGAAATATCATTTAGGGCAAGAGCTGAACTTGATTGGCCAACGGGTTCGGCTGTCTTCTTGGATGACCTAGTTTCATAAACATGACTAATAAAAATGTAGCGTGTTTGGCGACAATATATTGAATTTTTTATTTTATGGATTTTGAAGCTGGAATTGGTTTTGTATAAGATTTTGGGTATGGTGATTTCAAATTTCTACTTTTGAAAATGTCGGATAAGCAGTTTGGCGGTCATCATGAATCCATTTCAAGCCAAAGGTTCCTGGGCATACTTAAAGCAATGGCAAATTTAAGATGTCTTCTCAAGAACCACTAGACCGATTTCAATTATACTTGGCAGGAAGCATCCTTAGGGCATAGAGATCCAAGTTTATTCAAAGGAAGCTAATCGGTCAATTTGGCCGCCGGCCATCTTGGATTTTAGCCAATTTTTCGAAGATAATGATTATCTTCCAGCAATAGCTTGCTCATGTCTGAATCATTTTCTGAGATTCTAACATCGATATTTGCCAGTAGCATACTGCATACACCAAATCATGTACTTGTACTTGGTTAAATGGGCTTAATATGGCATGTGTCGAATTGATGACGGAAAAGATTGTTGTAAAATTTATAGCAAAAGTCGAGGACAAAAATGTCCTCAGCGTCATCCACATGATGTTCTTAAATTTGCATCTATCTCAGAAATGGTATACATGTAAAAGTATTAGCCCAACCGTAGCAATAAAATTAATTTGCTATGCCTGCCTTCGTATACATGTACGCCTTCCAAAAACAGCACTACATTACATGTTCTTGAAACATACTCGCCGCACTTGCGTCCACATTATATCCGCTGACGCGATCATCACACCAAAAACATTTCGCGTGAGCAGACATTCTCACATATATTGTGTTATGCTGTTAAAATGTAGTCGTAGTTGTTTTCTGATGACCTCAAATTTACAGCTCGTTTTTGTTGCATGTAAATCGCCAGGATTTGTTTTGGTCAAAAACATCAAAAGCAGCAAGACCAACTCATAGCCACTAACTTTCTGACTCAGTTACATTTTTACTAAGTGTAGAACTGTGTGTTAGCGTTAGTCTGTATATTGTGACTGTGTGGAAGCTGTATGAATCGCGCAAAATCAACGTTGCATTCGGTCTTGTATCGGAAATCTTTCTGCAGAAAATTCTGTGATAATATTTACAGTAGCTAAGCCTCTACTGAATTGGGTAGCGAATGATATATTTTCCGCATATAGCGAGACACAGCATGGTCACGCATGCCAAAAATTGCCTTGGCTGTTGTTGTCTTGAAAAATGTCCATTTCCAGGCACATAGAAGATTATTTTTAAAATTTTACTGGTGGAAATTTGGGCAGTCTGGCACTGCGGTGGTATATTTACCATTTGAAATAGTCTTCTGTCATGTTTGTTGGCCTGCAAATAGACATTTAAAGGTGCATATTCACACCAAAATGCTTGAAAATAAAAGTGGTAAAATTGTATATTTTTACGGCCTTAAATTGTGTGCCTCGGTGGAATGAAACAAAATAAATCTTAACATTTGATGATTTCATTCTGTTATAAATAAATTTCATATTTTAGTTGTGAATTTGAAATAGAGACACAGGTCCCTAATTCAAATTCACAACTTAAGAAATTATATTAATTTAATACGTAATTAAATCATCATATGTTGAGATTTATTTTTTTTCATTCCATCTAGACCCACAAGCCTCTAAAATATACAATTTAAACTATTTTATTTTCTGTCATTTTGCTGTTAATAAGGACACAATTTTATTTTTTCCATGCATGTTACCATTAAGCCATTAACCCTTTTATGACGAAGGCGGCCAACCTCAGCCTCTGCAGTGATCTTGAGGAATGTCCTTTGGCAGGTTAAGTAAAGACTATTTTTGAAAATTTACCACTGAAATGACTGGCTCGGTAGTCAATTTTCAAAAATAGTATTCACTTGGCCTGTAAGTAGACATTCAATAAGCAAATATTTTGATTTTTTGACAAAATTTAGTCATTAAAGGGTTAAAAGTTTAAACATACACTGGAGTCGCTGGATTTGATGTAGATTTGCATCGAGCTTGCCATGTGGAAACAGCTCTAGGACTGCTTCATAAGGCGGTGGGAAAATGAACAATGTTGAAAAGTTGGCCATACAGAAACACTTTTCTACGTTAGTAGGTGACCTTCGTGCGAAAGATTTACTAGACAGCTTATTTTCTGATAGAGCTATTACTTTGGATGATTTGCAGCGCGTGGAGCATGAAGCGACCGACATGGATCAGATGCGAAGGTTACTGGCATTACTTTTGGAAAAGAAAGCACAAGATATGAATTCAGCTGGTGGTATCCACATCGATGTATTCAGGTGTTTCTTGAAAGCTGTAGAGTTGACTCGTGCTGATATTACCACAGATCTAAAGACTGAGGCTGATTCGCTAAGGAGTCAAGGCGAGGTTTTACCGGATGCCAGGAAGGAGTTGTCAGATTTTCATGCGTCAGGTTTAGAGGTTACAGATTCCGGACAAACGCTAGGTACGGTACAGCTTTAACCATTTCATGACTAAATTTTATCAAAAAATCCAAATATTTGCTTACTGAATGGCCATTTGCAGGCCAAGAGAAGACTACTTTTGAAAATTAACCACTGGAATGGCTGGCTCTGTTATACCGAGACAGTCATTGTAGTGGTAAATTTGCAAAAATCGGATTCTCTTGGCCTGAAAATGGACATTCATCAAAACCACTGCAGAGGCCAGTTTTGGCTGGCTTCGACATGAAAGGGTTAAATAATTTACATGTAACATGTTTCCAAAACGGGAACTTTGTACAATTTTGAACACAATCATGGTAATGTCAGAAATGTACTGTTGAATATTTGAAACATAATTCGATTGGATGAACTTTGTTGCCTAGGGCAGCAATGTCATCCAATCCAATGTACCTTTCCAATTTTAGCTAGGCCCCTCACATCTCTAGCTAAGCTCCACCCACATCACATTCGCTTTGGGATCAATCGATCCCTGAACTCACTGACTACCAATTTCCAGAAAACTATACAGACCTGGAAGCTGTTGAATATTTTGAAACTATGGCAGCAACAGCGCCCAGTCAAATTGGATTCAAAATATTCGTCACTTATTGGTTATGATGTCATATAATGGATGGATAAACCTGGAAAGGTCCATAATGTTCAAAATATTCAACGGTACATTTTACTTTGTTTTGGAAACAGATTAAGTTATTTCCGAGCTGTACTGTACGCTGAATCATGCCCAAGAGAGATATTTTAACTATTTCAAAAATATCAAATTCCTTTTGATGTTAGGATTATCTCTTGTAATATTTTGAAACTAGTTTGACTGGGAGCTGTTGCTCCATATATGGCAACAGTAGAGTCCAGACAAATTAGTTTCAAAATATTCAACAGCTGTCTCTTATACATTAAGCTGTCTTGAAATTGAGACACTGTAATTAAGGGTTAAACTGGAAATTGTGAAGAATATTTTAAAACAAAATCTAAATTTAGTTTAATTACATAATATAGTGAGTATCCATTAGCAGAGCAATAGAAGCATATTTTCAAAAATTTTCACTGGAATGACTGGCTCAGATTTTATACATTGTTTTGAAAAATATACATGTAGTTTCCTTGGCATGAAATTGAGATTTCCGAAAACCACCGCACAAAACTGTTTGCTGGCGTGAGCATTAAATTGCTGACCCTGACGGTCATAACCAGCCTTGAGAAATGTCCATTTGCAGGCCAAGAGGAAACTATTTTTGAAATTTTACCACTGCAATTACTGGCTCGATAAAAATGGACATATTCTACATGTATTAGACAAACTTTGTTTTCTGGACATAATTTTACCAATAAAAATGCGCCATCATTTGCACATATAGCTAAAAGTCTATGGCATCGGCTCATTTATGCTGATATGAAAGGACCTGCCTACATGTACCTGTACAGTAGCTACATGTACGTGTATCCTCCCTATAGAGTGACAAATTGTTTGGGCATTTATTTACTGCCTATGGCAGCAATGGCATCCAATCAAATTAAGTCCAAAATATTCAGGATATAACCTAAATTTCTTCCATCATGTTCAAAATTATACTTAAATACACTCATGACTGTACAGTCCTGACATGCCTCATAGAATTTTGGGAATTTCCCGGAAACGGGAATGCCTCCACTTCTCTTTACGAGTATTAAAGAGAATCAGTATTTAACCCTTTAACCCTCGAATTTGCTAAAGATATTCTCATATAAAATGTCTGTTTGCAGACCAAGAGAAGATTATGTTTAAAAATTTAACACTGGAATGACTGGCTCGGTTATCGAGCCAGTCATTTCAGTGGTAAATTTTCAAAAATACGTTTCTCAAAGGGTTAAAAGGCTTGACTGTCAGAATGTTACCAACAAGTTGGTAGCTCTGTAACTAACATGTTTCTTTTTTGTTTCGGGAACATTTCAATTTATTTATGCGTTGTTATGGCGTTGTTGTAACTCGAGTGCAACTGAAGGGATCTTTGGCAATCTTACGCTTCTTGGCCCAAGAGGCGCTTAACTGAGAACTGTTATGTTGTCCAAGAGGAAATTATTTTAGAAAACATGATGATGAGTGATTGTGTTCTGCAGCTGAAGAAGTAAAAACGTCTAAACTGCAATCAGTTTTTCTTCACCCTACATGTAGTCCATCTCCACTGTGTGTTAATTGTCCACTGCGAGCGTCCTGTGTTCCTTTAGGTTCTTCCTCATCTCTAGTAGTCCTAGATTACGATCTTTGAGGTATGATCACAAAACACTTGATGTTCTGTCCTTTGCTCGCTTGATACTGGTTGGAGACTACCAGTGCAAATTACCTTGCTGTCTGAGCAGGTGTGCTTTCTGGCATTCAAAAAACATGTCTTAACATTGACCATCCCTGGTGTGATACTCTCGCAGATAGCGGCTCTGTATTACGCAGCTTGTAGAGTGTTGCCGTTGATATTAGACTGCGTGGCCATCAATGATTTGTAATGCCTCGCAGATGTTTGCGGTGGCATGCATCAGGTTTGTTTAAGAGGTCTTTTGGAGGTGCCTAGATGTTGCAATTGTCTCCATGCAGCGTTATGGAAACACATTTAGCATCATACATGTATACATGTAGTTGCATCTTGACTTTCATGGTGGTTTTAGAGCCACTAGTCCACGACTTCTAAAGGGATGGAAAGGGGTAACTCATAGATGTATTTCCTGTATAGAAAACATGCCAGTGAAATAACAGACGTGTTATAGCTGGTAGTCGTATCAGCTACATGTACATGTATTCCAGGAGTAATTTTTCAAACATATTGCATTAGCTTGCATCTGAATATATTTTATGCGAAGTATTTAATTATTTTATCCAGTATTGACCAGTTACAATGGTTAATTAATTAATTTATGTGCAATTATGCATTTGTCAGGTGCTCAGAATTATGTCCCTGTGGCTCCTGTATGTCTGACAACGAAGCAGTTGCAGGATCTCAAGTCACAGGTAGAAGCGGCTAAAGGCAGTCATGGAGAGGTATAACAGAATTTAATTCATGTCAAAAAATAAATTTGATTAATTGCATATGTGTAGTCGTTTATCATAACTAGTTAGCAAAGTCACAACTAGGACGTTGACGATTATTCTAATATACCTGATTGCACATCTTCCTGTCCTGTCTATGATGCTGACTCTTGACCTTTAACCGAACTAGAGCTCATAATTATATTTATAATTAGGGTCTCTGAATTCTTGTTGCTGCTATACGCAGATACATATAAGATGTGTTTTTTGTCTTTGCAGATTTACTTTATTGGTCGTCTGTTCACATACGATGCACGAGGTGTATTTACTGGTTGCCTACGCTGGGATGTAAAGGTGGCGGAGGAAGCAACGAGACGTATGCGAGAGGGAAAAGGTGTAGCCAATTATCGGGAAACAATGATGGAATTTATCAAGGATCTCTGTGAGAAATGATCTGGGATTACATTGCAGAATGGCACGCTGTAATAAATCAGGTGAGATACCGTTTTGTTTTGTCCGATCATCGTTGAATGCCCAGATCTCATGCATGCATGTACATGTAAGGTGTTGAGTATTAACCATTTCACCGACAAAACCCTGAAAAAGTAAACTAGAATATATCACGTACATGTATTCTCATGAATATTTTGAAGTTAATATGACTGGAAGCTGTTGAAATTGAGATATGGGTGTTTCATCAATGAAAGGGCTAAATAAAAACTCTGCTAACTTGCAACTGTTGTTTAAATGTGCATGGTCGTCACAAGTCAGTGTACTCACGAGATTTGTTGAAAACATGAATTGTATATTTCTTCCTGCTTTAGCCCTTTAATGACTAAATTTGTTCAAAAAATTAAAATATTTACTTATTGAATGTCCATTTGCAGGCCAAGAGAAGACTATTTTTGAAAATTTACCACTGCGAGCCAGTCATTCCAGTGGTAAATTTTCAAAAATAATCTCTTGGCCTGCAAATGGACATTTCTCAGAACCCCTGCAGAGGCCGGTCTTGGCTGGTTTCATCCTGAAAGGGATACGAATCTTTGAATGATATTATTTCAGAGAAATTAATGCGGCTAATAATGCTTATAACCAATTTAAAGGTGCATATTCACAGCAAGATGACTGAAAAAAAAATTATTTTAAATGTTTACTTTTAGTCTTAAACTGTGGGTCTAGATGTAATGAAACGAAATAAATCACTACATTTCATTACATATAGGTGTAAATTAATATAATTTCTTTAAGTTGTGAATTTGAATTAGGGACTCTATTTCAAATTCAAAACTTAAAAAATTATATTAATTTATGTGGAATGAAATCACAAGATGTTAATATTAATTTTGTTTCATTATATTGAGTCACACAATTTAAGCCTCTAAGCGTATACAATTTTAACATTTTTATTTTCAAGCATTCTGGTGTGAATATGCACCTTTAATGGTCACACCAGCCAGAAATGGCCAAGTGCAGAGGTTTATGGGAATGTCTATTTGCAGGCAACCAGAAGACCATTTTCGAAAGCTTACCAATTTCAAGGTGTCCCAAATTTTATGAATAATTTCAATAAGTGTCACTGCATGCATGGATTTCTGTAACAATTCTATGATAACTACATGTTTCAGCAAATTGTTTCCAAAATGGAGTGCAGCCTTTTTTTTTACTTTTTGCTTTTTGGATAAAATGTAGATTTTTTCAAGGACATTTCAATTTTGTCATAGAAAATGTCCATTTGCAGACCATGCGAAGATTAATTTTGAAAATTTGTCATTGGAATGACTGGCTCAGTTAGTGAGCCAGTCTTTGCAGCGTTAAATTTTCAAAACTAATCTTCTCTTGGTCTGCAAATGGACATTTCCCCCCCCCCCCCCTCATCATGTATAATATAATTAATGGAATTTTATCTTGTTGCGCTATGGAGTGCAGATTTCTGTGATTAAATGTACAGTGCAGTTAACCCTAAGGAGCCTACGAGCCGTCTAGACGGCACGCAAAAAGCGTACAAATAAACCTACGAGCCGTCTATAAAATGGCTGTTATTCCATGTTATTCCTTATAAAATGGTTGTTATTCCATTTACTATGGTTGCTATTCCGCATTATTCCATATAAAATGGCTGTTATTCTGTGTTATTCCATTTAAAATGCCTGTTATTCCATGGTATTCCATTTACTATGGCCTTTATTCCGTGGTATTCCATATAAAATGGCTGTTATTCCGTGTTATTCCTTATAAAATGGTTGTTATTCCATGTTATTCCATTTACTATGGTTGTTATTCCGTGTTATTCTATATAAAATGGCTGTTATTCTGTGTTATTCCATATAAAATGGCTGTTATTCTGTGTTACTCCTTATAAAATGGCTGTTATTCCATGTTATTCCATTTACTATGGCTGTTATTCCGTGTTATTCCATATAAAATGGGTGCTATAATATGTTATTCCATATAATATGTCTGTTATTCCGAGTTATTCCATGTAAAATGGCTGTTATTCTGTGTTATTCCATATAAAATGGCTGTTATTCTGTGTTACTCCTTATAAAATGGCTGTTATTCCATGTTATTCCATTTACTATGGCTGTTATTCCGTGTTATTCCATATAAAATGGGTGCTATAATATGTTATTCCATATAATATGTCTGTTATTCCGAGTTATTCCATGTAAAATGGCTGTTATTCTGTGTTATTCATTATTCTTTATTCGTTATTCTTTATTCGTTATTCGTTATTCCTTTTAGTGGAACCCATGAATAAGACTGATGTGGCGTAATTAACGCTTGTCGAATTTTATAATCTTTTTATACGACCACAGCTTATCAACATTCATGAATAAGACTGATGGTGCGTATTTAACGCTTGTCGTACTCGTTATTATACATTGAGAACTATTAGTGAATATGTTGAAAAGCCGAATGCAATATTGGCTTCCAGTCAAATCATTTTCAAAATATTTTAAAGCCATTTGACTACTGTCATGATGTTAGCGAACCTTGGAGAGTTGTGATGACGTTGTTTTGATGTTGAATCAATGTTGTAATTATGTCATAACGTAATTTCAAGATTTTTTCAACGTCGAAACAACGTCTGCTAGTATATGGGTGAAAATCTGAGAACGGCCAATTTTCAGAGTGAAAAGTAAAGAAAACTTTTCTGCCCATGGATTTTTTTTATTTTCATTTTTTATAGCTAACACAATTGGCAAAATATTTATAAAATATGTCGCTCACATAACTCATCAATACTATTTTTATGGAGCTTTTGGTACTGAGGAGGCTCTAGTGTTGTCACTTAAGTTACCAATATTTTGAGCAATAATTTTGAGAGGCACGTTGACTAACTAAAATATATTTTATTCATACAAATTTTATATGTACTTAAAGGTATTTTATTGCCCTTTCTAATGATATATAGTTTTATATATAGTGATCTGTTACTTTGCCAAAAATAGTTAATATAGTTGGCATGGTACCACTACGCCGCTATCACTCCACTACCGCTAACAGGCTAGGTTTCTAAGCAAGTTTCTAGCTTTTGGCTGTAGGGTTTCTAGCACTTTTTTTGTAAATTCTTGGTAGGGCCCAGAGGGTTAATATATATAAATAAGTTAACGTGTTTCCAAGACAAAAAATTTAAACTGTTTAATACAATTTTCAATGCGAGGTATAAAGAAATGTTAAGTTGGATATTTTGATGAACCTAATTGGATTGGAAGACATTACTGCCCTTGAATATTTTTGACATAATTGAATTGGAAGACATTGGTTCCTAAGGCAGCAGTGTCAGCAATGTCTTCCAATCCAATTATGTTCAAAATATTCAACAGAATGTTTTAGTTTCGTCTGGAAACATGTTACGTTATTTCTGAACTGTACTCTATCTGGACCAGTCTCCAATTCTGTAGATTTCTTAGGCATCCAGTAGACACTTAGTCATAGTCTGTGGAGTATGCGAAACCTGGAATTTTGCACATGCAGGCATGGATTTTTTTGTTTGCATAGTGACCAACTTGGTCCAGTCAACTTTATACACACATCTTTGACAGAAAATACCAAGAACGGCCTATTTTAAAAATTAAAAGTTTACCACTGGAATTAGTGTTGTTCCAATTAATCGATTTGATCGATGATTGATTGGTTTGCATGTCCAACCAACAGATCGATCATGATTTCAGAAATCGATTTTGACTTCTTATAAATTTATTATATTAAAACTTAAAGAAGATGATTACTTTTTGGCAGTACCATTTTAATTTAATTTTTACAACTATATAATATACTATTTTCACTTCAAGAGTATACTTACCTCCCTAATACTCTTTGATATTGCTAAATATCGGCTTTCACTTAATAAAACACTCAGATTTAAAAAGAAAGGTGCCCCTTATGGGCAGGTAGTCAGAAGTCAGTCAGGCTGATGCCAGCCCCACCACCGCGCATGCGCCGACTAGTACTTCCTCTTTGCTAATTTATTGGCAAAGGGTTCACACATGTTTCATGCTTAAAGCTTTTCTGAGCTGTTTAAGTCGTTTAATTAATATATTAATCTGTAAAAAGTGGGGGGGGGGGGTGTGTGTGAGCTAATGTCTGAATTTCTATCATTGCAGACCAGGGAGAAGGCTCCAGAGAGGAGAGGAAAATTAAGAAAGAGGCTTCTGGTAAGAAGGGTAAGAGGAAGGCCTCGTCCGCTATGGATATGGAGGCCTTCCGTATTGAGATGATGGGAGAGATGAAGAGGACAATTAAAGATTTGGTCCCAGAGTTGCTTCGTGGCATGCTTCCTGGTCCAAATCTTTCGTTGTCCTCTTCATCTGCTCTGGAGCAGATAATCCCCGCCTCTGAATCGGTACTATTTATGGACCTATCAGTTTTCGACCATGATTCAGAGGTGGCCCTAATAGAGGGTGAAATCCACGGTAAGAACACTGGCAGCAGGCTTGCCGCGCCGGTTGTTCGTGGTCAGCTGTCGCTGGAACCTGCCTGCCTATCAGGCCAGGATTATCCGCACCCTGCAGGTACCAGTTCCTTCTATGGTACCTCTCCTGGCCAGTCCGGGTTAGCATTCTTTGCTAACCCGGAGTTTAATCTTTCTGGCCAGGAAGAAGAGGATTATCTTCTGGGTTCTCCTTCTGGCGCCGTGGCCATGGACATTGACGTACGTGCACCCCTCGCGGGAGTAGTGTTCACGGCGCAGAGGGTAGCCCGGGCTGGATCTGATGGCCAGTTTTACCGCATACCTCGGCTTGCCGATGGTGTAGCAGGTGCTGGCCAGGGCCGTGGTGTGGCAAAATTTTCCCCACGCAATACCACGGTGCCTGCTCCTGGTCAAGCCAGTCAGTTTGGCATGCCTGTTCTTTCAGGCACGCATGCTTTCTCTGGCTTGCCAGGCGTATCAGTTCTTCCAGCCACATACACACCTGTGATTGCTCAGGAGGATGACGAAGGCCCTCGTCTTGTAGAACATTCGCAGGTGGCCACGGAGGAAGACGGGTCTGACGATTGTCAGTGGCTAATCAACGTCAGGCCAGATCTTGCCGTGGATCGGTCGGCTAGTCAACAGGACCAGCGCCCGTGGCTGGCAGGAAAGCCGAGTGTTACCGCTATGCCATCTTTGCCGTTAGCTGATCATATTGTTGATATGTTCACTGCGGCGGAGACGTCCATTAAGGCACATGGACGTTTAGCAAAGCCCCCCCCCCCTCCCCGTGAAGTGGCAAAGCGGTGCCGTATTACAGCTGATCAATATATCAGCTATACGGTGTAGTACCGAAGCCGAGCACGGATGACCGTGCTGCGCTGGGTGAAGATACGCGGCCATGTTCCCGGTCTGACACGGGAGCACTGTGTTCGACCGCTTTGCGTTCGGCTAACACCGCGTTACGTGATGCGGAAGAGAGTTCGAGGGCGTCTATTTCAGCGCTTTCGCATGTCTCACAGTTGTTACAAGGGGTAGTAACGGCATCCGCATTACGTCAGCCTAGTCCGGTGACTGTCCAGAGAGCCATCCAAGATGGAATTAACTTGGCTTTGGACTGTTTAACACGGTCTGTTACCAGGAGTGTCCGGGTGAGGCGCACGTTTGCTCTTGATAACTTGTGCCCGTCCCAGGATTTATATAATAGGCTGCTGCATATGCCTATGACAGGTCCTGGTCTCTTTGGAGGTGAGGGCTGTAAGCATCTCCAGGAGACGGTTACCCTGGTCAATAACCAGAGGGCATTACGTGAGCAATTTGAAGTGCTCTGTAGAGAGCGCGTTCGCGCAGCTCCCCCTGCGTATCATCCCCTGCAGGCTCGAGGTAGCGGTGGCCAGGTCAGAGGCGAGCCACCAGCGCAGCGTCGGCCACGGCCGTGTGCGCTTCGGCCAGCAGCGAGGGGGGGGGGGGGGCGCAGGCTCCTCCGGCGCAGCCAGCCAGGCAGCCGTCGGCGCATCGTGGTGCGCGCGGTGCGGGCCATGGTGCGCGAGGATCTGGTCGTGGTAATCGTACCTGACAGGGTGATTACCACAGTAAGAGCTACCCCAGTGCATCTGCACCAGGAGACAGCGCCACTCTTGCACTCCTTATGTCCACCTCTCTCCCTAGGTGGACCAGTGGGAGGCCGATTGGCCAACCACATGCAAGAGTGGGAATGGTAGACTCAGGACCGTTTGGTCTTGCGATGGCTTTCGGTCGGGTATCATCTCGACTGGATAACAGGCCCACCATCACGACTGTCTCTGGTGCCGGTCTGGACTCAAATTCCAAGAGATCCAGATCAGTGGTTGTGTATAGGAGGAAATAAATTCCCTCATACTCAAGGAAGCAATTCAACCGGCACAAAATTGCCCGGGCTTCTATTCAACCGTGTTCTTGGTAACGAAAAGCACTGGAGGGGGGGGGGGGTGGAGGGGGGGGGGTGGGGGTGGAGACCAATTCTCAACCTCAAGCCATTGAACAAGTTCATAGACACACCCAGTTTCAAGATGGAAATGGTGAGATCGGTGTTGGCAGGGTTGGAGAGGGGAAGGTGGACAGCTTCAATAGATTAGAAGGATGCTTATTTCCACATTCCAATAGCGAGGAGTTTCCATCACTTCCTGAGATTTGCATTCCAGGGCAGACAGTGGAAATTCAGGGTGTTACCCTTCAGAATTTCTACGGCTCCTCGGGTCTTCACCAGGGTGGTTCTTGCGATTACAGCATACCTCCGCAGGAGAAGCATAGCAGTTCGCACATACATAGACGACTGGCTGTTAAAAGCACACGACCAGGAAAGTTTATCAGCAAATCTGGAGATAGTTTTGAAAACTCCCACGGATTTATGCTGGATAATAAATTTTCAAAAATCAGAGCTGACTCCATCCCAGAAGTTTGTTTACCTTGGAATGTTCTTCGATCTGGAGATAGGATATGTTTATCCTACTCAGGAGAGGGTACAGATACTCATCTCCGTAATACAGTAAGTGTGCAACAGTCGTCATGTCCTGGCACGGGTTTATCTGAGAATGCTGGGGTTGATGGTTTCTCTGGAACCAGTCATTCCTCAGGCGGCCTTACGCAGGCGGCCGATCCAGTTATTGTTCATGACACAATGGACCCAGAGTACAGGTTCACTGGACTCAAGCGTGTCAGTGTTGGAGCCTCTAATTCATCACCTTCAATGGTGGTTGAAGACAGAGAATCTCTTGGCGGGGGTAATGTTAACCCCTCCTCACCCTCAGTTAACGATGTATACAGATGCATCGATGGAGGGGTGGGGAGCTTGCCTGGAAGAATCCACGATATCAGGGCTTTGGAATCTGGAACAGTCAAAGGAACATAGCAATCTACTGGAATTACGAGCAGTAGTCCTGGGCCTGGAACATTTCTTACAGAAAGTTCAGGGCAAGAGTGTTCTAATTCGATCAGACAACTCAACAGTAGTGACTTACATAAACCGCCAGGGCGGAACGAAGTCGCCCAGTCTCTTGTACCTGAATCACAGGATTAACTTGAAGGCAGTTCATATTCCGGGAAGGTTAAATCTGTTAGCAGACTCATTGAGCCGAAGGATGAGTGTTTTACCTACGGAATGGCAACTAAATCAATGTGTGGCGGATCGTTTGTTCGACCACTGGGGGAAACCCAACATAGATTTATTCACAATGAAGAAGAATGCGAAGATGACGACGTACGTCTCTCCGATTCCAGATCCAAGCGCTTTCGCAACAGATGTGTTAGCTATCAGCTGGGTGGGAATGTATGCATACGCATTCCCTCCAGCAATCCTGATTCCAAAAATTCTTCAGGAAATCAGACAGGAGGAGTGCCAAGTGCTTCTGATCGCCCCAAATTGGCCAAGCCGATCATGGTATACGGATCTGCTGGACCTTCTGGTCTGCAATCTGGTTCCTCTGCCTCTGATGGACAATATTATCTTCCAGGGCAAGAACCTTCACAACACACCGTCAATGTTCCAATTGACTGCGTGGATGTTGTCAAGGAATCTAGAATTAAGGAGGGTTTTTCTGAGCAAGCAGCCATGTTCATGGCAAAAGTCAGGAGGGGGTCAACCTCCAGAGCATATAATTATAAAATCAACAGATTTGCAGAATGGTGCTCAAAAAGATGTATTAATCCAATGGATTCATCTATTCAGGTAGTAGCCGATTTCCTCTGTCACCTGTATGATGCCTATAGCCTCAAGCCTAACTCTATTGCTGGCTATAAGTCAGCTTTAATGACAGTTATCCCTTGCTTGGCTAATAGGGGAAGTGATGAAGTAAATACATTAAATACTTTAATCAAAGGCATGGGCAATCTAAGACCAAGGAATCCCCCAGTGATTCCGTCTTGGAGTTTATCACTAGTGCTTCAGGTGCTAGCTGATAGGCCGTTTGAACCACTAAGCTCCATTTCTATGAAAATGTTGACGCTTAAAACTGTATTTTTAATTGCTGCGGCCTCGGCTAGGCGTAGGAGTGAGATTCATGCCTTGTCAGCCGAGGCAGACCGTTTTGTGGTTACAGGGGAAGGCCTTAGGCTTCTACCCAGGATAAAGTTCATGGCGAAAAACCAGTCCTTGAAATGTCCGGGTCAACCGATAATTTTACCAGCTTTGGCTAGGTTTGATCCTAATTCAAAGCTATGGTGTCCAGTCCGAGCATTAATCCGGTACAAACAACGTACTCAAGATTGGCGGATGGACCCAACAGCGTTATGGTTGTCATATATTGAACCCCATGGCAGGGCGTCAAAGGACACCATTTCCAGGTGGATTGTAGAGTGTATTCAATTTTGCCATAAATCCGCCACAGGTAAACAAGTTGACATGGCCAAGGCTCACAGTGTCCGAGGTGTAGTAGCTTCCACTGCCCTATTTAATGGGGTACATGTGGATGACATTATGTCAGTAGCTCAGTGGCACTGTGAGTCAAGTTTTACCGACCATTATCTCCGTGACACCTCGAATCCTCTCGCCTTATCGATTTTAAAAAGCTAATCTAGGTGTACATATTTTGATGAGGTATCCTCATTTTTTATATATTTCACATTTAATCAATGGAAACATCTACTTTATGGGCTGCATCAGTCTTCACCAATGGGGAGATGATGACAGCACCAATCTTCCACAAGATCAGTCTTGTGTGTGTTGTCCATGGTTTTTTTGTAATGTCACGTGACCCTTCGTTATTAATATGGTGATGGTACGTGTTTTATGTGGTTCATTATTGAGAGTATACAAAAATGGAGCCTTTTCGTTTAATGTCCTATAGTACAAAATGTACATGGCACTTGTACGTAGAGAGCGTATGGGACATTGAGGTCATTCAGTCTTCCTCCCAAAAGGAGGGGGGGAGCGCATATGACTTTTGGTCATCTCTCAGCCATCGGTTTGTGTTAGCCGATGTTTCCTACCTATTCCTGATTGTGTTTCCACACAATTTCAGAAGTTTAAGTGCCTTAATTGCAGAAAAGCGCATAAGGAAGAGATGGTCTTTTGACCTCACCTCCCTCCCGCCGAATTCACTGACGAATTCTGGCAATATCAAAGAGTATTAGGGAGGTACATGTAAATATACTCTTGAAGTGAAATAAACGAAATCACGGATTTCTTTTTTCACGAGAGAGTTGATACTTACCTCCCTAATACGGACCCGGCCTCTCCGCCCCACTGAGGCTCGGTCTTCAGGCTCTTATTATGTTGCATGTGTGTCAGCCAATAAATTAGTCAGAGGAAATACTAGTCGGCGCATGCGCGGTTGTGGGGCTGGCATCTGCCTGACTGACTTCTGACTACCTGCCCATAAGGCGCAACTTTTCTTTTTAAATCTGAGTGTTTTATTAAGTGAAAGCCGATATTTAGCAATATCAAAGAGTATTAGGGAGGTAAGTATCAACTCTCTCGTGAAAAAAGAAATCCGTGATTTCGTTTATACTCCATACGAGTCCATAGTCTAAGACATTAACCTTCTCAACACTGAAATTGTATGGTAATGTCAAAACCACTATACCAATAACCTGTTGAATATTTTGAAACTAATTCGATTGGAAGCTGTTGCTGCCTAAGGCAGCAACAGCTCCCTTTCAAACAAATCTCAAAATATTCAACAGGTTATTTCTTAAATTATTAAGGCTAAATATCCATGAATATGCAATAAATATTGCATTCACAATTTCAGAATGGGTGAAAATGAGAAACTGTTAGTGTCGATAATTAACTGATCATCGATTATTATGTACAGTCAATCATCGATCACAAAAATAGTACCAATTCCCAACACTAACTGGAATGATTAGCTTGATAACTGAGCCAGCCATTCCAGTGATAAGTTAACAAAATTTTCTTCTCTTGGTCTGCAAATGAACATTCAGTAAGCAAATAGTTTTTATGTTAACTTTATAACTAAATTTGAATATTAAATGGTTTAGATAGTTTACAAAAGCTCTCCATTTTTAGCACTTTTCCTGACCTATATTATGTATATGTAGGTTAGAACCTACAGTAGCTTTCACATCATGTGATTGTTTAGTCATCAAGATTGGTCTAGAAAATCTCAATTTTAGCTTAGTCCACATGGTCAATACCCATTTGCCAGACAAAATGATACATGTTTTTGAAATTTTATCACCAGAACGACTGCCTCAGTTATTGAACAAGCAAATGGACATTTCTCAAGAACTGATTTTCATCCAGCCTGACCATTAATGACCAATAACCTTTTAATGGTCAAATTTGGTCAAGAAGATGTTAATATTTTCTTATTGAACGTCCATTTGCAGGGCAAAAGAAGACTTTTTTGAAAATTGACCACTGAAATGACTGACTCGGTTATCGAGCCAGTCATTTCAGTGGTAAATTTTCAAAAATAGTATTCTCTTTGCCTGCAAATGTACATTTTTCAAGACCACTGAAGAGGTCTGTTTGTGGCGGCTTCATCATGGAAGAGTTAAACTAAAGCAGGGTATACTTTGCTTCCAGGAAAATGGTGGAAATCCTAGGCCCGGGGGTGTCATAAAGGACTCTGGATGACGGTAATATCAAAAGATGCTATCGACAAATAAACAGTTACAGTATCTCAGTTTCAAAATGGCTCTCCAGGAAGGCTGTTGATTAATTTAAATGTTCATTCCTGCCAAACTGGCCTCTGCAGTGGTCTTGAGAAATGTGCATCTGTACTTGTATGTGGGTTAAGATAAGATTTGTGAATAGCTACATGTACCACTAGGATGACTGGCTCGCCTGCATCTATATACATGTACATTTGGTAGCAAAAGTGAGACATAGGGATGTAGTGAGACATACATATGGCTCAGTCTGCCCAAAAGTTAAATGTTTGTTGTTAAGCTTTTTAGTTGGCTATATACCTTATTCATTATGAGTCATCAATGTTTGTTAAGATTTCTTGGAAACATTTGACTATTGGCAGCAACAACTCCCAGTCAAATCAATTTCAAAATAGTCAACAGAATATTTATTAAACTGTAAATTCACCAAAGACATACAATTTGTACACTTGACAGACTTGATTTTCATGACAGAGTCATAATATGTCATTATGATTGTGAGATCAGATACAATGTACCTAATGACGTGCTTGATTATGATGTCATACTTGAGTAACAGATTGCATCCCTCCATTATCTTAACCAATCTTGCCCATTGTATTATTAATGTGTTTATGAATTTAACCCTTTCACCGATTAATTTCCCAATATCTCATTGAGTCATTCTCAACGCTACCATACAGGAAAACTGTTTAATATTTTGAAATTAAATTGACTGGAAGCCGTTGCTGCCTTAGGGAGCCGAGGCAGTCCGATACAGTGGTAAATTTTCAAAAGTAATCTTCTCTTGGTCTGCAAATGGACATTTTCTATGAGAAAATTGAAAATAAATTTGAACAAATTCGAGGGTTAAAGGGTTATACTCTGATATGTATATCTGCTCAAGAAAATTTCAGTTCTCATAGACAATGTGCATTTGCCGTGTTTGCCGACCAAAAGATGGTTATTTAAAAAAAATTTCCATTAGAATGACTGGCTTAGTCCTCTCTTGGACAAATACACATTTCGTATAATGCACTGTAGAATTTTTTTAATGGGCCAGCTTGAGTGTTACAGGTAAAAGGTTAATACTGGCAGCAGCGCTTCCAATAATTTCTAAACCCTGGGTAATGTCATTGGGAGTCCAAGCAAGAAACATGGAAGTCCAAAAATGGTTCACATTTGTCTGATGTCAAAACTTTAAATTTTCAAATTAAATTACAAGATAAACATCTTCCACTCAAATTGTTTCTTTGCTATTGACACAGGAAAAGATAGAAGATTGACATCAGAGTGGTAAGGGTTAATATAGTTGTTTTTAGAGATGTCATGGCCCAAAAAAAGTCCAGGACTTCCTTGGTATGGTTTTTGGGAGTTCAAACATGAACTCTGGGAGAATATTACTCCCGGACTTCCACCAGTGGTAGCCATTACTGTCAGAGACATTCAGTTCTACAGCAAAGATAACTATGCCAACATGATTTAAATCTTCAATGTGAATTGTAATAATTCAGAATAATAATATGTGCTAGACTTGTCCGATTACGTGATTAAATCGAAAATTGCGATTACTTTTTAAATCATGAACTTATATGATTAAAAATTGTATATTCGAATAATCGTGAATAATTTCAACTGCATAACATTTTTCAAATCCTACCTTTTAATAATGCTTTTAATGAGATCGGTCACGAAAATTGACATTTTGCTCAATGAATATATGTCTATTTGCAGATCAAGAGAAGACTATTTTGAAAATGTATCCCTGGAATGACTGGCTCGAGAATCTCTTCTTCTCTTGGCCTCAAATGGACTTTTCTCAACACCATTGCAGCTTTCGTTATTGATAGGCGTTTTGGTGTTACGATTGAATAAATTGTACCCAAGATAATTAATCGCTCATGATCAATTAAAGCAATAATCGCACAACCCGAATATCAGCTTGTATTCAATCAGCGTTTCTCATAAGGGTCCTTTTGAGGGTATAGACCCCCAAAATGTGACTGGGGACCTCCAAAAATTGTGGTAGTGGGTCCCATGGGACCTCTGAAAATCTTGCATGATTGTTAAATATTAAATAATTTTATAGCTTTTTGCACAAACACCCAAAAAATCTAGCATGGGAGGCCCATAATTCATAGCTACCCACCCATGGGACTCTACTTTTAGCATTGATGAAAAACTGCATGGGAATCTCAAATTTCAGATTGAGATCCCCAGGTTTCAAGTTGGGACCCCTAGATTGTTAGGTGGTGGGTCCCTAGGACCTCCAGAATTTATATGCCATGAGATACACTGTGTTCAATATTCTTACAAAGCTATGAAGTATTTTTACGCTTTATTATTTTGCAGTATTCAGTTCTACTCAATCATACATATATATTTACTCGATTTTTTTAACTATATCTATACATACTTATGTCATGAAATCTTTGCCAGATAATTTCCTGTTATATCATGAGTGACACCTTTATAGATTTATTGAATAATCACATGACTATTATTAACTCTTTAACACGCAGATCAGCCAAAAACAGCTTCAGCAGTGGTGCTGAGAAATGTCCATTTGCAGACCAAGATAAGACTATTTTTGAAAATTTACCACTGGAATGTCTGGCTCGATAACCGAGCCAGTCATTCCAGTGGTAAATTTTCAAAAACAGTCTTCTCTTGGTCTGCAAATGGACATTTTCTATGAGAAAATTCAGAATTTCTTGAACAAATTTGAGTGTTAAATGGTTAATACCTGTTTTACAATACATACATTTTGCAGGTATCTTATTGATGAAGCTTGACCAGGGGCCTAAGGCCCGGTATTTTAAAAGTATTTTTCTGTTTGATGGCAGTTTTACGCAATCACAGAATTTTGTAGTCTGTATCTAACCATTTGTCCATATTGTACATTTTTCTAAAATTATTTATATATACTTGATATAATAAGTATTTTAAAATCTGAGCGCTAACTTAATGGGCAGGAAAGGTTTTTTCATAGAATTTACAACTCATGATATTTAATTAATTCATAATAATCATATTTATTGGTCAAAAATATTGTAACATGTATGGGTTTATTGGCCGCTATTTAAAATACTGAAGAAACTAAAATGTTCAAAGATACGGAAGCATGTAAGCTACATGTAGTAGTTTGACAATGTTCATTTGTTAATGATTTTCACTTATTTAAAAAATTATACTGTGGTGACTTTTTAGATATTTGAATGCATGTTACATGTATACACCTATATTGCCCAAATTTTGTTAAAATTTTTCATGCTTAATATCTACATGTATTGTGCGCACAAAATACTGTATATGTAACTAGAATCGTTCAATGTAGACCAGGTGAGGATTATGGCCCTTGCGCCTTAATTTATCCATTTAACCATCATGTCAGAAATGACTTGTAAATACTTTATAATATGTAATGAGTAGTCTGTTGAATATTTTAAAAATGATTTAACTTGGAGCTGTTGCTGCCTCTGGTTATACATGTAGGTCTAGTTGTTTTAAATTGGGACACTAAGTTTTCAAGGATTAAAGGGATAACCCTTTAGCATTCAAGTCAGCCAAAAATGGCTCCGAATATAGTGCTCTTGAGAAGTGTCCATTTGCGAGTGAAGATAAGACTATGTTTGAAAATTTACCAATGAAATAATCCAGTGGTAAGTTTTCAAAAATAATCTGAGCCTGCTAAATATTTTGAAAGCAATTT
This sequence comes from Chaetoderma sp. LZ-2023a, assembly GCA_034401795.1. NCBI lineage: Eukaryota > Metazoa > Mollusca > Caudofoveata > Chaetodermatida > Chaetodermatidae > Chaetoderma > Chaetoderma sp. LZ-2023a. The sequence continues at coordinate 52,105,122 of CM067366.1, read as the reverse complement.
GACTGAAAGTTTCAGTCAAATTGTTTGCAAAATATTCAGCTGAGGTCCAATGTTTTTGCCCATTGAAATTATTGCCTGGTGGCTCGTGGCAGCCAGACAGTTAACAAATCGCATACCTATGGCGTCCCGTTATCATGCATCTATTGTATGTTTTTGTAGTGTATGTGTTATATAACATGTATGATCTACAAATGATGAACCAAATAAACGAACATCTTATTTTACATGTATTTTCTACGCAGGTGCTTCTCACACCATATCACGTGAAAAAGCCATGAACCAAAGAAAAAAACAATACATAATATTACAGTTATTGTCTTTAACCCTTCACTGGTCAAATTTGGTCAAGAAAATGTTAATATTTTCTTATTGAAGGTCGATTTATAGTCCAAGAGAATGCAATTTTTGGAAATTTATCACTGGAATGACTGGCTCGGTTATCGAGCCAGTCATTCCAGTCATACATTTTCTAAAATGGTATTCTCTGCATGTAAATAGGCATTCTCTAAGACCATAGCAGAGGCCAGATTTGGCCGGTATGGCCGTTAAAGCTTTAACGAGGTACACATGTACTTATTAATCTTGGGCCAAACAAACAGGTAAGCTGTTGAATATTTTGAAATTAATATGACTGGAAGCCATTGCAACAGCTTCCAGTTACTGTATATTAATTCCAAAATATTCAACAGAATATTTATTGCTACATATCTTAAAGAATTTACTTTTTCAGGGATTTGTCATTGAAAGGGTAAATGTCTTTTTCCCGTTACATTGTTATTCATCTTTGGCTTTCACAGTCATTCCAGTGTATCCCTATGTACTCTAGGGTTTGATTTTTATGTCTTCGTCCATCCAGGCTTGCAATTATATTTTATAAAAAGAAATATACATGTAGACTGAATTTGGATTTAACATATGTACGCTGCCCAATTTACAATGTATGCTAGCAGCCAAAGCTACATGTAGGTCATTCTGATTGTGACCAAAAGTATAGAAATTGGTCGTCATAAAATTGATGATGATGATGATGGTGATGATAATCATCATCATCATGACAATGATGATGAAATGGACCATTGATTAACAATCTTTAATTGTCTTTCTTGATATTTTGAATGTAATTTGACTGAAAATTGTTGCCACTTTAGGCGGCGGCAACTTTCAAGGTATCATGATTTTGATACTGATGTGTATGCGACAAATATAATGTATGGATCCATTTCTAACTATGCCATGCCTATTTCTTGTTAAGGTCAATGTACTTTTGATGCGTGTTGGAATCGATTTGAAACATTGAAACCTGAATTCCCAGAATCTAAATTTCAAAGTAACTGTACTGAGACCTGTGTAAGCTGTTGAATATTTGAATATATCACCAAAGACATGCTTGTACAATTTATACACTTTAATGACAGAATCTTTGATGTCATGACACTAAACCCTTTAACACTTGAATTTGTTCAAGAAAGTTTCAATTTTCTCATAGAAAATGTCCATTTGCAGACCAAGAGAAGACTGTTTTTCAAAAATTTACCACTGGAATGACCAGGTGGAAATTTTCAAAAATACTCTTCTCTTGGTCTGCAAATGGACATTTCTCAAGACCACTGCAGAAACCGTTTTTGGCTGATATGAGTGTTAAAGGTTTAAGTCTTTTTGATTTTGACATCAGCTAACATTTAATGTACCAGTATTTTGACAACGACATCTCTTAGTTGAATGACAGATTTGATCCCTCTATTGTATCCCAAGTCGACCTTGCCATTCAGATGTTTGCATTTTATAGATAACTGAGTTTATTTATGTATATTACATGGATAAATTGACGAATCCACTTTTTGCTATGCCCCGCCCATTCCTACCCAAACTCCACACACACTTTGCCCATGTTGGTATCAATCGATGCCTGCACTCCCTGAATCTCAATTTCTAGAAAACTATACAGGTAAGCTGTTGAGTATTTTGAAAATAATTTGACTGGTTGCTGTTGGCAGCAACCGCGCCCAGGCACGTTAGTAAACAAAATATTCAATAGCATGTTTATTAAATAGTAAAGACATACATGTACAATTCATCCAACTTGACAGACTATTACGCATTTATGACGGACTTAATTACGTCATTCAGGATGTATTTGATTATGACATTAGCCTATTACATGTGATGTTGTTGATTATGACATCATATGATTGGTTGATAGACTGGACTCATCTATTGTATGTACATGTATTGATACATGTAACTTTTCACTACTGGTATGCTATCCTGCCTTATTTGTTAGGTTGAGATTATTCATAAGTTTGTTTTGGGGACAGACATATGTGGCCTGTATCGACACCTATTTTTATATTTTTGTATAAATTATTTTATATTAAGAGATTTGCTTTGTAACATGTATTAATGGAGGAATCCAGTTTATCAGTCAATCAGAAGACGTTATAATCAACTACATGTATGTCATATGTAGGATGATGTCATAATCAACTACATCATGAATGACATGATTTAGTCTGGTTGGTTGACGTTTGTAGATATCTATGGCCTCTTTAGCCTTCAGTTTAAATAAGTTGGGTCTCGATGTTGATGACCGAGGAACTGCTGGCGGCGATGACATTGCAAGTGGATTCTGTGTGCTCTGCCACAGCTGAGTTGGAATTGATTTTGAGATTTATTTAAACAGAAAGTTAAAGAAGTCATATGTAGGATGATGTCATAATCAGTTACATCATGAATGACATGATTTAGTCTGGTTGGTTGACGTTTGTAGATTTCTATGGCCTCTTTAGCCTTCAGTTTAAATAAGGTGGGTCTCGATGTTGATGACCGAGAATCTGCTGGCGGGGATGACATTGCAAGTGGATTCTGTGTGTTCTGCCACAGCTGAGTTGGAATTGATTTTTAGATTTATTTAAACAGAAGGTTAAAGAAGTCATAGAAATCTACAAACATCAACCAACCATGAACCGAGACGAGGGCTACTGTATACCAGCAGTCTATCAGTCCATGCTGTCACGTGACTCCACATGAACTGACCAGAGTGACATTGCCAGCGACCGTCAGTTAGTGCTGAAGAAGTCACCGAGATGATCACGAAAGCTACACTCAAACAATTTCTACATCCCGGAGTGGTAACTAATATTTTTTCATTATGAATCATCCTGAGATGATCCCAGGATGATTCATAATGAAAAAATATTAGTTACCTTACAACATTTTCGGAAATATCTGCAGTATAGTTTTATGGAAATTGAGATTTCGGAAGTGCAGTGATCAATCAATCCCAACACGGGCAAAGCGTGGGTGAAGCTTAGCTAGAGATGGGCATGGCATAGCTATAACTGGATTCATCCTTTACGACATTGGCTAAATCCTTTTCTCTTGACTCTAATTACCTTGTGCGCTCATTATACATATTATATATATATACACATGTACTGCTTCGGTTCCCCAAATGATTTATTGACATATTTTATTCGTTAATTAAATTGTTAAAAAGGAAGTAATTATTATAAACGTCTGTAGAAATTAAAATTCTTGTAAAGGAAGTAAAGGAATTAATGGCTCGTTTATTGTAACTCATACATGTAAAAACTAAATGTCATGTCATTATTATTCAATCTAGTTAATGTAATTAATGGCTGTTATGTGGTATGTAATACTATGTGTGTATATACTGACAAACCTGGCGAATACATGTATTTTGGAGTAGCTTGAATGAATATTGTTGATCCATCTAGTAACTGATTTCTATTATATCGTCATGTTAGGGGTGGAAGAGTATGCATAAGAGCATGCATAATACAATATAGCAATTCTGAGTTCTGAGTCCAGAATATTTATATCTGAGTACTCACTCTAAATAAAGTTCTTTTGCGATTGGAGGCGAATCTCGTGATTTATATTCGCCACATTTTATGTTAAATTCAGGATTAATTTTGATGTAATAAATGATCTTTATTAATGGGTACGCAATATTTAGGCGCTCCAATTTAATAATTTCACTTCCGTGATGATGTTTTTGAAGTATACATTAAACATAGTCGTAAGGAGGTGAGAATTCTTTCCGGGAAATTGAGGTAAATCTTTGTGGAATCCCTTTTAGAAAATTTTATTGGGACGACTAATATAATCCCAGGCACCTCCTTTCTCAGAGATGTTGGTTTGGAAATTGAACACCTCTTGTCCTAATAGAAGACTATGCTTATTTCGGTTTGATTTTCGTTTGCAAAATAATATGAATATTCAACATGACGATATTGTCTAATTAATAATTATGACATTTTTCTGCAAGTTTTGACATGTTTGAATTCACCATTTGTCTGGTTAGTGACATTGTCATAAAATGTGTCTAGAAATTGATAAATTTCTTCTGGTAAGGGTAGGGAAAACGTATGGAATTTCATTCTGCAAAAGGTACATGTATATTATCGAACTCTTTAAATTTGTGTTACCTAATTTCTTGGTTTTGCACTTGTCATGCCCGTCACCTTTGCACGGCGCGTGTATAACGTATGAAATTTGGGCACAAATGTTCAGTAAGCTGAACTATGGAAATAATGTTAGGAAGATTTGAATACTACCAGTAAAATTAAATTATGAGCTGATTTACAATTTTAGTAGTGTTGGGAATTGGTACTGTTTTTGTGATTGATGATTGGCTTTACATAATAATCAATGATCAGTTAATGATCGACACTAACAGTTTCTCATTTTCACCAATTCTGAAATTGTGAATGCAATATTTATTGCATAGTCATGGATATTTAACCGTAATAATTTAAGAAATAATCTGTGGAATATTTTGAAACTAATTTGCTTGGAAGCTGTTGCTGCCTAAGGCAGCAACAGCTCCCAGTCAAATAAGTTTCAAACTATTCAACAGGTTATTGGTATAGTGGTTTTGACATTATCATACTATTTCAGTGTTGAGAGGGTTAATGTCTTAGACTATGGACTCGTATGGAGTAATAGTATATTATATAGTTGTAAAAATTAAATTAAAATGGTATTGCCAAAAACTAATCATCATCTGCAGTTTTAATATCATAAATTTATAAGAGGTCAAAATCGATTTCTGAAATCATGATCGATCTGTTGGTTGGACACGCAAACCAATCAATCATCGATCAAATCGATTAATTGGAACAGCGCTAAATATGAGAGTTGTGTGTGTACATCAACTTGTCACTATGTATAACCAGTACATGTAAGTAGCCATTGTAAATATTCATTAACCTCATGATAACTTTGTGTCATGCTCAAAATATTTTGATGGTCTATATTTTTCAAGATATTTTAATTTTAGAAAATTATTTTTGTAAATTTACCGCTGAATTTTTTTCGCCGGCTTCACCATTAAATAGGCAATGGGAAAGAAAAGCCAGTGTCGTCTATCTGCAGGCTGAGAGAAGTGTAGCTGTATTTTTGAAAATTTACCACTGCAATGACTGGCTCGGTTACCGAGGCAGTCAATCTAGTGGTAAATATTAAAAAATACTCTTCTCTAAGCCTTTCAATTAGCCATGTGTGAAGACCACTGCAGAGTTGTTTTTGGTCAGTTTGACCATTATAGAGTTAAGTTGACACAAGAGGATTTAAGCACTGGTTATTTAGATTTGGTGGTTGACACACGGTTGAGAAATCTGAAACTGTAGGCCACTGCAGGTGCCTAATGGAAGAATCCAGCTTTATCTATACCACGTCCATCTTTAGCTAAGCTCCGCCCATGCTTTGCCCATATTGTGATCAATCAATCCCTGAACTGTGACTATCAATTTTCAGAAAACTATACAGGTAAGCTGTTGAATATTTTGAAAGTAATTTGACTGGGTGCTCTTGCTGCTTATGGCACCCAGTGAAATTAGCTTGAAAATATGCAACAGCATGCTTATTAAATAGTAACGACACACAATTCGTACAACCTGACAGACTATAAAGCGTTTAAGACGGACTAAATCAAGTCATTCATATGGTATTTGATTATGACATCATCCTTCACGTCACATTATTGATTATGATGGCATATGATTGATGGATAAGCTGGAAGCCTCTATCGTTGTAACATTTTGTGCACACTCCTCTCCAGAGATCATCAGATCGCAGAGTGCGAAGCTAGAGTAACTACATCATAACATTGTATTGCATTCAAACCACTGCGTCATGCATCAGAAATTGAAATTTCATACAGATTCAATGGCAATTTTTATTACGAAGAAAACACAATATCTTTTAATCAATAACATGTACGATATGTCAGGTTTTGGATGTAGTGATGCCGTCTCGGGCTTCCAATCAGAGGTCCTATGTATGTGGAGTACTACAGACTCATACAGAAGCATGGGACACGAGGCTAGGTTCCGTCATGTCACACTACCCTAAGCTCTCTCCACCCAGGAGTAGAAATGTATCCTGGTATAAAATATGGGTAGTTCCCTGTGCAAATAGTGTGACGTCCTTTCCAGCGGGAGTATTTAGTCTCTGAATGGGTTATGCTCTGGCTCTGATTGCTCCCACAATTTAAATGGAGCACATGCGTGCACTATGTGTGTGTCTGTGGAGGGTACGTACAGGTATGTGTATACTGCTATCTGAGTAAAAACTTTCCATTAATATGATGTTATGAATGTGCAAGAAAAAGGAGTACACTTGCACCAAATTTTTTGTGGAATTGCATGCACGCAACGCGAAACAAGCACGTATATATAGATGTCATTGAGGAGTCACTGGGCGTGATAAATGAGTAAACACCTCTCTAACCACAACGTCACGCAGATTTTGATTTCTTAACTTTTTTGCACCGAAGATGAAACTTAACTTTAAGTTTAACATTCGCACTGGCTAAAACCAAATCTCTGCAGGGGTCTTGAGAAATGTCTATTTGCAAGCCAAAAGAAATTTTTTTTTTAAATTTTACTACGGGGTTGACGAGCTCAATAATTGATCCAGTCATTCCAATGGTAAAATTTGAAAATTTATTTCTTTCCTGACCTCCAAAAGGACATTCACTGAGCAAATATTTTACTTTCTTAGTAAATCTCGAACATTAAAGATATTTGAGAACTGATGAACTGATTCTCATTTTTTAACATCTTTACTTAAAGCTGTTGCAGTTTACACCAAGACCATTTTTCAAAATAAACACAGATTGGGTTAAAATGAAATCGATGGACCCTTTTATGGTCAAATTTGGTCAAGAAAATTTTAATATTTGCCCAGTGAATGTCCATTTTCAGGCCGAAGTGAATACAATTTTTGAATATTTATCACTGGAATGACTGACTCGGTTATCGAGCCAGTCATTTCAGTGGTAAATTTTCAAAAATGTGTTCTCTTGGCCTGTAAATGGACATTCCACAAGACCATAACAGATGCCGGTTTTGGCCGTCATGATCATTAAAGGGTTAAAATGTTAGCTGGCATTTCAGTGATATCTGAGTTAATGTTGCGGTAATCAATATATATATTGTTTACTGGTTCATAAAGAGTTTTTAATTTAATGAAATGTGTTATGTTATATCTCTTTCCGTGAACGTGTTTACGGAGTACTTAATACATATTTTATTATAGTTGTGTATAATTTATGCGTATCTGTTGAACACCATAACTTGCCCGTTCTGCTTTCCCAAGTTGGGTACCTGACATATAGACTTCACGTTAAAGTTCTCATGTCCCATTAAATATAGATACTTTTGCACGAGATAAGAGATGCCTGCTGATTTCTGTTCAATTTATCCAGCATGCTATGTTACCCAACATGCAACGCTACCCAGCATGCAATTCCCTGACTCCATAATCATTGTAACTATTGGACACCATATTCGTTTAGTCTATTGTGTGTATAGGCCAGGATTTCTCAAGCAAAACCAACCTGCTTGCACGGGCAAATAATCATTTGTCCGCTAGCTCTGGAAGCGTAAGCATGCATGTAGGACATTTTCACTGAAGTACAGCCTGTATCATATCGTGACCAGTGTATCGTGATACATATCGTATCGTGGGAAAACGTATCATTACAGCCCTACATTTTAATACTGTTCAGTGCAAGTCTGTCAATTTCCAGGAGAAAATTGGAGAAAGCTTTTATATACTTTGACAGTATTTTGCATAAAACTTGTTGCTATCAATGACAACAACACAATTCAGTCAAATTATTGTCAAAATAATTATTAGGTAATGCGATTACTACCTGCTACAGATTTGATACTAATTTAAATGAAAATGGTTGCGACAACAACTTTCAGTCTATACATGTATATTAAAAAATAACCATAATTTTTAGTCGACTGGGTAAATTGAACAGAAATCAGCAGGCATCTCATATCTCGTGCAAAAGTGTGTATATTTCATGGGACATGAGAACTTTAAATACATATATATATCGTAAATGTCATATCCATGACAACATTATGCACAAGTAATAAACACTGAATTTTTTTCCAAGTTGTGTTTTTGTTCAATGCAAGTTTAAAACCCTTTAACCCTCATTAATTTGTTCAGGAAAATTTCAATTCCCTCATTGAAAATGCCCATCTGCAGATCCAGAGATTATTTTTTGAAAATTTACCCCTGCAATGACTGGCTTGTGAGTCCGCAATTCCTGCGGTATACATGTATCTTCAAAAATAGTGTTCTCTTATTTTAGAAATTGACATTTCTCAAGACCATTTACGGATGCCATTTTTAGCAGATTTGAATGTTAACCCTTTGACGCTAATATCAGCCAAACATGGCTTCTGCAGTGGTCTTGAGAAATGTCCATTTGTAGACCAAGAGATGACTATTTTTGAAAAGGAAAGAAAACCTATTGAAATCGGATATTGTCGAAATTGAAAATATCCACCAAGAAAGTGATTGTAGGCCATCTTAAAATTTGCTTTTGGAGTCATGATAGTGCATGCTTGCTGAATTTGTTGTAAATTTCAGAGTAATATATTAGACAAAATAATCGGACTATTGATGATGATGATGATGATGATTCTGCAGCTGCCGAAGTGAAAACGTCGTTCAGCTGCAACAAGTTTATCTTCAACTTTCTTGTTGAATGCGAGCATGCTGAGGTCCTTAATAGGTTCTTTCTCGTCTTTAGTGAGTCCTAGATTACGTTCCTTGATGTCTGATCACTGAACCCTTTATACCCTCAAGTCGGACAAAAATGGCTTCTGTCCTAGTCTTGAGTAATGTCCATTTGCAGACCAAGACAAGACTATTTTTTTTAAATTTACCACTGCAATGACTGGCTCGGTAACTGAGCCAGTGATTCCAGTGGTAAATTTTCAAAAATAGTCTTCTCTTGTTCTGCAAATGGACATTTTCTATGAAATAATTGAATTTTTTAAAGCAAATTTAAATGTTAAAGAGTTAAAACACTTAGCGAGGTAATGTTGTGGCATCTTTTGCGTACCTGGGATGTTGCTGATTAGAATTTTTGCCTATCAAAATTGCTGATTATATCAAATCTATAAGCTTGAACAGTTTCCATTTGTTAACATTTCTTATCGCTTCTTGATTAAAAGGTGATCGGATTAATGACAGTTAATGTGATATAATGGAATAGTGAGTTTACATAGTGGATATCGCAGCGCTAGTCTATCAGAATTAACATAAAACACATGTAAATAAAATTGACTATACAGTTTTTTTAGATGTGGCTCTAGATACAAACATGCATGCACGCATGCGCTCACACATGCACACATGTACAAGAATGCAATACCATCTTCCCCTTACATGGGGAAGTAATTAGTAAACATTCATTGTTCAGATTTAACTTCCATGTTACTGTAATGAGATTAATATAGGTATATCTTCCATCTTGAAATCCCATACCTCAAAGTAATTGCAAACGATCCATGCAGATAGAATGGTAATTATTTTGTAACTAATTTGACTGGAAGATTTCGTTCAATTTAGTTACACAACTTTAAAGCATTATTTTTCATATGATTTGAATATTTCGCCACATAATAATGGTATGGCGGAGTGAAACTGAACATATAATTCAGTAGCCATTAAAAATATTGAGACACAGAGGCCAAAAACTCTCTAGCTACTCTCTACCCTCACCTCACTCGTGTTGGGATAGATTGATCTCTGAACTCCCTGACTGTCAATTTCCAGAAAACTATACAGGTAAGCTGTTGAATATCGTGAAACTAAATGGACTGGGTGCTGTTGATGCCTATGGCGGCAACACCGCCGAGTCAAATTAGTAACAGCATGTTTATTAAATAGTAGAGACATACATTTCTTACAATGTGTCAAACTATTAAGAGTTAAGGACGTGACTAATAGAATCATTTATGATGTAATGATTATGACGTCATCCTACACGCTGCTTATCTTATTATGACATCATTACTCTGGAAAGGTCCATTGGGTATGTCATTCTGTAGGTTAACAAGGGTGGATTTTTGCTTCTTTATTCTGTCATTTCAGTATCTTCAATTAGTTCCCAGCGTTGCTTGTAATAAGAGACATAGTGGAAGACTTTCTAATATGTTATGGCTCCTCTAGCCTGACTGATACAAGAATTACAATCATGCATTGAAACGAGATGAGTTGAAGTGGAAGCAACATCATTTCCAAGTCAAAAATCATTACTTTATACTTTATCAAAACTTTGGTCCTGCCGAACTCTCGAGCTGCGTTATAGTGTGGATCAAAAAGCTGAATATCAGTGTTCTGTTGCGCATTTGGTTTATACTGTTTGGCTCCCAGTTACAAATGCTCTACTCTACCGGTGTAACCACTTGAAACTTTGTTTACATGTAACCCGTTGTAACCATTTGTAGCCCAAAATTTCCAATTGTAACCGTTAAGATGGGGAAGGTTACTGACTTGTAACCGCTTGTAGTGTTAGTGGAACCGTTAATTCGGTTGTGTAATCATTAATTGATGTTTTTGTGGTTATGGTGTAACTGGAATTCCTGATTGTTGGTAGCTTGTTTCTATTGCGGTCATGGCTAAGTGTTTCTACTAACCCATTAATGTAATATGCAATCAAAAAATATCAAAAAGTTTAATGCTTACCTGCAAGCATCTTGCTGTTTTCATATATGGCTTAAAGGCATACAGTCTATTTCTAGAGATGATTGTATGGTCGATGGACAGATGTATATACGTGCCTATGGCTTCAGGGGATGAAACTACTGATCGGGCTGACAATGGAATGATTGACGGAAGGATGAATATAATTGTCTATTACCGGTGATAAGCCACAGATTGACTGCCAGACTTGAATGCTCTAGAATGGGTTGGTTCACTAATTAACACACTGACTGAGGTACTGACTGATGGGCTGACGGACTGACTGAATGATTAACTGACTGATTGACTGATTGACTAACTGATGAATGACTGACTGACTGCACAATTCACCTTTCCAGAGTATCCATCCATCATCTGACCTCGTATGATGTCATAATCAGCTCAGCACGTGTATGATGACATCACAATCATTACATCACAAAGGGTTCCATATAGACCGTCATAAAATCTCAGAGTCGGACACGTATAAATTGTATGTCTTTGTAATTCTTTGCTATTTAATAAACATGCTGTTGAATATTTTGAACCTAATTTGACTGGGTGCTGTTGCTGCCTTAGAGAGCAACAGCACCCAGTCAAACTAGTTTCAAAATATTCAACCGCTTACCTGTGTATTTTTTTGGAAAATGATAGTCAGGGTGTTGATCGATCCCAACACGAGCGAGGTGTGGGTAGAGCTTAGCTAGAGATGGCCGGGGCATAGCTAAAACCAGAAAGGTCCATTGTCTTCATTGACTAGCATACAGCTTTTCAGAGTAGGCCTTCCTGTAACTTTTAACATAATAACATGTGTACAACACTAAGATTTACTATCATATGTCTTCTTTATATAAATTTACCAACCGCATACAGACCGTATTCTCATGGGAATCACCCACCAAAGATCTTAAATCATTGTAAAACCTTCCTCTTCATACAAGTTTCCAATACGTTCACAAGAACAGTTAAGCATAGATTATGCAAGTGACAGGTAGCATTTAACAACAGTTTTTCCCAAATTTTCTTTCATACAATCTCTCAATGTACGCATACACACTTACTATCAAATTAAACATGAACATATAAAATAAGATGTCCTTTGTTATACTATTTCGGCATGCATCGACTCTCTCATACATTTCAAGACTTTCCGACTGCCACTAATCGCAAGACGGCTGTTGTGGTCATTCCTGCGTAGCTTGATAGTGGCACACAGTGTTTGATCCAGGGTTTACTCATTGACCACCTTTGACAACAGAATTGGATGGGCGTGCCTTGCCGATATACTCCTGAATGGTATTATTTTTCATGCGTATTAAAATTTCTGCCATAATACAATCAAATTTAGTTACACATTTATGGGTAAATTGTCCAATTTTGTTTTTGTAGAAATGTGTCTCACATTGCTTGTTGACAGTACCTAAGGTGAAAAGAATAGGTAAGATTTAAATAAAATATACATGCTCAAAATTGTATTTACTTTTTATGCCCCGCCAAAAAATTGCTGGGTTATGGGATGATGTTTATGGGCACGCGGGCATCCAGCCGGGCGGGCGGGTGGCAGATTGATATCAGCACAATAACTCCACTACTGTTTATCAGATCACTTTTACATGTCATAGAATGACTGTACTAGGTCTGAGGAAGAAACCTATCGAAATCGATGATTTTAAATCCCATATGGCCGCCAGCCACTGGTGGCCATCTTGAAAATTGGTTTGCGAATAATAGCTCCATTTCCAAACGATAACTTTGCTACAGTTTATTGGATGGTGTTGAAACTAAATACATATAGGATGACTGGACTACAGTGCAGGTTAAGAAAGAATCATTCAAGTTGACGATGATCCACAATCCAAGAATCATCGCTGCTGCCAGCCATCAGTGATCATCTTGGAAATTGATTTCCAGATGAAGACTCGGCTACTGTTTATCAGATCACTTTGAACCTTGATAGAACGACTGGACTAGGTCTGAGGATGAAAGGTATCGAAATTGACGGTGATCCGGAAGGCAATTTGGCCGCCAGCCATCGGTGACCATCTTCAAAATTGGTTTCCGAATGACAACTCTGCTACCATATATTGGATCGCTTTGAAACTTCATAGAATGACTGGAGTTGGTCTGAGGAAGAAATGTATTGAAATCGACAATGATTTGCAATCCAATATGGCTGCCAGGCACAAGTGGCAATCTTAAAAATGTGTTTGTCGACTATAACGCCATTTCAGGACTATGACTCCACTACTGTTTATTGGATTTCTTCGAAACTTCAAAGGATGACTGGACTCGGCCTGAGAAAGAGACCTATCGATATCGACAATGGGGCCACCAGCCATGAGGGGACATCTAGATAATTGGTTTCCAGACAATAACTGCGCTACCATTTATTGGATTGTTTTGAAACTTAAACTGATGATTGGGCTAGGTCTGGGAAGAAATCCTATCTTCTGATATCTTTCATTCGTTCGTTTGTCAACATGACAGCGTATTTAAGCACCATTTGTGAAGCTCTTGTTACAAGTACATACATCTATTCTCAAATATTCACTGTCTTGATTTGAAGCACTTTCGTCTTTGGCTGGATGAACGAGTTGAAGTGTGATGCGTTTCTTATGATGAAATCTAATTGGTTAATTTTGTCAATGGATATTTTTATCAATTTCCAGTACATTTTTCGAAAGATTACATCTGAAGATTGGGTTGATTTGTGGCTCTCTTTAAATACTAGTGTTCTAAGTAAGCGCCACCATAACCTTGGGCCTCGATGTCTGATATCTGGCCCGTATGATTAAGAAAGGTTATAACCATTTAATAGTCAACCAAGCCAATACTGGGCTTTACACTAGTAGTCTTGAGGAATGTCCATTTGCAAATCAAGGGAAGACTATATTTTTTAAACCTAACAGATAACCAAATCAGTCTTTATAGGGCTAAATTTTCTATAAATTCTTCTGTTGGCCTGAAAATCGACATTCTAGATGCAATGATTTCACTTTCTGGAGAAATCTTTGCAGGGCATTCCAGTTGTGTGTTTTCAAAAAAGACTTCTATTGCAGCCTCCCAATGATGCAAGCCAATAATTCCTGTGGTGATCGAATTAAAAAAAGTTTTGTATTTGTATTTATTTCATTGTTTAACTCACCAGAGACCTTGAAATTTTGAAACAGGATGAATATTTTGATAGCAGAACATTCAGTCAAATTGTTTTCAAAATAATCACTAACAAATACCATGCACACTATAATATTCACTGTATAGCTTAAGGTGCATAAGAATTAAAATTAAAATCATTTTGTAAATTGCTATCCTTGACTGATGTTATTCTTCCTCATTTTTTCTTAACCATTTAAACCCGGGAGTCCCACAAACTGAATCTTAAATTATCATATTTTAAAATCTAATATAACAGCTACCACTCAAATTAGTTTCAAACAATTCAATAGAGTATTTCTAACATGGTGAAAGGTTGTTTGTATCCGGTCCATTGGCATTCAAATGTTTAACCCTTAGCACTCTGATGTCAATATTCTATCTTTTACTGTGTCAATAGCAAATAAACTGGTGTATATTTTTCAACAATTTTGGTGGACGATGTTGCTGTCTATGACAGCAACATCTTCCACCAAATTTGTTGAATAAATTAACAACAGTTCTACTTTTAATTCAATTTGAAAACTTTGAATTTTGACATCAGAGGGGTAAGGGTTAATGGTCTTGATGTCATGGTTAAGAAAATTCACAGTTTAGCTACTTGTAAGTAAATATCCATTTGCAGGTCAAGATACTGAATAGAGGACTTGTTTTTGAGATTTTATCACCAAGAATAATTTGGCTGGATTATCAAGCCTGAGTATTATATCCCAGCGAAATACTTTTTAAAATGTCTTCTTGGCCTGGTAAGGGACTGATTCCTCAAGACCATTGCAGAATCCAATTTTGGCCTGCATCAACATTAATCGTGCTGGCCTCTGTTGGTTTTGAAGAAAGTCCATTTGTGTATGCCAAGAGGCAACTATTTTTGAAAATTTCCCGGTCAAAATTTTATCACTTGAATGACTGTCTCTGTTATAGAGCTAGTCATTCCAGTGATGAATTAAAAAAAAAAAGTCTCCTATTGCCCTCCAAATGAGCATTCAAATACAACTTTACTGGTCAGATTTGTCACAAAAATCTAAATATTTCCTTACTGAATGTCTATCAGCAGGTAAAGAGAAGAGTATTTTTTGTAAAGACCACTGGAATGATGCTCGATTATCGAGCCAGTCATTCTAGTGGTAAATTAAAAAAAAAATACTTCTCTTTAGCTGCAGATGGACATTTTGCAAGACTACTGGATAGTATAGGCCGGATTGACCATTAAAGCTCAAATTAAATTACCAAAGCAAATATGTAAATTTTTTGGACAAAACTTAACCAGTAAAGGGTTAACCCTCGAATTTGTTCAAGAAAATCTCAATTTTCTCATAGAAAATGTCCATTTGCAGACCAATAGTAGACTATTTTTGAAAATTTAACACTGGAATGACTGGCTCGGTTATCGAGCCAGTCATGCCAGTGGTCAATTTTCAAAAATAGTCTTGATCTGCAAATGGACATTTTTTACGACAACTGCAGAGGCCGTTTTTGGCTGATATGAGTGTTAAAAGGTTAAAGCTAGGAGAAAGCTCATGCATCTTTATACATAAGCAGTCTCCTCCACGCGCAAGCAGCCCCCTCCATGTGCAAGTAGCCTCCTTCATGCGCAAGCAGCCCCCTCCATGTGCAAGTAGCCTCCTTCATGCGCAAGCAGCCTCCTCCATTTGCAAGCAGCCTCCTCCATGCGCAATCAACAAAACTGAATGTTATATATAAAAGTGTGACTCCTATGGACAGAGCATATGTTTATACTGCAGACACGCTTTATGAGTTCAAGCTAGCTGGATAGCTCACAGTCATCAGTGTTGCTGGTTACGCCTGAATTGACAGTACTGTGACAGGTGATCAAGACATTGTTGTTCACCTGTATAGATCATATAAATGTACACTCAGGTGGCTGGCATAAAGTGAAATAAATCTCATATATTATATATATATATATATATACACGGC
The DNA here is from genome assembly GCA_034401795.1 of Chaetoderma sp. LZ-2023a. Lineage (NCBI taxonomy): Eukaryota > Metazoa > Mollusca > Caudofoveata > Chaetodermatida > Chaetodermatidae > Chaetoderma > Chaetoderma sp. LZ-2023a. The sequence continues at coordinate 52,089,006 of CM067366.1, read as the reverse complement.
CAAGAGGATCAGTTATACGGTGCCTTGGAAACTTGTGGTTCAAGCTTTCGGTCATGTCCTTGGCATTGTTCTAGACTAGACTTACGAGTTACATTAACCTGCTTGATGTAAGTATTATTTTATCTGTACCTAATTGGGTTTAATAATTTTCTTAACCGTATAATTATCCCTGAATTATCGGATACCAGGCATACAGATTTTAAAAATATTTTTAATAAATTTTGACTGGAAATTGTTGCTGCCATTTCTGTCCCTAAGAATGAATACTGCCTGACCATTTTATTATCCCACTCTCGTCTCTGACTCAGCTTCAAATATCAGTCAGTGTCTGCACAGTGATGCCAGTAACCCATCACCCTCAGATTTGTTCATGATAATTTGAATTTTACCTTCGAAACAAACTTGCATCTCAGGAGAAGATGAATTTGGAAAATTTATCACTGGAATTGCTGGCTCGATTATAGACTCAGTCATTCCAGTGGTAATTTAGAAAATATTATAGTCTTCTCTTGGTGTGCATATGGCCATTTCTCAAGACCAGTGCAGAAGCCATTTTTGGCCAACTTAAGTCTTAACCGTTACCACTCTGATGTCAACCTTCTATCTTTTACTGTATCAATATCAAGGAAACTACTGTGCATTTTTCAACAATTCTGGTGGAAGATGTTGCTGTCTAGGACAGCACCATCTCCCACCAACCAAATTTGTTGAAAAATGAACATCAGTTCATCTTTTAATTTAATTTGAAAATTTAGAATTTTAACATCTGACTGGTAAGGGTTAAAGAGTTAAGAGCCATTGAAAGACGTTGTTCTTGACCTCTTTTAGTGAGTAACCCTTTAACCCTTAAATTTATTCAAGAAAATTTAAATTTTCTCATAGAAAATGTCTATTTGCAGAACAAGAGAAGACTATTTTTGAAAATCTACCACTGGAATGACTGGCTCGGTTAGCGAGCCAGTCATTCCAGTGGTGAATTTTCAAAAATAGTCTTCTTTTGGTCTGCAAATGGACATTTCTCAAGCCCACTGTAGAAGCCATTTTTGGCTGATATGAGTGTTAAAGGGTTAAGATGGCCCACCTCCACCCACCAACCCCTCCCAGACCATTCCTCTGTCTGTCTGTGTGTTTATCTAACATAGCTGATATAATTGACATTACTGTCTCTTAATGTTTAAAGCTCTCATTGAGATCCCAGTTAGCTAACTAACTTTCATGTTTGCTGTTTTTTAGCTTACTGTTAAATCCATTATCTGTGTTAGAGAATTCATATTCGATATTTGTTACCCGCGAAATATTACTTGATCATCGTATGAAATGGGTTAATAATAGCCAATAATGGTCTGACCAAAGGGACTATGCCACGGCCAAAAAAAGCTTGGATATTCAAGTTTGGATATTCTTGAATATCCAAGCTCTGTGGAGCTTTAATAAAGCGGCTAATCCCAGCTAATCCAAGCTTTTAATAACTTGGAATTATGACTAAGCTTGGAATAGCTTGCTGGTATTGGCCACAAAAAGTTCAGAATAACTTAAGAAAATCCAAGAAAGGCCTCGTTAAAGTAAAATCCAAGAAAATTCCAGATAACTTGAACATTCGAGTACATATGAACTAACTTGAATATTCAAGAAAATCCTAGCTAGCTTGAACATTCAAGATAATCCAAAAGAGCTTGCCGGTATTGTCCACTTAAAATCCAAGAAAATTCCAGCTAGCTTGAACATTCAAGAAAATCCAAGCTACCCTGAGCATTCAAGAAAATCCAAGCTAGCCTGAGCATTCAAGAAAATCCAAGATAGCTTGAACTTCAAGGTACTCCAAGTTAGCTTGAATTTTATTCAAAACAATCCCAGCTAATCCTAGCTCTTGAACTAGCTTGGACATTAACATAAATTGGATGCACGTACACATAAATGCTGCCACATACAGAGTATTATATATGCCGGCAAACCAAAATCACCTTCTTGGTAGTTGAGCTACATGTAATACTAAATACATGTAACAAATACTATTTCAGCCAGAAATTAACAATGCTGATTGATTTGTTTGTTATTCAGCTAGAGACTTAATGTACTAACTATTAATTAGAGTCATGGTCACTGCATTAATTGCATATAACTGGTAACTGAATGAATTTCAGCAAATCAATAAAATTCATATCTCCAAATACAGTTCTATTTCCATTTAAAGGTACTGATGCGAAGCATTCTATCTAACAGCAGTGTCAGTGTTTCCAAACTATCATATTCTATATATCCATAGCTGGTAATGATCAGTGGAATGAATGTACCTCTTGTTCTTTTATAAATGCTTTTTAAATTTCCCGCCAATTTACAAGGTCAAGGTCACCTCTACATGATTACAGATCCTGTTCTTGCCGTAGTCGGGGAAAACAAAGTCCTAGATAATCCAAGCTAGCTTGAATTCTGACAAATCAGAAAAGTCCAAGAAGCTTGCACTTTTTCATGATGGCACTCAAAAAGTAATAGAAAATCCAAACTATAGCTTGAATTCTGAGAGGTGAAATTTTCAAGACGTTCAAGCTCCTACATAAAGTCCAAGCTAAATCAAGGAAATCCAAGATGGTACAGGTTGAATAATTTTCCAATAGCTGGGATAGTCAAGAAAATCCAAGCTAATCCAAGATAACTTGAATTTTATTTCACACGGGTGACTGCCATAGGCTCGATCAATCCCAACACCAGCGAGTTGTGGGTGGAGCTTAGCTAGAGATGGGCGGCGCATAACTAAAACTGGAAACGCCCACTGACATATTCAAGGTACATGTATTGATTACCAACAATGAAATTAAATACCATTAACAGATTAGAATATGTAGAATGCTTTTTGTTTGTAATATTTTCATGGAATCATATTATGCATATGAGCAAGACTCCGGGATTAAACTAATCCTCTCGCTAGTCATATTTCTGTGATAATTTTACAAGCACAGCATTTTATGCCTTCATTAACCCTTTAACACCCATATCAGCCAAAAATGGCTTATGCAGTGGTCTTGGGCAATGCCCATTTGCAGACCAAGAGAAGACTATTTTTGAAAATTTACCACTGGAATGACTGGCTCGATAATCGAGCCAGTCATTCTAGTGGTAAATTTTCAAAAATAGTTTTCTCTTGGTCTGCAAAATGGACATTTTCTATGAGAAAATTTAAATTTTCTTGAACAAATTCAAGGGTTAAATGGTTAAGCACCACACTCATTCTATTATACAATCTGTCGCTTAAAAGTGATTTTTAATGTAGATTATGTAATGACACTTTATATTCGTCTTAAATTGCAAATAAGGTCATTAAAAAATTGTTATTAGTTCCTGATATGTAATTTATGTTCACTTTTCTTATTTTTGACCAAGTACCATTTTTAATAGAACAAATTTATGCAAATATATGAGTTTCAAAGGTTATCTAGACATATGAAAAATGCAGCGTATTGGTAATATTTAAAAAATAAATAGGAGGGTTTTTAACTGTTTTGGTTACACGTGCCTGGGCATGGCTGCCAGTCAAGTTAGTTTCAAAATATTCAACAGCTTTTCTTTAATGTATCTATGCAGTATTTCAATATTCAAAGTGTTAGTCACTTAACCCTTGTAGTACCAATGCCTCACTTTCAAGATGACTACCGAAGAAGCCGTTGAAAATTTTGAAGCTTAAATTTTTACTAGAACCTGTTCCTGCGATAAGTTACAACTCCCAGTCAAATGAATTTCAAAATATTCAACAAAATACTCCTTTACATCTTAAAGCTTTAGTGGTTTCTCGTCTGTAAGGGTTCAATGGTTAATAGGTATGGTCGGACTGAGCCAGTCATTCCAGGGGTCAGTTTTCTAAAAAATGTATTCCCTTGGCCTGTAAATAGACATTCAATAGGAAGATATTAAAATTTTCTTGACCAAATTTAACCGTTAAAGGGTTAAAGACATCTGGTCATTTAAAGGGATGCTAATCTCATCTCAAATGTTATATTGAACCGATGGATTGTGGTTCATTAAGATTCTATATCATTCATATCCTGTCACATTCCCTTATCTGTATCACAGTTATCTGCTTTGTAATATCGCGTAAATGTTGAACAGTGACCGTCACCATTTTGTATCCTCAACCAATCGTGTGTGATGTCACGTAAGTGCCAAAACATTACGTTCTTTATTATATAATACTCATCCCGTTGAATATTTGGAAACTAATTTGACCGGAAGTTGTTGCTGGCAGCAACAACTTCCAGTCAAATTAGTTTCAAATTATTCAACAGCTTACCTGTGTGATTGCTTTTATACCACATTGGCAAACTATAGCTCAGGCACCTCTATGACTGAGAGTATATGGCGAGGCATTTTTTCTGATTGGTTGAAAAGTAAATCATGACGGCAATCATAGGCTGTAGAAATGTATTAACATTTAGCTACTAAAGCCAGAAATATTATTTCGTTGTCGGCATGATTCAAGTGCCATGGATTGATTATGGGTGGCAAATTCTATCACATGAAAGTTGTACTGGGACATGTACATTTGCTCAGGCCAAGACAAGATCATTTCTGAAAATTCAGAGCTGAAATGTCTGGCTCTTACTTGTTTATATATTCGAGACAGTCATTTCAGTGGTAAGGTTTCAAAAATTTTCTTCTAATTGGCCTGCAAGTGGACATTCTCACCACAATAATTCCAATTTTCTTGACCAATCTTAATCATTAAATGGTTAAGATGGATAGGCTTATGTCACCAGGTTAGGATTTTTCTTACTGAATCATCATCATTATTATTATAGGTTGATCCCAAAACGAGGTTGTCTATTATAGACGGGTAAAATTAACTATATGAGGCCTACATGTAAGTTTTGTGTTAACCCTCAAATTTATTCGAGAAAATTAAAATTTTCGCAGAGAAAATGCTCATTTGCACAAGCAAAAGATTATTTTTGAAAACTTCCCACTCAACTGACTGGCATGGTTATCGAGCCAGTCATTCTTACTCATGCTCAGATATGGAGAAATTTTCCTAAAATGCAAATCGACGTTTTGCCAGGAGGAATTGATGTACCAATTTTCAATAAAATCCATGAATGTGTTTTACAATAATACTCCCAAGCTGAAACCACATGATACACACACAGATGGATGAAGGGGTGGGTGGGGGGGAGGGGGTTGGGGAGAGTATGTGGAGGGAATGGGTTCATATGCTAAATACCCACTTAAACACCACCCCTAAACACCAGCAATTCTGAAATAAACATATACATATGTGCACTGGCAATCCAGGATGAAATGCGAGAATAATCATTCAGATATGACTGCAATAAAATTTCATTGCCTCCTAATAAAAGGACAGATATTAGCTATGCTATTCACCCTTTCACCGACAAATCCCTGAAAAAAAATCAATGCTTTACGATATAAAACTTATTCTGTTGAATATTTTGAAATTAATTTGACTGGAAGGCATTGCTGCCTAAGGCGGCAATGGCTTCCAGTCAAATTAATTTCAAAATATTCAACAGTTTTCATGTATGGTTGCTTTGAAAATGAGAATTCATCGGTGAAAGGGCTAACCCATTAACACACAATCCAGCAAAAAATGGCTTCTGCAGTCGTCTTGAGAAATATCCATTTGCAGAACAAGATTATTTTAGAAAATGTAACACTGATCTCACTATCTGAGCCCTAAAAACAATGACTGTGTTAGAAAGAAACAAGATTTATGGAGCATTATAAAACTAGAAATTCTGCTTGCAATCGTGTCTAATCTACATGGCATAAGGCTTTCTTGGTATATTCAAGACTGACTCTGTTCGTTAAAGTCAGGTTTGTATTGGATAAAATATTAGTGTTATGGCGGGGGGGGGGGGGGGGGGTGGAGGGTGGGGGTGTTGTTTGGGGGTGGGGGTGTTGTTTGGGGGTTGGGGGGGGGGGGGTGTTTGTGGTGTAGCATATGACTCACACTAACCGTTTCATTATTTAGTAGGTTTGTGAGGCACTGGTACAATTCATTGGTATCAGACCTTTTCAGAATACAGGATCAAAACTTAGGTTGTATGTAAACAGGATTCAATTATTGATCCCTTTGTAAATTGATTTGACATCTTAATTTGTATAATTAACCCCTTTTGTGTCAACTTAGCCAGTCATTCTAGTGGTAAATTTTCAAAAATACTCTTCTCTCGGCCTGAAGATAGACACTGGCCGAGTAAAAAACCTACATTTTCTTTGCTATTACCCCTTTAATGTTGAAGCCGGCAAAAAAAGTTCAGTGGTAAATTTACAAAAAATTTAAATATCTTGAAAAATATTGACCATCAAAATGTTTAATTGATGTGTCAAGTATTATTTTGAGGGCTTTGAGGGGCTGTTGACATAAGAGGAGTTATTAGTGAATGTTGTTGGGGATGTGAACATGAAGATATAACATATTACAAGTGCTTGAATTTGGCAAGACATTTTTAATACACAATTTCACCTGTGCTAATAGACTATTAAGTTACAAATGCTTTATATCTATTAGTGCCTGATCCTGTATCTACAAGTCATTTCATATGCCAATGGCGACTTAAATGTAATGTACCTATATTGTTTTCAAAATTAGTCAAATTGTTCTCAAAATAATCCTGTCCTTTATCTACATGTATGATATGATCTGCAACAGATTCAACATTAAATTGGTCAATACATGTATGTGTATTTTAAAAAAAAATTCTGATTAATTGGATTATTTAAATTAACTGAAAGTAATTAACACCTGAAATTGCTCTGTACAATGGATCTCGTTTTACACCTTTGCAAAAAAACTTGAATATTAAATAGCCGATTTATTGACCGCTGGTCATGCCTCTGGCTGGACAGCAGACAAGGTGAGATAATTGCAGATTCACGCTATTCCTGTTGTTCTTTCCTCAGGGTTTTGTGAATTGGCTTTGGATCATTGAACAACTATGTCTCCGAATCTCTAATTTACACCTAATGGCTGTGATTTCCGAAGAAAATTTAAAGTTTTGCTCATCGAATGTCCATTTGCAGGTCAATATAAGACTATTTTTGAAATTTTGCCATTGGAATGACTGACTCTATTAGCAAGCAGTAATTCTAGTGATGATTTTTCAAAAATTGTCTTCTCTTGTCCTGTAAATAGACATTCCTCAAGACCACATGGGTTAGATCTATTTTAGCCCATTTATGTTAGGTCTGAATTCCAGTCTATTTGTGGTGGGTGATATTATTTGTCTAGCAGCCATGGCAGGACACAGAGAGTAGAAGGGGTTATATAAATAAGAATCGTTCATTTATCTCACTTCTGTCAAAACATATACTGCCAGGGTTCAGGAAGCATCGAGCTGGTTAACCATTTAATGGTCAAATTGGCCACAGGTTTTCACTACAATGGTGGTGAGGAATATTTATTGAAGGCCACTTAGATAAGACTATTTTTGAAGACTTACCACTGAAACCCTTGATTCGTTAACCGCATTCGTCATCCCAGTAGTAAATTCTCCAAAAAATTCTACCCTTGGCCTGCAAATGGACATTGAATAAGTAAGTATTTTGTGCTTGTCTAGTTAATGTCTACCAGTAAAGGTTTAAGACTCAACTTATTGATCATGTTCAGGACCCGTCTGAAACACTTATAATGCATTTTAGAGTTTGTTCATCTGAAGACGTGTAACGACTGCCTTGTGGTCGGCAGTGAGTTCTGCACTTTCATAGCATCAAGCATCCCGAATTAGGGTCTTTGCTTCTATTTTGCATAATATGAAGTGTATTTGGTTGAGGACTACTGATTTGTAGCCTTAGAGCCTGTTGGAGATTTGTGATCAGCCATCTGTCCTGTCCATGTTGTACAGTGGCAGCATGGGTGTTTGAAAGCCATGTCTGGCAAATAGTTCATTAGAACTGTGGGATGCCATTGGCATTGACATGTCACCAGCCTTCGAAAATGCTCAAAGACCCTAGATGTAATTTGAACACCAGGCCATGCAGTTCCAATGAAGATGAGCTGTGCCTATATGGTGAGACTGACTACATGCAGATGCCAAGCTGAGAGTACTAGTCAAGACTGTGAAGTCTGAAGGGTTTGAGACATCACTGGCCCCCGACCCCACCCCATGGAGATGGTCTACCCCCTGTGCTTTTCACCTGTTACCTTGTTGCGCCAAGGATGCCAGAAGACACACCTTGGAATTCACCCCTACTGGGAGCCATTATAAATATAACGAAAGCCTTTGAATTCTCCCTACTGGGAGCCGGCATATATAAAGCCAGGAGAGACCCGTCATTGCATAAATCTTTTAAACGTACTGCGAGGTGACTTCAAGAAAACAGGATTCGGTACACTCAGATCAAGAATGGATCTGAGGAAGCTAAAGATTTTGGCTGTGGACAAGACACCGTCCCAGGTCACCAGTGAAGAATTAGGACTGAAATTTGAAGGTGTAAGATGTTTTTAGTACCACATCCGCAATCCATAATCATGCATGCATTTTATGTTTTCTAGTCGAGAATTATTAGTCACAAGTAGAAACAGGTTTTTAGGCACTAACATATTGGCCATATATGTACATTATTCCATGATAATAGAAGTTGCATATTATATTATACTCCTACACAAGCGTTACTCCTACGCAAGCTTTACATGCGGGCTGAGGGCGAGTACACAAACATAACAAAGTAGGCAATAAATGCGATGTATCTAATAATTATGATAGGAAAGTTCAAAGGTAGGTCAAAAGCAATTAATGCAAGCACAAAGGATGAAAGTGGGTTTTTATACCAACCCACCAAATGTTTACATGCTTTTACAAAATTCATATCTTTGCAAGTGTATTATTTAGTAACCTTCTCACATTCAAAACAACCATATGCGTAATAATAGTTGATATTATACCTGTCTGTCTGCTGAATGTCTGCAGACTACATTTTCCATGTGGTTTAACTCTGAATATTTTGAAAACAATTTGACTGAAAGTTGTTGGTGGCTAAGCCACCAACAACTTTCAGTCAAATTGTTTTCAAAATATTCAGCAGGTCCTGAGTGAATTGCTTTGATATCAAAGGCCAAAGGTACTCTGGTACAAAACCTTTTTCAACGTTAACGTAAAAGTTGGGTGTAATAAAATTTCTTAGTAAAAGTTCGCTGCTTATATTTCAGGATTGCCCAGGCCAAAAAAAGCTTGGATTAGCTTGCTGGTATTGGCCACATAAAATTCAAGATAATTCAAGAAAATCCAAGAAAGGCCTAGTTAAAGTAAAATCCAAGAAAATTCCAGATAGCTTGAACATTCAAGAAAATCCGAGCTAACTTGAACATTCAAGATAATCCAAGCTAGCTTGCCGGTATTGACCACTTAAAATCCAAGAATATTCCAGCTAGCTTGAACATTCAAGAAAATCCAAGCTAGCTTGAATGTTCAAGAAAATCCAAGCCTGCTTGACCGTTCAAGAAAATCCCACTTAGCTTGGATTTTATTCCAGAAAGTCCCAGCTATCTAGAACTTCAAGAAAATCCCAGCTAATCCTAGCTTTTGAAATAGGTTAGACATTAACATAAAATATATGCATGTACACATAAATGCTACCACACAAAAATTGTATATAAATATCTATGCTTAAAAACCCAAATTACCTTCATGGGAGTTGAGTTATTCAATAACAAATACAATTTCAGCCAGACATTAGCAATGTATGAGTTTCTGACTGATTTGTCTGTTATTCTTATAGACATAGATTGTTAATGTGCCATATTATTTTGAAAGGCATCATCACTGCATTAATTACATAGAACTGCAAAAGCTATACCAAAACTTGTAATTCTGAATAAATCTCTGGAAATCAATAGAATACATACCTCAAAATACAATTCTGTTTCCATTTAAGGTTACTGATGCTAAGCATTCTATCTAACAGTACTGTCAGTGTTTCCACACGATCATATTCTATATATCCATAGCTGGTAATGATCAATGCAATGAATGTACTGTTTGCTTTTGTACAGACTTTTTTAATTTCTCACCGATTTACCAGGTCAAGGTCACCTCTAGTCATGACTATACAGAACCTGTTCTTGTCTTAGTGCAAGCTATTTCAAGTTAATCCAAAGTAGCGTAAATGAGTCTACAAATTCAAAGATATCCAAGTAGCTTGAATTCTTTTATGTCTGACAAAACAAAGTCCTAGAAAATCCAAGCTAGCTTGACTTCTGTCAAATCCGAAAGGTCCAAGCAAATCCAAGAAGCTTGCACTTTTTCATGATGATATTCAAAATGTCCTAGAAAATCCCAGCTAACTTGAATTATGAGAGGGGGCATTTTCAAGAAGTTCAAGCAACTATATAAAGTCCAAGCTAATTCAAGGAAATCACAGCTGGTATGGGTTGAATAATTTTCCAATAGCTTGGATATTCAAGAAAATCCAAGATAATCCAAGTTAACTTGAAATTTATTTCACACGGGCGTTTGATGCTATTGAAAAAACCTTAGACACATTGCTGGTTATGGAGTTAGGAAAGAAGGAGAGAGGCCATTGAGGTCACAAGTTCAAAGATCAAGGTCACACTGTCTTTGCTTTAATATTTCCTTCTTTCAGGAAAAGTATCCTGACTTATACTCACTCTACTAAGATAGTTAGGTGCAGCGATATTGTAAGCCAGCTGATTGTATTGATAACAATTTGACAAAGTTGTTGGTGCCTTATTATTATATCTTTTACGGTGTCAATAGCAAAGAAACTAGTGTACATTTTTCGGTAATTTAGGGTGGAAGATGAAGCTGTCTACGACAGTGCCGTCTTCCACCAAATTTGTTGAAAAATTAACACCAGTTCATCTTTTAATTTAAATTGAAAATTAAAAATATTGAAATCAGAGTGGTATGGGTTAAATCTGCATCAAGTTTCGACTGATTATTTTAGAACATCTAGGCGGAAATTTGTTAAACTTTCATTCAAATTTCTATGAAATCTGTAGTAAGTAAGGCTTGCTGTAGCTACTAATTATTTTGACAATAATTTAACTGAATGCTGTTGCTATTCATTGACAGCAACAACTTTCAGACACATATTACAACAGCTTTCTTGTACTTTTTCTTGGAAATTGATAACTTATTTCGCTGAACAGTTGAAATATGTGCTGTCATGTGTACTACAGGGCATACACCACAACAACCAATGACCAGTAGTATGTGCAGATGGGGACATTTTCTTAGAGAAATCGCAGTCAGTATGTATGATTACTGTATTCTGCGGCTGTAGTAGTAGAAACATCCTACAGCTGCAATCAGTCCTTCTTCACTTTTGCCACTGTGTCTTGTTCTCAGCCGAAATCCTTAGCTTCCTCAGGTCCATTCTTGACTTGAGTGTACCGAGTCCTGCTTTCTTGAGGTCACCTCGTAGCGCGGTTAGCAGATTTATGCAATGACGCCCTCTCCTGGCTTTCTTTATGCTGGCTCCGAGTAGGGCGAATTCCATGGCTCTCTGTGCTGGTGTCTCTTCTGACATCCTTAGCACATGGCCAAACATGGACCATCTTTGCTGGGCGCAGTCAGTACAGACAATATATTCAGCTAAGTAATGGCGCTCAATAGTTACAACGAATATGTAGTCAGGTAGTGGATGCTGGATAAATAATACACAGAGATCAACAAGCACCTCATGTCTCATGGAAATATTTCTATTTAATGGGACATAAAGTAAGAGCCATTAGATCGACGCTATTCATGTGACAGCCTAATAAAAAGCATGTAGTCTGAGTTCTTTAAAAATTAACGCTTTCAATGCAAAACTATGTAGACAGATTTTAATCACGTTTGATCATGATAGAGAATATACATTGTATACTCAATCTTCTGAAGATTATTTGGGTGAAAGTAAATTTTTTTCAAAACGTAATGGGGAGAATATAAAATTATTAACGCCTCTCTGTGTCACTTAAACCCTTTAATTGGTCAAGACAGCAAAAAATTTACGCTGTAGTGGTCTTGAGTAATGCCAATGCCATTTGCCAGCCAAGAGAGTATATATATTTACCACTGGAATGAGTGGCTCGGAACCATGACTGAGTGCCTCAGAACCGAGCCTGGGTGGCTCGGAACCATTCCAGTCATTCCAGTGGTGAATTTTCAATACTATTCTTCCCTTGCCTTATATATGAACTAGGCTTGCACGATTATCCAATATTATCGAAAATCACGATTTTTTTTTCAGCCACGACTTTTTACGATGTGATTTTGATAAAATCGAAATATCGCCAAAATTTTACTGTCATGCCGTATTCTGTCTATTTGTAGCATAGGTGTCTATTACGGCAAGCTGTTAAATTTATTTCCAAACCAACATCTCTGAGAAAGGGGTGGGATTATACTAGGAATATGTAACAAAAGTTGAAGTTCATTCTCTAAAATTACTTTAAAAGACGACATTAATACGAAAATTCAACGCAATTTACCGGTATAATTTCTTGCTGCCTTACTGTATACCTCAAAACCATGATCGCGGGAGTGAAATTATTACGTGGGAAGCTATAAATATTGCCTGTTTTGTAATAAGCATGGTTTATAAAATCAAAATTAATCCAAAATTTGACGTTAAATGACGTCGCGGCAATAAATAAATGACGTGATATTGCTTGCTCCTGTTTTTGGAGGCGAGAGGTGGTGCGTTCACAAATGTGATAGCTAAATGAGATGGTATACACGCCTTAGCAAGCATGGCAAACTATCCTAGATGTTTCTGAAAGCTAACTATTATTAGTAAAATATATAAATCACGTGATATTGCTCGCTCTCCTGGTTTTGAAGGCGAGGGTGGTGCGTTCACAAATGTGATGGCTAAATGAGATGATATACATGCTTTAGCAAGCAAGGTGAACTATCCGAGATGTTTCTGACGGCTAAGTATTATTATTAACCGGGTACTCGGTAAATTTGGAGCAGATCTAAACATTAGATCTAAAGTACATTCCTAATATCACGTGATTTGTATATTTTTACAAAGACGAGATGAAATGCCAAATTTTAGGATTCGTTTTTATGTAATAAACGATGATTTTAACAGAGTACACAATATTTAGGTTGTCCAATATAATAATTTCACTCCAGCAATGATGGATATGGTATACATTAAGCCAATGGGTAAGGCGGCAAGAAATTATTAATTGTGTCCTATTTTCGTGTTATTAACGATCGGTCTTAGTTTAAGTACCTTGGCTAAAAGGTTTTTTGAAATTTACCAATTAGAAGTCATCCGGCTAAATCTGATATGAAAACTCAGAGCAAAACCGATATGGCTACATAACCCACACCATGCAGTCCAACTCAACCCAAGACCAATTCACCCCGTGAATTCATATACCTTAAAATAGGGTGTACGATATATCGAAATTTCGCGATTCTTTCACCACAATATATCGCGATACCACCTAGGACAATATCGTGCAAGCCTAATATGAACAATGGCTAAGCGACTGAATTTTCTTGACCATTGCCCATTTTGATGGTCAAAAAGACCTCTGCTGAGTGCAGTGTCCTTTTGCAGAACATTAGAGAGCTTGTAAATTTCAGTGCTATATTTACAAATAGTCTTCTTGACTAACAAAAATTATAATTTCCCTGAAAGATCGTGACCATTAACCCTTTAACCGTCATATCAGCCAAAATGGCTTATGCAGTGGTCTTGAGAAATGTCCATTTGCAGACCAAGAGAAGACTATTTTTGAAAATTTACCGCTGAAATAACTGGCTCAATAGCCGAGCCAGTCATTTCAATGGTAAAATTTTTAAATAGTCTTCTCGTGGTCTGCAAATGCACATTTTCTATGAGAAATTTGAGATTTTTTTAAACAAATTCGCGGTTTAAAGGTTTTAAGGTAAATTGATATGCTTATCATTTTGAGCTCTTTAAAGCGCTGTGGACACAAGATGGTTAAATCAGTGGCAAAACACAATCCTGTTTAAATTGAGTTATAATTGTAATGGTGTATGCATCATTGACTCAATTCTAATTCATAATAATACTTTTAACACTTTTCATGCAAAATCTCCAGAATTGTGAATTTATATTACTTGGATATATGAAATAGGATGAATAGTTTAAAGACAATTTGACTGAATATTGTAGCTACATGTACCTTCAATCAGCTTGTTTGCAAAAGAATTCACTCGGGATGTTCTAATGATGCCTGATTTAATCATAGTCTATATGATCAAGTTTTCGGAAGTTGCGGTTTACCGATTGTCAGCAATTTATCTTCGCAAAAATTATATATATCTATATATCATTTTGATAATACATTGTACTCTGGCTTTATCTGTCTGATTTAGAACATAAATCTTACGTGAATTTGATCTAATGTGAAATTCTTTTACAGCACATCTTTAAATAATAGTTGTTAAAAAAATTGTATGCGAAATTAAAGTGCTTTTACTGTCGCTTTATAAATTGTGTATGTATACTGGAACATTTTTATTCGTCTAGAAGATTATACATGTATTTAAATCAGTGGGAAAATATGTCTTCAGGATTGTTACGGCCATAGGTACATGCATATCTATACTACTATAGCTTTATGTGTATATGTATGTAAGCGCTATATAACCATTTTAAATTCCCTTACCACACTGATGTCAATATTCTATAGTTTAATGTGTCAATAGCAAAGAAACTGGTGTACATTTTTCACCAATTTTGCTGGACCATCTTCCACCAAATTTGTTGAAAAACTAACATCAGTTCATCTATTAATATATTTGAAAATTAAAAATTTTTACATCAGAGTGGCAAGGGTTAATGGTCTATAGGCTGAGCTAAGACCAGGCTTTGGTCTTGAGGAATGCCCATTCGCAGTCCAAGAGATTATTTTTGGAATTTCTATCACTGGAATGACAGGGTGGATAATTAGTAAATCTTGTTTCTCAGTCAATCATATGATGTCATGATCAACTACATGATGTGTAGGCTGACGTCATCATCGACTACTTCATGAATGATTCGATTTAGTCCATCATAAATGTTTAATAGTCTGTTAGGTTGTACAAATTGTATGTCTACTATTTAATAAAACACTCTTTTGAATAGTTTGAAACTAATTTAACTTGCGACTAGTTGCTCCCTATGGGCACTGTTGATGTCATAGGCAGCTGCATGAAGAGCACCCAGTCAAATTAGTTTCAAAATATTCAACAGCTTACCTGTAAGGTTTTCTGGAAATTGATAGTCAGGGAGTTTGGGAATCGATCGATCCCAACATGGGAAAAGTGTGGGTGGAGCTAAATCGATAGCTAGAGATGAGCGGGGGATAACTAAAGCTGAATTCGTCTATTGAGGCAGTCATTCTACTGGTTATAATTGAAAGATAGTCTGTTGGGCTGCAAAATGGAACTTCATTGCAGACCATAACAACGACAAATTATGAGGATGTAAGAAACATCATATATATTTTGAAACTAATTTGACTGGGATCTGTTGATGCTTATGGCAGCAATTGATTCCTGTCAAATCAGGTTCAAAATATTCAACAGGTGTCTAAATGTATTACTTGTCCTGAATTGATATGTTGGAATTTCAAAAGTTAAAGGATTACCATGTATATGCATTTGGCCGTGATTTTCTTCTAAGCATGGAATGATCTTTTACTTCTGCGAGCATTAATTGTCTGCCTGCTGAATTTATGCAGACTTCATTTTCCATGGTGTTTAAATCTGGATCCGCGAAATATTTTGAAAACAATTTTACTGAAAGTTGTTGGTGGCTAAGGTGTCGTGAATGATGTAGCTTAAGGTTTATCATGAATGCTTAATAAAGGACAGAATATGGTAATCATTGTTGTACGAATTGTATCTCTACTATTTAACAAACATGATGGTGAATATTTTGAAACTAATTTGACTAGACGCTGTGTGGGTGGAGCTTAGCTAGAGATGGGCGGGGCATAGATAAAACTGGATTCCTCTATTACCACTGTGACGCTATAAGCAGCTGAGAGTATTTCTATTACTGGATACTGTATACCAGTCCTTCACATCACAGGTACAGATGTACTGCTCAGAAATAACTTAAATTGTTTCCAATGAAAGTAAAATAAAGCAAGGATTTAAAAATAATTCGATTAATTAAGGGTCCTTTTCGGTTTTTTAGCTATGTCCCACCCATCATTAGCTAAGCTCCACCCACACCTCATTCGTATTGGGATCGATTGATCTCTGAACTCCCTGACTATCAATTTCCAGAAAACTATACAGGTAAGCTGTTGAATATTTTGAAACTAATTTGACTGGGTTGCTGTTGCAACAGCGCCATGTCAAATTAGTTTCAAAATATTCAACAGCATGTTTATATAGATATATACAATTCTTACAATGTGTCGGACTATTAAGAGTTAAAGATGGGCCTAATAGAATAATTTATGACATAATGATTATGACATCATCCTACACTCCGCTTAGCTGATTACGACGTCATATGACATCAAGGCATCGATGGATACTCTGGAAAAGTGATCAAATTGCCTTCCAATCCAATTCTGTTCAAAATATTCAACAGAACATTTCTTACATCGTTTTCAAAATTGTATTAATGAACATGTTTCCATTTGTTATTTTCGAAACATGTTAACTTATTTATGAGCTGTAGGGGAGAGGTGGCAACTAAGGGAAGGCGGCTGAATGAATTTCGACAAGAAGTACAATTTACCCAGTATATCAGTGCAACCTGATCAGAAATCATTTTCAAAATATAAATCTAGATTTAAAGTTATAACTTAAGTCAACCCTTCTATAGTCAAGCTAAACAGAACCAATCTCTGGAGTGGTCTTGAGAAATGTCCACTTGTAACAGGCCAAAGAAGACTAGTGGTGAAAATTTGCCAATGGAATGACTGGAGCGCCAGTCATTCCACTGATAAATTTTCAAAAAGTCTTCTCTTGGCCTCCAGATAAACGTTCACTAAGTAAAAAAGTGAACTTCCTTGACAAATCTTATCCATTATAGGTTTAACCCTTTTACAGATAAATTCCCGGTATCTCAATTTCAGGGCAAACAAACCGGAAATCTGTTCAATATTTTGAAATTAATATGACTAGAAGCCATTGCTGCCTTAGGCAGCAATGGCTTTCAGTCATATTGATTTCAAAATATTCACCAAAATATCCTGTTATATGCATTTGTTGTCTCCTTAATCTACACCAACTTCAGACCGCTATTGCGGTTAGAGGACCTTCGGATTATAGCACGGCTAAGCCAGCGAGGATTTTCTTCCGCATGATGCCTGTGATTTTGCAGGTCACTTTCAGATTAATCTCTTATTCTTTGATTGCATATCTTGTCCTAGAGTGTGGCACCCATAGCTGTTCTCAGACAATGAACTTCAAACAATTCTAGATTTTGAATATCGTACCTTTTAAGTGATCATGTTTCAAGTGCTTACAGTAGGTGGCAATTAGAAATATCAGTGTCTTAAACGGGCAGAGTTTCAGATGATTCACTACGGTAACTTACTCATAAGCCAAATAGATGGATCGATTTCTAGCTAAATTGCCCCACCCATTTTAAGTTAAGCTCAGCAAACTTTATAATTATGTTGGAATTAATTTGAAACTTTGAAAGCTAACTTCACAGAATCTTACTTTCAAGGTCACAACCATACAGGTAAGATGTTAAATATCTTGAAAGTTAAATTTAACTTGGGACTCTTCAAGTTTCCTACCAACAACAGTTCCCTGCCAAATTAGTTACTCAACAGAATGTTTATTATGTTTTAAGTTCACCAAAGACATACAATTCATACACTTTGAAGTTTCATGACAAACCTTTATACATTGGTGACAGACTAAATTTGGTCATTTTGATTGTCCACGTCAGAGTTAACATGTGATGAATTTGATTATGATGTCAGATATTTGAGTGAGAGTTCATATCCATCCCCTCTCATAATCTATCTAGAGCTGTCTTCTCACTGGAGTCAGTTAATCAGGAATAACGCCATGCCTCAGTATTGCACTACACCAGTTAAGTCTTGAGTGAGATGTAACACGGCCTTAGACTGATGCTGTTTAAGTGAAATTCACCTCGTAACATCTGATGAAGTGTGCATGTGTATGTTAAAATGCTAATCGGGAAAAGAAAAAGATTTACACTTTTGACAGTTTTCCCATCAATCACAATGTCATCAGCCACTGATCGACCTAGTGAGAGGATTTTGCATGTAGTCCAAGGCAGCAATGGCTTCCAGTCAAATTCATTTCAAAATACTGAACAGTTTTCTTGTATGGTTGCCTTGAAAATGAGATAAGGGGAATTAATCAGTGAAAGTGTTAACCCAAGAACTGCTTCTGCATTGGTCTTGAGAAATGTCCATTTGCAGACCAAGAGAAGACTATTTTTGAAAATTTAGCACTCGAATGACTGGCTCAATAACCGAGCCAGTCATTCTAGTGGTAAATTTTCAAAAAATAGTCTCTTGGCCTGCAAATGGAGATTTTCTATAAGAAAATTGAAATTTCCTTGAATGAATTTCGTTATTTATGTTTTGAATTTATCTTCTTACCTTTGCATAAAATGCTAGCTATTTGAACATCAGTGAAAACATAATGATTATTAAGTATCTAATTAGACTAGAAAACATGCTAGCTTTAAAGCTTGAATGTCAACTTTTTAAAATGGGAATTTTCAAATTTTCAAATGTTGCATACATTAAATTCACTTGTGGTTATGTTAAGTATTTAAATATTTAATTTTGAACGATTCAAGCAATTGTACAAGAGATGTTTTTGTTTAAAAATAAATACGGAATTATGCAAATTAAGTTGAAATATGCTTATTTTTTACGTATAATTATTTATGAAATCGAGCGGTTTGACATTTTTGATGGCTCGTGGTAGAGGAGTGATGATTAATGCGGTTGATTATTCTGGGTTTTTTCTTAAAAGTTTAAGTCCAAGTTACTCGCTGGTGAAAACTGCTGAATATTTTTCTAACAATTTGGCTGAAAGCCATTGCTGCCTATGGCAGCAATGACTTTTGGTCAAATTATTTGAAAAATAATTATACTTTTAACAATATGTGATACACATATACCAGTACAGATGTATAGAATAAAATAGGATAACGCTGAGTCTGAGCTTTAGCCTAATTATAATATCTCCCTTCCTTTGTATATAACCAAGTATTTGCATATATTAACATACAAGTCTAATTATATTTGATTTTATAAATGCTTTATATTGAGTTTTAAGTTTGAAATTGCTGTTCAAAATCTTACCTCCTAATATGTGAAGGACTACATGTATATATAAGGGCAGAAATTTACAGGTATTTTTAGTGTTAAATTACTCGTAATCATTTAATGGATGGACAATATTTGTCAAGAAATTAGAAATTCTTATAGGCGATGTCCTGATTTGCAGAATTCAGACTAGTTCGGTTATCTAGCTCAGTCGTTTCAGTGGTAAATTTCCAACAGTGTTCTTTATCTGTTGGGCTGAAGTGGAGATTCCTCTCATACTAACAGAGCATGCTTTGGGATATTGTGTCTCAGCAAATTATTATCAAGTTACTATTTCCTGAGATTTATTACTTGTTATTTTTAATTTATTTTCAAAATGATCTCATCAAAATAAACTCCAGTCTCACTACTACAGGCAGTCATGTGTACAATACGTACAAGTATGTGTGTTACATTTTGAACACTATTAACTACACTGCCTACTGAATTTCTGGAGACTACATTTTCCGTGAAGTTTAATTCTGAATTTGCCAAATATTTTGAATACAATTTGACTGAAAGTTGTTGGTGGTGAAGCCACCAACGACTTTCAGTCAAATTGTTTTCAAAATGTTTAGCATTTTCATAGTTTTCGCTCATTGAAGTTGTAGTGACTGGTGGCTTGCAGCTGTCAGACTATTTCTCACAACAGGTACCATATTTAAAGTGTTTTTACCTGTTAATAATTTAATATAAGCTATGTCTATAGGTAAATTAGTTCATGTGACATGAATATAGTTATGTTATTAATTCAAGTTGGTGTAGTTATTTGATCGTATGAAATATAAATCTTATATTATGTATCCATTTTAAACCCAGTAGACCGCAATTAACAACTTCCTTATTAACCCGTTCGCTAATATTGGCCAAATTAAAATGGCTTCTGCAGTGGTCCTGAGAAATGTCCATTTGCAGACCAAAAGAAAACTATTTTTGAAAATGTACCACTGGAATGACTGGCTCGATAACCGAGCCAGTCATTCCAGCGGTAAATTTTCAAAAATAGTTTTTTCTTGGTCTGCAAATGTATATTTTCTATGAGAAAATTTAAATTTTCTTGAATAATTTTGATGGTTTAAAGGGTTAATGCGCTCACTGATGAGATCTATTTATCTCAATTTCAGGGCAACGTTTCTTTGCTGTTGAATTATTTTGAAATGAATTTCACATGAGTCTATCCGTTTCCAATTCAATTCATTTAAAAATAATATTTTGAAAATTATTCAAAAATTTCTAACTGTCTGACAATGTGCCATAGGACTGAATGGGTAGGCTAAATGAAAATGGTATAAAATAAATGTTTTTTGTGTTAAGATATTTTCTAATTAACCATTTACCCCTCAAATTTGTTTAAGAAAATTAATATTTTCTCATAGAAAATGTCCATTTGCAGTCCAGGAGAAGACTGTTTTTTTAAATTTACCACTGGAATGACTGGTTCTGTTATCGAGCCAGTCATTCCAGTGGTAGATTTTGAAAAATAGTCTTCTCTTGGTTGCCAAATGGACATTTCTCAAGACCACTGCGGAAGCCGTTTTTGGATGATGTGATCGTTAGATGTTAAAGTTATGTACTTTAGAAAAATATATCTATATTAATTATTATCCATGTTAAATATTTGGTCACATGTCATGTCAGTAAAGATTGCTGATTCTCTTATTATTATATTATTATTTAAGTTTAATTATAATTAATATATTTTAATTAGCTGTTTCGGCATTCCAGACTAGACAGACCAAATTCTTTGCGCTGTAAAATGATAGGACAGTTAAACTGCATGCGTATTATACTGTATACATGTAGGTGGATTAACCCTTTCACCGATGAATTCCTCATATTTCATTTTCGAGGCAACTGTGTAGGAGAACTGTTGAATATTTTGAAATTAATTTGACTGGAAACCGTTGCTGCCTTAGGGAGCAACGGCTTCCAGTCAAATTAATTTCAAAACATTCAATAAGTTTTATATCGTAAAGAATTTATGTTTTCAGGGATTTGTTGGTGAAAGGGTTAAGTGTATGCAAACATGGACAGATGAACATCTACTGGGTCTATATAATGCAATAAATCGGAGTCAAAAGTCTCTACTGAGTGTCCTAGCTGCCAAGATGCTTATTGTTGATAAACCATTATAATGTGATAACATTTGGACATTTGCCATACCAATACTACACGCTTGATATAATGGACAATAATTTGTTTATCTACACGCAATTAGCATATTAAACTTACTATAGGCTTTACCTCCTGTGGTCAGCTTAGATATAAATATCTTCACGTTTGTGACAAACTGAATATCTTAATGACCGGGAATTAGCGTTTATAAAACACTTAGTGAAATAATGTGTGCATATATTCAGGGACATTATTAGTGGCCACAGTCAAAATATAGCCATAAATTTGCTGACCTGTAGTCCATTGTTACCAATCTTTGTATTTTAACTCTTATCGTGCTGGCGACCAAAGATCCGTTGTTTTACTCAGTCTTCGAAAGGTGGGTGTACATTTTGGAAATGTTCTCTATGAAAGGTGTTGCTGTCATAGACAGCAAGTTACTCAACTTTCAGCAACATTGTTTTCAAAACCGATTAGCTGCTGAGTCTTCAGTGGTCTGTAGCTAGGGGTTAATTTAATTAAAATCACTTCATTAACCAATTTATTGTCAAATCTATCAAAGCAGCTGGTCTTTGCAGTGATCTTGATGAACGTCCATTTACTGGCCAAGAGAAGACTTGTTTGAAAACTTAGCACTGGAATGACTGTCTCGATAACCGAGCTAGTCATTCGAGTCGTAAATTTTCAAAAATCATCTTCGGTTAGACCGTAAATCTTTTTTAATTACCAGTAAACAAAAGTCTAGGTTTCTGGAACAATTCTTTTACCATTCATAGGTTAAGACGTCGATGGGAATGCTAACCCTAGCTAGATGTATGACAAAGGTGTGGTTTAAAATGGGAGTATATGGAAATAGTTATTTAACCCTTTACTGGTCATACCAGCCAAAACCTGCCTCTGTTATGGTCTTGTGGAATGTCCATTTACTGGTCAAGAGAATACAATTCTTGAAAATTTACCACTGGAATGACTGGCTCGATAACCGAGCCAGTCATTCCAGTGATAAATTTTCAAAAATTGTGTTCTTTCAGCCTGGAAATGGACATTCAATAAGAAAATATTTGAATTTTCTTGACCAAATTTGACCATTAAAGCCAGAATGTAATTTTACTGGACAGTGTTGAGCCTCTGGCAGCACATTCCTGTCAAAGTATTTCCAAATTATTATACAGGTTTTGACTTAGAGAGCTATACTGGATTTTTACTGTTGAAAATGTCTAAGTAAACTACATTTGTGGAGATTTATTCTGAGAGATAATGCCTGTGTCATGAATAGCCAGAGCTAAGGAGGTGAAATGAAAAATGCCCATTAACTTTCTGCCTTCTGAATTTCTGCAGACTGCATTTTCCGCGGGGTTTAATTCTGCATATGCTGAATATTTTGAAAACAATTTGACTGAAAGTTGTCGGTGGCTAAGTCACCAATGACTTTCAGTCAAATTGTTTTCAAAGTAATCAGCTGATATAAAAGTATTACCCATTGAATTTATTTGCAACAGTCAGCCAGTTAAGTTTATTTATAAATGTCCTCTGGTGTTTCTTGACCATTGTAATGATACTGTCATGAAAAATGCTTTGAAACTTATAAATTACACACAATAGGATGTAAGTTTGATCTAAAGGCTTTTTTGCTGAACTTTCCAAAAAATCTACATGATTAATAAACATTACACTTTGTAAAAAAGTTGAATTACTAATTTTGATAGTAGATTAAAAATTAAGATCAAAAGCTACTTGTATTGTATAAATTAACATAAATTTTGTTTGAAAAGTCTGTTTAATCTTTTGCGAGTCCTGCCCAACTGCCCATAGACAGTTCGCTTGAACATTTTGATTTGAATATTGGATGACTATAGCCAAGAATCTGGTGTCCACTTAGAAAAGTTTGTTACTGAAAAGCTGGTGGTGTTTGTGACAGTAACATCTTTCAGAAACACCATTTAAAAATGCAAAATCTGCTATATAGGAATTAACTGCATGATGGAAATGTTAAAGGTGGGTTGAATTAAGTGCTGGTATATTCTCTATAACTTTCAGGCTGTGACAGATATATAAGTGTGGATTTCACTGTGGCTGATTCATAACTTCTTGATATCGTATAAAGTGACTTAAAGCTAGACACTTGTGTGATTACAGCGCCAAAGAAGACCAAGGTAAGTCTGACAATAAATATATAGTTAGTATATATACACATGCGCAAAAGTTGAGCACCACCCAGATCAGTAGTGAATAAAAACATTGTGGTTAAGGCTTGCACGATTACGTGATTAAATTTAATATCACGATTATTTTTTAAATTGTGAATTTCTTTGATTAAATATTAAATAATCGAATAATCGTGAATAATTTCTACCGCATAAAATATTTCAAATCTTACTGGTTAATTACCATTTAACCATTTAATGGCCAAATTTGGTCAAGAAAATTCAAAATATTTGCTTACTAAATGTCCATTTGGTGGTCACGCGAAGACTGCTTTTGAAAATTTACCATTGGAATGACTAGCTCGTTTATCGAGCCAGTGATTCCAGTGGTAAATATTCAAAAATAGTCTTCTTAACCTGCGAATGGTCATTCCTCAAGACCACTGCAGAGACCGGTTTTGGCCAGCTTGATCATTAAAGGGTTAATGCGATCGCTGATGAAAAATCCCATTTTGCTCTGTGAATGTGTGTCCATTTTCAGACCGAGAGAAGACTATTTTTGAAAATGTATCAATGGAATGACCGGCTCGAGAGTATCCAGCCAGGCATTCCAGTTATGTTTTTTTTTAAATAGTCTGCTCTTGGCCTACAAATGGACATTTATAAACATCAATGCAGCTTTCATCTTTGATATGCATTTGTTGTTATGTTTGTGTAATTTGTGCTCAGGCTGATTAATCGAGTAATCACGATTATTCTTAAATAGTTGATCGTGATCACTCAAAGTAGTAATCGCAAGCCTACATTGTGGCTGGTAATGAGGCCTGACCTGAATACTGAAAAGCATATCGGGGATGTTTTGCTGCGCATGGTAACAGATTCTCCTGTACGGAATATGCAGGAATGGTCCTAAGGAACCCAGTTTTAGCTACGCCCCAGCCATCTCTAGCTAAGCTCCACCCACACCTCATTCATGTTGAGATCAAGCCATCCCTGTACTCCCTGAGTATCAATTTCCAGACAGCTATGCAGGTAAGCTGTAGAATATTTCGAAACTAATTTAACTGGGTGTTGTTGCTGCCATAGGCAGCAACAGCACCCAGTTAAATTAGTTTCAAAATATTCAACAGCATTTTTATTAAATAGTAAAGACATACAATTCGTACACCAACCCCAATAGCCCGTCATCAATCATGCGTTCATGACATACTTATCTACATCATTCATGATGATGTCATCCTACATGACACGTAGTTGATTATGACGTCATATGATGGATGGATAAACTGGAAAGCTCCGTTGAGTCTCGCACTGCATGATGAATGGCAGAGAATACTGGTGTCCAGCATGAGGCGGCGTGTTCAGGCCTTCATCCAGACACAGGGTGGTTATACCCGATACTAATCAGTTTACAGACTCAGAACCATATTCAGATGGTGGAGGACATTTACAGATGACATTACCGACCATCAGATCTTTTGTGTCAGCTGCGGAGAATAATTGTAAGCTGTATTGCAAATGCTCATTTTCCGATCACTTGTTCAAGCGGTAATAGCATCCTTCAGTGTCTACATACCATCAGCATGAGCATTTCTTTTCTTGTATAATGTTATCTATTACAATCAGATATGTACAAAATGTTAGATATTATTGGTATTCTCGTAGCACAAAGATGACTTGTCCGTGTGTCTGAAAAAATGTGTTGGTGCTTAACTTATATGGTGTAAAAGAGCTGAATAATCTACACCTGTTAATGCCTTAATGGTCAAATTTGTTCATGAAAATTTAAATTTTCTCACAGTAAATGTTCATTTGCAGGCCATGAGAAGACTATTTTTTTTAATTTACCACTCGAATAACTGGCTCGGTTACCGAGCCAGTCATTCCAGTGGTAAATTAAAAAAAAAGTCTTGTCCTGCAAATGGATATTTGCCAAGACCACCGCAATGGCCAGTTGTGTCCAGTTTGACCATTAAAGGGGTAAAGGTATTATAGGCCTGCCTGATAATTAGCATTTAATGGTCAAATTTAGCCAAGGTATTCAAAATATGGTCATTTAGTGTCCATATGCAGACCAAGGGAAGACTATTTTCGAAAATTTACCCCTGGAATGACTGGTGACTCTGGCTCATTTTCTGATCCTGTCATTCCAGTGCTAAGTAAATAAAGTAGGTTTCTCTTTGCCCGCAAATGGACATTCCTCACAACCACTGCAGAGTGCGCCGGGCTGACTTGACCAGTTCAATAGGTTAACCCTTTAATGGTCAAATATGATCAATAAAATTGTAATATCTTCTTATTGAATATCCATTTAGAGGTCCAGAGAATACAATTTTTGAAAATTTATCACTGGAATGACTGGCTCTCAATAAAAAAAAATTGTGTTATCTTGGCCTGTAAATGGACATTCCACAAGACCATAACAGAGGCTGGTTTTGGCAGGACTGACCATTAAATAGTTAACGGGTTTGTATTATGATCCTGTCTTAAGTATGGTCTCTGAGGAGGAGTCACATCTTGTCACAGTTAGATACACATATTAAATGTAGCATGATTCCTTTAAAGATGTCAGGAACCATATATGTAACTTAATTCTTAAATCCCCCCCCCCCCCTTAATAATAATGTGAGTTTATTAATAATATGAATAAAAATAAATATGTGTATAAGTTCATGCTTCTCAATTTATTATAGGTGATGAGTTTTGTTTTGGCAGGATGAGTGACATGTGATCAAAGAACCATCGTTGAATTTCAATCTTAATTTAATTAACAATAAATTGTCGATATTTCATATCGTGAAGCGCTCATAAAAATAATTAAATTTACATGTATATATAGGATGTGATTTGATCGATTTTGAATAAAACTGCTGTAGGTTGAAACCACATCCTGACACATCGCCTATGTGCACTAATTAATTGAAGTGGTTTTAAAATATGGCATGAATTAAGGGGTTTAAGCTATTTAACCATTCACACTCTGATGTCAATATTCTATCTTTTACCCTGTCAATAGTAATGAAACACTTTTCAACAATTTTGGTGGATCTTCCACCAAATTTGTTTAAAATTGTACACCAGTTCATCTTATACGGGAATTTAATTTGAAAATTTAAAATTCTGACATCAGAGTGTTAAGGGATAATTGAGGCGAAATTTGAAATTGCTGTTTCTCGTTTTCAGGCCATCCATACTAGACAACTGTTGAATATTATGAAAATAATTTAGCTGAATTTTACAGCAACAACTTTCAATTAAATTTATTTCAAATTATTCAAGCAAATATTTCATGAAGTGTATCTAAATTGTTATACCGTGTTTGTGGTGGTGAAAGGATTTAGCTCTGCATCAAATCATTGCCACGCTTATTTTGCAAAATAACTTATTTTTATTTCCGAAAAGGTTGGTCCCGAACCCAGGATGATTCATAATAAGGAAAGATTAGTTACCTCTCCGGGATGTAGAAATTGTTTGAGTGTAGCTTTCGTGACCGTCTCGGTGACTTCTTCAGCACTAACCGACGGTCGCTGGCAACGTCACTCTGGTCAGATCTTGTGGAATCATGTGACAACATGGACTGGTAGACTGCTGGTATATGGTAGCCCTTGTTTCTGTTCATGGTTGGTTGATGCTTGTAGATTTCTATGGCCTCTTTAACCTTCCGTTTGAATAAGTTGGTCTCAATGTTGATGACCGAGGCGCTGCTGGTAGGGATGACGTGGCCAGTGGATTCTGTATGTTCTGCCACAGCTGAGTTGGAATTGATTTTAAGATGTTCTTTGACTCTGGTGCTGAGAGGCCTTTTGGTTTCGCCTATGTATGTCCCCTCACATTGGTCACATTCGATCTTGTAGATGACTCCAGAGCGTTCATCTGTGGTAAGTTTATCTTTGGGTTGTGATCTTAAGGTGTTGATGGGCTTGTGGTAGGTTTTGTTGTGGTGTTCTCTGAAGAGTCTGCCAAGGTGTTCTGATAGGCCTTGGATGTGCGGAAGTCCGACTAATGGAAGTTTTTCGACATCTGGTTGTTTATTACGAGGTGGGGGAGGTGGTTTTCTCATCCACAAAGTGTAACCGTTGGCTAGGAGAGACTGTTGGATGTGATGATGTTCTTCTTTTCTGTCTGATGTTTCTGTGATGATGGAGTCTGCACGGTGAAATAGAGTTCTGACGACTGACCTTTTGTGTTCCAAATGGTGATTAGAGTGAAAATTTAGATATTGATCTGTGTGTGTGGGTTTTCTGTACACGGTAAGTTTGGTGGTTCCGGAATCACTGACATGTACCAAGACGTCCAGGAAGGCAATCTGGCCATCTTCTTCGACTTCGTTGGTGAATTGGATGCATTGGTCGATGCTGTTGAGGTGATCAGTGAAAGGTTGGATGTTGTATAGGTGCAGGCATGTGAACGTGCCATCTACATATCGGTACCAGAAATTTGGGGGGTCTGTGGCTGTGCTAAGTGCTTGTTGCTCGAATGATTCCATATAAAGGTTTGCAATCACTGGCGACACTGATGAGCCCATAGCTACTCCATGAATTTGGTGGTAGAAGTAGCCATTCTGAACGAAATAGGTGGTGTCTAACACGATCTTCAAGAGGCTGATAATCTGGGTTGGAGAGAGGCTGGTCCGGTCTTTCGATGTATGGTCTAGGTCCAGAACTCTGTGGATGACTGGAAGACCCTTGTCCACTGGGATGCTGGTGAAGAGTGAAGATACGTCGAAAGAAACTAGTTTGTGTGTGGGTGGGACTTCAAGAGACTGGATTTTGGTGACGAAATCTTTGCTGTTTTTTATGTGGTGCTCTGAGTGGCCAACTAGTGATTTCAGGATTTGTCTGAGATATTTTAAGGCTTGAGATGTGATGCATCCAATGCTGGCAACGATGGGTCTAAGAGGAATGTTAGTCTTGTGGATTTTGGGGAGTCCATAGAATCTTGGGACAATGGCAGTTCCGGGGTAGAGTTTGAACTTATTTTTAGTTGAGGTCTTTGAACCATATGATAAGTTAACACTACTGGTCAAATTTGGTGAAGAAAATAAAAAATATTTCCGTATTGAATGTTCATCTACAGGTAAAGAGAACAGTATTTTTGAAAATTTACCACTGGAATGACTGGCTCGATTATCAAGTCAGGCATTCCAGTGGTAAATTTTTTTTTTAATCTGGGCCTGCAAATGGACATTCCTACTTGATTTGATTGTGCATTTGGTGGTGTATAAATTTATTCTGGATCAAGTAATTCTAACTGCTAAAGAGATCCAATAGACCTTTTCCAGATTGACATATTTTTTGAAAATACCTTTCCCACAATGCATCACTTGCAGCACTTGTGGCTGGTAAACTAGCCAGGCAACACACGAGCAGTATTACTTTGCTATTAGGTTCAGACTCGTGCACTTCCCTTGTAAAAAAAAGGCTGGATATCCAGGTATATCCAGGGAATAAAAGCTAGGATTAGCCTGGATTGATGCTAGGAATTCCTGGGATATCCTGGCATTTAGAGCATGGATAAGCTAGGATTAGCCACGACGGTATTCGAACAGGATTAGCCTGCAAAAGCCCGGATCGTCAAGGTTGGAATAGACTGAAATAGCCCGGACTATTTTCTCGGAATAGTCAGGAAAAGCCTCGTCCTTTAATGGCTATGTAAGCTTGTGTAGCTCGTGGGGGTATGTGCTGGTCCGTCATGTTGCTCCACTCCATTGCACTGCATGTATAGGATGCGTGGGAGGGCTGGTTAGCTACGGTTCTCGGGGTTACGGATCCCGTATCGCGACTCCGGAAGGTACAAAGACCAGCCTCTAGAGCCTGTGGAACGATCATGTTCCAGTGGGGCCGTGTGACCATTGCCGCCGAGATTGAACCTCACGGTCTCGTCCCAACTGTTCGTGTCACCGGTATGTCGATCCATTAACTAATGTAAAAGTCTGGACGTGATGATATAATTAAAAAGTAATAACAACTATACAAACAATGCTACTCGTCTGCTAGTAAATGAGCAAAATAATACAGTACATAGAGCCACTTGGTGTCCTTTTTATGTGGTCTCGCCAAAGGTACCACACAGATTCGTAAATCCGCAGAGGTATCCCCGCAAGAGAGCATCGCAACGAGGCTACTTGAATACTTTAATATAAACCAATTATACCCCTAACTCACACAAAATATTTTTGTTGCGAGAGGAAAGTGCCTCACGTGGGCCTCCATCACAGGAAAATGCCTTCAATGCCGAAGCGGAGGAAAAGAGCTGGCAAAAAGGGCCACTCTTTTGTTCAAAGAAAAAGTGCTGGTCAATCCTAGTGAAGCCATAATTAATATGATGCACACTGGTTTACGTGAAGACAGGTCGGATGATTTCCGAAGAATTCATAGGTCACCGTCTTATGTACAATGTAGGTCCAAAGATACTGTATTGGTAGTTGCCGCTTTATTCATGCGGGCCTTTGCTACATTCTAACCTACCATTTAATTATTAGATACGTTTCCAAGCTTTGGCCGCGAGTGGCAGGGATTCCTACCTATCTTTAGACACATACGTCTAACTGGCGAAAATGCCCAGTTTCCCGAAGGTCGCCCCGCATAGCATCTTCCTCAGAAAGACAGCATGCGTACATGTTACGGAGCAATAGCTCCCGAATCAAACCACATATAACATCACCAGGACAAGTTACAGTTTACATAAGCAATTTAGAAAGCGCAATATCCTTTATGGTGGTTTGGGGGTGTGTAAGAGACAGATATCCATCGTGACCTTCCCGTGAGGGCGAGGCGGATTCTAAGACCTCACCCAGTCACTATGAGTTGGATGGAGATCTGCGTCTCATCCGTCATCCGTGTGTTGCGGAATTAACATTTCACCTGTCATTAGGGTTATGTTCCAGAATGCCCAGAGATGCACTGCAGGCCGGTGTTACATAATATATAACTTCTTTTCGCAGTGCTTCCTACATTGGCAGGGGAATCTAAACTAACTGGTATCCGAAGATACGGGGGGAAGGTGTATGTAAATCGACACTAGTTATCACCGCTCGGAAACCCCAATATTTTCCAGAGTCGGATCATGCCAACATGTGGATTGGGAGTCCAGACAATTATTGAGCCATACGGCTGGGGGAGCGCAGAAAGAGAGTCTCTTACGGCGAGATTATGTCCCTAACTACTTTAAACCTATCCTATCGAGCTAGAATAGCCAGGTTTAGTCGGTCACATGTCAGGCTCGAGCATGGTGAGCATGATCAGTGACCTCAGTGTAAAATTGATGCTGGGGGAATATAGTGATGCAGATATATTGTTGCTATATAGCGTACTGTGTCCTAGAG
Source organism: Chaetoderma sp. LZ-2023a (assembly GCA_034401795.1). Lineage (NCBI taxonomy): Eukaryota > Metazoa > Mollusca > Caudofoveata > Chaetodermatida > Chaetodermatidae > Chaetoderma > Chaetoderma sp. LZ-2023a. Next base: position 52,058,171 of record CM067366.1, on the reverse strand, counting down.
TTTTCATGTAAATAAAACATAATAACTAGGATGGCTATGAAATCTTCTGTTGAGTATTTTGAACATAATGGATCTTTCCATTTTTAGCTAAGCCCCACCCATTTCTAGCTAAGCTGCACCCACACCTTGCTCGTGTGGGAACTGTGAACTCTCAACAGCATCCAGTCAAATTAGTTTCCAATTATTCAACAGCATGTTTATTAAACAGTAGAGAAAGGCCAAATAGAATCATTTATGACGTAATGATTGTGACGTCATCCTACACGTCACTTAGCTGATTATGACGTGATATGATGTCAGATTGATAGATAGATACTCTGAAAAGGTGAAGTGGATTGGAAGACAATGAAATCCAATTGTGTTCAAAATATTCAACAGCATATTTTATTTTGTTTTGTCAACATGTTAAAGCGATGCTAATCTCATCTCAGTTGTTGTATTGCACCGATAGAATATGGTTTATAGATTCCATATCATTCATATCCTGTCACATTCCCGTTTCTGTATCATAATTATTTGCTTTGTAGTACTGCAAAAATGTTGAACAGTGATCGACACCATTTTGTCTCCTCAAGCTATTGTGCGTGATGTCATGTAAGCTCCAATGCATCACATTCTTTATTATGTAATGCTCATCAAATTGAATATTTTGAAACTAACTTGACTGGAAGTTGTTGCTGCCTATGGCAGCAACAACTTCCAATCAAATTGGTTTCAAAATATTCAACAGCTTACCTGTAGGATTGCTTTTATACCACATTGCCAAACTATAGCTGGCACCTCTATGACTGAGCATATGTATCGAGGCAGGCGCACTAGGGTTTTTCGGATTGGCTGAAAAGTAAAGCATGACAGCCATCATAGGGTGTAGAAATGTACCAACATTTAACAATGAAATCCTGAATATCTTTCCTTAGCGGCGTGATAAAAAGCTTAAAATTACCTGGATAGTTTATGGCCGGCGTGTTAGATCACCCGAATAGCTATCAAGAGATGGGATTAGTTATCCTTTAAGTTATTTCTGAGCCACAACTGTACCATTGCATATTTACGATTGTAGCCCTCTGGTCATGTCTGACTTGACCATTAAAAGGTTTAACTCTAAGGTCATGGAAATCTTCTAGTACTGACCAACTGTCTAGCCTTGGTAAATACCACTTTTATTTTTATGTGACTTGTTTTGGTCAACAAAATATATACAATGTACATGTATATATTCTGGTACTTATCATAAAATTAAATCTACCCCTCTCACCCACGCAGCAAATAAAATAAATTTGAAAAATGGACGATTTATAGCATTTGCAGGTGAAATCAAGCCATATATTACACATATATCTGAGTTTTAAAACTTAGACGATGTTATCGGTCTTTGATTTAAAATGTTAAACCTGATAAAATTGCTGTGACACTGTTTGATCCGATGTGCACTCAGGCCCGAGGCATCTCCGCGTAATGCCTCTCATCACAGTATATACTGTAAGAAAAATCTTTTATCCCTGATTTTAATATTACTATTTTAGCCTTAGTGTTTTTTTGCATGATTAATTTATATTATTTATGAATATAAACATCAATACGACTTAACTACCCGCTGTCATGGAAGATCCACTTTTCACTGACAATATCTTGATCATTAAATATATATATGTATATGTACGTGTATTTAACACTTTAACCATCGAATTCTTTTTAAAAAAATTAAATTTTGTCATAGAAAATGTCCATTTGCAGCCCAAGAGATGACTATTTTTGAAAATTTACCACTTGAATGACTGGCTCGGTTATACCGAGCCAGTCATTCAAGTGGTAAATTTTCAAAAATAGTCTTCTTGGGCTGCAAATGGACATTTCCCAAGACCACTGCTGAAGCCATTTTTGGCTGATATGAGTGTTAAAGGGTTAAACAATCGTTCCAGCCTCTCGAGGCATACTTTTAAGATCTTTAATTGATTTTTCATGTTTTTACTTATTGAGATTTATGTGAATTTTGTGATTTCAAAAAGTAGTAAAATTGTAATAAAAAATGTAAAATTTTTTTTAAATATGGTTTAAAATGTACATTTTACTTTAGTTTTAATATTGTACATGCTGTTTGAAATTTTCTGTGTATGAAATATAAAAGTTAAGATTCCATGAAATTTCTATGATCATGTTTGACTTGGCTAGAAGGACCCTAGGGCCGTAAGCTTCCGAACATGTATACAGAATTTTAATTGGCTTAATTGATTTAAAACGCTACTTCTGGCCGATCTCACGCAGACTTGGCAGGAAGGACCCCTAAGTTTGGTAGGCTTCAGAACTCATATACAGAATTTTGATTGGTCAATTTTTCCAGTGCCCATCTTGGATTTTGTGAAAATTTTGGGATATCAGTTAAAAGGCTTAGTCCTCATTAACCCCTGTGGCAGATTTCAACCAAATTCAGCGAGAAGAACACTAGGTGGGTAGCCTTCAGAACAGAATTTTGAGTGGTAAATTTTTCCGGTGGAATTGGATTTTCCAGAAATCCATTAAAACGCTACTATTCCTTAATCAATGGCCCGATTTCAATGAAACTTGGGTGGAGTGATTCTATGGTGATATGTTTCAAGAGTTCCTATGAGAATTTTGATTGGTCGATTTTTTTTTTATCAGCCGTTTAGATTTTATATAATTTTTTGCAAATCCTTTAAAACGCTTACTCCTTAACCAGGATCAGGATCCTATTGTCATAAGCTTCCGAAGTTGTATGCATGAATTTGATTGGTAAATTTTTTGGATTTTTTACTTTTCTGTACATTTTTCAGAACCCTTTAACTCGCTACTGTTGCTTAATCAACAGCTCGATTTCAACCAAACTTAGATGTAACAATCATATGATGATAGGCTTCAAGAAATCAAATGAGAATTTGATTGGTAAATTTTGTTTTTTTGGCCATCTTGTATTTTTTTTAAATTATCCATATCTATTTAAATGGAAATGGTTCAAATGCTAAGTGAGCATCACAGCTCAGGTCTTCAAGTGGGCCTCTTATCTGTGGGAATTGGACATGGTGTATACTACCATGACATTAGCTCTAAATGATTTGGGCACAGAACAAGCTATTTGTAAACCTAATGTCATTGTAGCACAATTAATGATTTAAATTATGCGTCTAGAGCCAGGAACAAATGCTTAATCCACATACATATATTTAATCATCAAGATGCTGCCATCAAATACTGGAGAATACATTTTGGGGGGTGCAATAGGGGTGGGGGGTTGTGGGTGTGTGTGTGTGTGGTGGGATAGTGGGGGGGGGGCCTCTAGACCTAGAGCTCACCCGGACTACTGGAGATACCTGGATTCTGAGTAGATTGAATGCAGGGAGTGTCACCAGGATTGAAAATTAGGCGGTGGGGTGGCCAAACATAAAGATTTTGGGGGAAAATTAATTTTTTAGAGCACTACGTTGTACTGTCTGTATAGCTATGCATAGACCACGTTACATTTATATAAAATATTAAATTGAATTGATACATGAAATTCACATGAATTCATAAGTCTTGTGATTTTGAGAAGAGAATTGTCCATCTACAGTGACCAAGAGACAACTATTTTCGAAAACTTGTCACCGGAATGACTGGCTCGCTATATTCCAGTGGCAAGTTTTCTAAAATCTTCACTTTGCACACATGCAAATGAAAGTTGCCTTTTCTGGGAATGATTTTGTCTGAATTAATTATTATTAACCCGTTAGCCGACAAACCTGTTAAAGAAAATTTTCATCTCGTGTAAAGTGTGACCAGACCCAGACACACCAGACGCAGACCATTAAGAGAGGATTATTTTTTGAAAATTTACCACTGGAATTACTGACTCAATTGTTGCGCCAGTCATATCCATTCCAGTGATAAATATTCAGAAATAGTCATGGATGAATGTGTGGTTGAATAAATGGACAGACATAACAGACTCTTAACCCTTTCACCGACAAATCCGTGAATAAGTATACAAAATAACTTATTCTGTTGGATATTTTGAAATTAATTTGACTGGAAGCCATTGCTGCCTAAGGCAGCAATTGTTTCCAGTCAAATTAATTTCAAATTATTCAACAGTTTTGTTGTAGGGGTACCTTGAAAATGAGATATTGGGTAATTCATCTGTGAAAGGATTAATGCAATTGATGTTTTATTTGACTTGTTGACAGTACAGTGATAGAAGCTATTGAATGCATTATGCGATCATTATTATCAGTATTTTTTTTGTTGTCAATTACTATTTCATGATCAAAGTATGACTGATTATATAGGTATGCACACACAGTTAAGGAAAATAAACTGTTTTTGCCATTTAACCTAGGAATTACAATGTGTTTTTGTGAGATGAAGGAATTTACACTTGCTTATTTTTACAGAAGGCTATATTTATTAGCAGGTAAATGGATAATTTCTATTGAACAATTAATTAGCAGTCACATATTTAACTTTTTTACCTGATTTCACATAATCATTAAAATATTATATATATAATCTGGTAATAACAAGATTAAGAGAAACCTGAATTGGAACATTATAGCACGGGCAAGTGTGTACAGCTCACCCTTCATGCACATGCTCATGTGTGCATGCACGCATGCACACACACGTGCACGCATGCGTGTACACACACACACGCACACACATGCAGACGCGCGCACATACACACACACACACACACTTGCACGCACGCACATACATAGACACACGCACGCACACACACACGCGCATGCACACACGCACGCACCCACCGTATTTATCATCACTCATAACTAGACGAATAGCACCGAGAGCACTAAGATCGAGTGAACAGCTACTCTGCGTAGTACCCAATTCCAATCTTGTCATTGGAGAGCGTGCTTTCTCAATAGCTGGACCAAAACTTTGGAACGACCTTCCATCCAACATTCAAAACAGCAACAATGTTGAGGCTTTCAAAACTCTTCTAAAAACCCATTTGTTCCAAAAAGCATATTTCACTATTTTAAATTAGCTTTAATTTTTGTAAAGCGCCTTTGGGCAGTTAATTCTGGAATTGGCGCTATATAAATGCATACATACATACATACATACGCACGCACGTACGCACTCATGCATGCAAGCATGCACGCACGCATGCACACACACATGCACGCACATACGCTTACACACACGCACACACACACATGCACAATCTTGCATGCATGTACGCACGCACACACACACACAGCGATGAGCACACACACACACGCATGCATACCGGAAAATGCAGTTGTGTGAGGTTAATTAATGTATAATATATAAAATATAAATATATATGTGTGTGCGTGCATGCATGCGTGTGTATGTGTGTGTGTGTGTGTGTGTGTGTGTGTGTGTGTGTGTTGTGTGCATGTGCGTGCATGCGTGTGTATATCATTAAATCAAGTACAGAGCAATCGGAAATATTGTATAATTAAAAAAATGTTCATTTAAATTCATGAATCTGTCAAAATTGTCAACTAATCACTAATGTGTTATGAATTGTTCATCCACGCAGCTATAACTTACATGTATAAATCAAGTTAACGCGTATATGAACTACCCATCACGTCAATGCGCATACATCCTTGTTTATTATCATTTCCCGCTTAATTAATTTCACACTACAAATAAATATATAACTTCTTACATGTATCACATCTTTACCTGCTGATTTCAAGCATACACTCCCAGCTTTAGACATAGGGTAGACATTCTTTCATTCTTTCGAATTGTCGCAAGGAAAGTCTGGCCTATTCATTGAAACAATTGGAGTAACCTAGAGGCTATAAATTGTTATGAATTGCCAGTAAGGAATTTATCCCGTTAGCATTCAAAAACAACCCTTGCAGTGGTCTGGATATATGTCCATTTGCAGTCTAAGAGATTATTTTTGAAAATTTATCACTGGAATGACTGGCTCGATAACCGAGCCAGTCATTCCAGTGATAGATTTTCATAAGTAATCTCTTAGACTGCAAATGGACCTTTTCTAGATGTGAAAATTTAAATATCTTTAAACAAATTTGAGGGTTAAAGGGTTAATTCTGTTCTGCAATGAAATTAAATAATATTTAGTTTTGAAATAAGTTTTGAGTTTAACCCAGAATTCACAGCTGAAATTCCTCATGTGTCTCAGTTAAAAATACAAAACAATTAATATTTAATGTCTATATTTGGTCAAGAAAATAAAAATATTTCCTTATTGAATGTCGAATTAGCGACCAGGGAAAGATTATATTTGAAAATTTATCACTGGGATGACTGGCTCGGGGACCGAGCCAGTCATTTCAGTGGTAAATTGTCAAAAATAGTTTTCTCTTGGCCTGCAAATGGGCATTCATCAAGACCACTGCAGAGGCCGGTTTGGGCCGTCTTCATCATTAAAGGGTTAATTATACAGGTGTTTAGATAAGCTGTGAAATATTTTGTAAAATATTTTGGAGCCTGTTTCTTCCATCAGCAGCAAAACCGCCCAGTCAAATAAGTTTCAAAATATTCAACAACATATATTCATGCAACGCTATTAAAGAAAGTGTTGTTTCTAGTCAGTACGATTTATAGGGTTAAATAGTATAGTCTGTTTGTTAATAATAAATACATAATAATGAAAAACATATTCTGTTGGATATTTTGTCTGGAAAAGGTTTGATGCCTTGATGAGACAGCAACAGCTTACAATCAGATAAGTTTCAGATTATTATACATTCTATGTATATCATTGTTTCAAAATTTAGAGATACTGGGATTTCACGATTGAATATTTTAGCATATTTTCCAAATTTGAGAAACTTTTGTTATAGCATAAAATATATATTAACTCTTTAACACGCAAACCAGCCAAACATGGCTTCTGCAGTGGTCTTTTCCATTTGCAGATCAAACTATTTTTGAAAATTTACCACTGGAATGACTGACTCAATACTCGAGGCAGTCATTCTAGTGATAAATTTTCAAAAATTGACACTTATGAGAGAACTTAAATTTTCTTAACCAAATTTGAGGTTATAAAGATTAAATGAAATTTGTTTTGGTATATATTGAAAGCAATTTGACTGATAGTTGTTGTTGCCATATGAACGAACGTTAATGACTTTAATAATCAAATTTCTTGTTTATTAATTTTCATTCAAAATAATTAGCATAATTTAATCTATGGTATATTATCTTAGTTAAAAAAATAACACTCCCCAATATACTGTATTGAGAAAGAAACCAGTTATTTATTGAAAACAAAAACAAGCGCATAAATTTAAACTTCAACAGGTATATTTAGTCAGATAAAAACACTTTCTATACAAGATTCAGTTTGTGATAAAATATATGGTGATGAATCAGTCAATAGTGCGCGTACGACACATGTACCCAACCCACCCTTTTTTGTAAAAAAAATTTTGATGGGAAGTTTAAAATATCAGATCAGATCTTAATCATCAGTTCGTTGTGGTTCATCTTTTAAGCAGGTACGTATTTAGGTGTAAAATTCACAGGTAACTTTTTATTTGACGGTTATTTGTGCATACTGCTCAGAAATAACATGTTTCCAAAACAAAATACTATGTTTGTTGTTGAATATTTTGAACATATTTGGATTGGAAGACATTGTTGTGCAATTGTTTTCAAAATATTCAACAAAACATTTCATACGTAGACTGTAAACTTAGACACATTTCTGTTTTTAGCATAATAAATCGCCATGTCACTATTGTATTAACTCATTATGTCACACAAGCTTATTCTGGGCTGTATCTCTGTAACTACTGATCTGATTTGGCTCAAATTTTAACACAAAGAAGGAACTTGCCATGCATGAAGATTTGCCGACTTTAGCTGTGATCTGGGTAAAAGAACCCAGATCCAAATTTGGGATATTTGGGTATCTCATGTCTGATTTGGCTCAGATTTTAATACAAGAAAGGGTGTGACCACATATTAGGATTCCCATAATTTTGGGGGTGATCCGACAAAATCTGGAAAATCCTTAAAAAAAACAGGAACCCGCAGCTACCGAAACCCGATCGACTTTGTTGTTTTAGAAACATTTGAACATATATATGAGCTGTACTGCATACATGAAAACCTGGCTATAGCAGACATACTATATGCAACATTAACCCTTTAATGATCAAGCTGCCAAAACCGGCCTCTGCAGTAGACTTGAGGGATGTCCATTTGCTGGTAAAGAGAAGAGTATTTTCGAAAACTTACCTCTTGAATGGCTGGCGCGATAATCGCGCCAGTCATTCTAGTGGTAAATTTTCAAAAATACTCTTCTCTTTACCTGCAGATAGACATTCAATAAGGAAATAGTTTTATTTTCTTTACCAAAGTAAAGGGTTAAATGGTGCTCACAAAATACATCTCTGACTGGCGATGGTATGTAAACTTTAATTAGGGACAACTGATGGTGGTACATTAGTACAGGTGGTTATAAGACTACCTGTCTTGACTCTTACATGCTCAAACCTGTCAAAAACTGCCTCAGCTGTCAGTGTGGTCTTGAGAAATGTTTATTCAGAAGGCCAAAAACACCATTTTAAAACGAAAATACCGTTGGAATGACTGGCTTGGTTTTCGACCCAGTCATTTCAACTGCAAAATTTCAAAACTTGGCGTCTCTTGGCTTTCAAATAGACATTCGTTAATCAAAAGTTTAGGTAATCTAGGGACCTTGTGCACCGTTATGGCGTTAAATAGTCGAAAATTAGCCCACGTCTAAGACATGGGCTAATGATGGACGTTGGTTTAGGCTTATTTAACACCACAAAGGTGCACTAGGCCCCTGGATCTGTGATTTTGACACCAATGCTTGTTTCCTTTGTATAGACATGACAGCTAGACATGATAGACAGGTTTAAACGTATAGTGGGTTAGTTAACTCTTTAATGGTCAAACTTTCTCAAGAAGTTCAAAATATTTGCTTAATGAATGTCCATTTGCAGGACAAGAGAAGACTATTTTTGAAAATTTACCACTTGAATGACTGGCTCGGTTATAGAGCCAGTCATTCCAGTTGTAAATTTTCAAAAATTTCTCTTCACTTGTTCTGCAAATGGACATTCATTAAGACCAGTACAGAGGCCGGTTTTGGCTTAGTTGACCATTAAAGGGTTAAGAAATAATTCGATGTACTGAGGTTTAATGACAAACTTTATGTGGTAATTAAGCATAATTAAAATTAATATATGGGGAAGTTAGTTAGTACTAACTTTTAGTTATTTCCAGGATGTATTTAGAGCTTAACATTTTAACCCTTCAATGGTCAAATTTGGTCGAGAAAATTTAAATATCTACCTAGTGAATGTCCATTTATCGGCCAAGAGAATACAATTTTTAAAAATTTATCACTAATAACTGGGTCGGTTATCGAGCCAGTCACTCCAGCGGTAAATTTTCAAGATATTGTATTCCCTTGGCCTGTAAATGGACATTCCATTAGACAATAACACATGCCGGTTTTGTCCCTTGAAATGCCTGTTTCTCAATTTTAAGATAGATGCAGGAAACGTGTTGAATGTTTTTGAAATTCAAACGCTTCAAAATTTGACTGGACCTGTTGCTGCCCAGGCCAGCAAGAATCCTAATCAAATTGAGTTTAAAGTTAAATTTATAAATTCTACATGTTGTTGCTAATTAACTCATTATTTTGAAACTATAATTGTTTTGCAAATATTGCTGCCTTATTATGATAGCGTTAACTTAATTCACTCACAATTTATTTAAGAGCTTGAAACCTACTGACGTTTTGCTTAACTTAGGCTAGAAATTAAATTTCTAATAATTAAGAATTGAACGTGTGATTGTGTACTGGAGAACATAGTTTAATGAGGCCAACAACCTTAGATTTAACAATTTAATGTTACAGATTCATCAGGAAGATTGCAATATTTGTGTAGTGTCGATTGTTCATATGATAACCAATTTAAGATGACTAAATCTTTGAAAAGTTACCACTGGAATGACTGGCTCGGTTAGTGAAGCAGTCATTCCAGTGGTAAATTTTCGAAAATAGTCTTCTCTTGGTCTGCAAATGGACATTTTTTTATGAGAAATTCAATTTCCTAGAACAAATTTTAGTGTTAAATCGTTAAGACCATTCACATATTTTTTACGATCTTGGCCTTTATAGTGTTAATTATTGTCAATTCACATTAATAGCTTCATATATCCATTAATGACCACATTTAATTGCTAAGAATAATAATAAAATTGATCAAATCTTAATGTGTACAGTATAAATGTATGTATAGTACACGTTTCTCAGTGTTTTAGATGTGAAATTACATTTGACATTTGCGCAATGTTTTTGTAAAACCAAATAATTTCGAGTTAATGTTTTGATTGATGTATTTCTTGATTGAGCACGTATAAATTGTTACGCTCACATTAAAATGCAGTCAGTAGAACTATTCTTATCATAAGAATTTATAGTCAGGTGAGTATTATATAATATCATAATCAGTGATATTTGTATTCAGAGTTTATGTCAAGATTTGCAGATACGCCTAGATGTATAATATTACCAATATTTATATTTAATTATATTTGTTCTGAATCTGCTTGGATGACCACCTGTTCTTGTGCGGCCATCTTTTGGGACAAAATGCCTTGTCTTATATCAGGTCGGGTGTACATGTATTAACAATTTAATCCTTGAAATTCCAGTGCCTCAGTGGAGGAATCCGTTTTTTTAACTATGCCCAACCCATCTCTAGCTAAGCTCCACCCATATTTCGCCTGTGTTGGCATCGATCGATCCCTGAACTCCCTGAATATAAATTTCCAGAAAACTATACAGGTAAGCTGTTGAATATTTTGATACTAATTTCACTGGGTCCAGTCAAATTGGTTTCAAAATATTCAACAACATGTTTATTAAATAGTAAAGACACAATTCGGACAACAACGCTTATTAGTCCATCATCAGTTATGAGTTCATGATGAGCTCATATGTATGTCATTCATAATTTCATTTATTATGACATCATCCTACACGTCCCATAGTTGATTATGACATCATAAACTGGAAAGGCCCATTTCAACAACTATACAGTAAAGCTGTTAAGGATTTTAAAACTAATTTAACTCAAACTAAATATGATAGCAATAGCTCCCAGTAAAATTTACGTTTCCAATTATTTATAAGATATATAATCATTACATCAGAAAAGAATTTGTCTTTTCTGGTTATTATTAGTGATGGTCATTTTAACCCTTTCGTGACGAAAACGGCTAAAACCGGCCTCGGTAGTGGTTTTGAGTAATGTACATTTACAGGCCAAGGGAAGACTATTTTTGAAATTTGACCACTGAAATGACTGGCTCGGTAACCAAGCCAGTCATTACAGTGGTAAATTTTCAAAAATGGGATTCTTGGCCTGCAAATGGACATTCAATAAGTAAATATTAAAATTTTTCAAAGAAATTTAGTCATTGAATGGTTAAGGGTTAAGATTCATCATTTCTATAATCACAAATTCGTTATGGTTTATTAGGTGGCTGGTGTTTAACCCATAAATGGTCAAGATGGAAAAAAAATTTGAAATCTTTGCTTACTGCATATCGATTTAAAGGAGAAGACATAAGAAATTTTTTTTAAATTTATGACTGGAATGTTATATCAGGTGTAAATTTAAAAAAAGTAGCGTCTTGGTGTGAAAATGTACAATCAATTAGCAAATATTCTGAATTTCGTTATCAAATTTGACCTGTAAATGGTTAATAAAACTTGATTTGTGTAGTTGTGAATGCATGGCGATGCTCTGGGAAGAATGTGATTATCGAATTGTTCGTGCCTAGTCAGAGTAACACTGACTTAAAGTATGTGTTTATGAAATCTTATAGGTCAATAATAGGCTTGTGCAATTATTGCATTGAGTGATCGCGATCGATTATTAAAAAATACTCAATTAATCAGCTTGGATACAAATTACCAAAATATAACAACAAAAGAATAATCAATGACGAAAACTGCAATGGTGTTTAAAAAAGTCTGTTTGCAGGGCAAGTGAAGACTATTTTTGAAAATGTATCACTGGAATGCCTGGCTCGATTCTCGAGCCAGCCATTCCAGTAATACATTTTCAAAAAGTCTTCTCTTGCCCTGCAAATGGGCATACATTCATTGAGCAAAATGTCATTTTCATGACCGATCGCATTAAAAAATAATTTAAAGATAGGTTTTGAAATATTTTATGCAATAGAAAATATTCACAAATATTCGATTATTTAATTTTTAACCATATAAATTCATGATTTTAAAACATAATCGCAATTTTCGATTTAATCACGTAATCGCGCAAGCCTTAGTCAATAAACTTGGTTAACCATTGGTCATCAGGAAGAAACCTATGATTTTTGTGCCCAACTCTGTTTTAACTCGAATTTGTCATGCAAAAATAATATCCATTTGCAGACCAAGAGATGATTTTTTGGGTGAATTTTGAACCAACAGAGACATCTGCCATGGCATTTCAATGCAGAAAGAAATTTGTTTCTTCGTCCAATTGCTTTTATTAGCTGCTAATTAACCTAGGTGCGTTTGAGCCATGGCTCTATCATTGAGGTGCTTCTCGAAAGGGTTCGAAATAATAGATTTTGAAACTGAAATAACCAAAAGTGACGATATTGCTTTCGGTAAAGCATTACCTTACTGAGTTATATTTTCCTTTCTATTCAGTCTATTGTCAGACATATTGTTAATGTACAAACTTTCATTTGCCAGTCAATTGCCAGCCCTATTCCTTAACTGTCTGACTGCTGAGTTTTTGCAGACGACATATCCCAAGGGTTATATCTCTGGACCTGCTAAATATTTTGAAAACAATTTGACTGAAAGTCAAATTGTTTTCAAAACATTTAGCAAGTCAGGAGTTTCTGCTCATTGAAATTTTTGCCTGGTGGCTTGTATCAGTGAGACACTTAAAATAAAATTACTAAGTCTTTTCTTGCCAGTCTAAATATCTCTAGCTAAGCATCAAAACTTTTGTTGTCAGATTATTGTCATACTTGATAATTATGCAGCTATTTGTTACCAGTCTGTATCCAGATTATTTTCACCATTAATTACGATATCTGACAATAGACTGCCAGCTTATTGTCAGTTATTCTTCAGTTAATGCCAGCTTATTGTCAGTTATTCTTCAGTTAATGCCAGCTTATTGTCAGTTATTCTTCAGTTAATGCCAGCTTATTGCCAGACTATTGCCAATTTATTACCAGTGTCCAATCTTAATGCCAGTTCATTGACAGACTGTTGCCATGATTTGTCAGTCTCTTGTCAGACACATTTTTGTAAGGGACAGCTAATTCCTGTGTCTAATAGACTTGAAATGAAGGGATCTGATCTACCTTGGAACATATAAGCAGGAAATGTTAATCCTTTTGTGCTCAAGTCCACCAAAATAGCATTGCAGTTCTTGAGAATGGTCCATTTGTCTACAAAAGAAGACTATTTTTGAAGATTTATCGCTGAAATAACTGCCTCAGTTATCGAGCCTGCCATTTCAATGATACCATTTTTTTAAATAATGTTGTCCGCAAATCAACATTCTATATGAGAAAATTTACATTTTTTTAACCAAATATGACCAGTCATAAGGGTTTATTATATGTGTAATTCTAAGCATACAGTATGATAAGGATCACTGTAGACATATAGTAAATATGAAAACACCAAACTCCATCGACGGATCATCATATATGCACCATTGTACATAGCAAAGGACTTTATGAAACATGATTGCAGTATTTTAAAACTAATTTCTCAAATTACTCGGTAGCAGTTTCTTAGCTACCTATTCTGCTTCCTTATCATTATCACGACCATTTCTCTCGTTTTTCAATTAAATCTATTTTAGTCTCAGATTTAATTAATATAGAATTTATTTAGTATAACGTAGCAATTTAATTGATCCAATTTCTTTCAAGAGAAACTTTTAAGATTAAAAATAAACAATTAATTGTGATTTTGTGTGAAATGTAAATAGTATGGATGTCGGTGACAGTTGAAAAGAATATTTTTAATGAACATTTTCAATTTATTAGCTTATATTTTACACTTAGGTTTGAATGGAGGTGTCATGCATGACAACAATAAATGAATATAATATGCACGCTCACAAGTATACCTCGCTTAACTCTCTGACTGTTGCAGGCCACAAGACAATAATTTAAATGGGATATAACTCTGAACCTGTTGAATATTTCGAACAAAATTTGACTGAAAGTTGTTGGTGGCTTAGCCACCAACAACTTTCAGTCAAATTGTTTCCAAAATATTCAGCAAGTCCAGAGTTAAACCCCCACAGAAAATATAGTCTGGTGGCTTAAATTGCGGCAGTCAAACAGGTAAACACAGTACTGAATGGACAGTGTAGGTAATATAGATGTCTTTGAGGACGTTTAAGATTTCAGATACCTTGCTTGATTGATGATGGTGATTATAGCTGTTGACATTTGTTAATATGAATATATGAGTATATGGCCACTATTTACTCTCCCCACTTTGTTAGTCTAAGTATTAGTTTTATTTGAATTAAAGTGGATAATTGCATGTTCGTAAGGTTTTGGGGGTCTATCCGCCACTACTGATTCATTTTCCATTCTGATATTCTTTGTCAGTTTGATTAATGGCTAATTATGCTGTCCAATATGCTATCCAATAATTAGTTGATTAACCTGATAGTCTTGGATCGATCCGTTGTGTTAATTTTCACTGAGCACGGTCCATTGTCAACACTACAGTACAATGTTGCTCAGCTCATTAATTAACCCTTGAACCCTTGAAATTGTTCAAGAAAATTTCAATTATCTTATAGAAACAGTCCATTTGCAGATGAAGAGAAGACAAGGTTTGAAAATTTATCACAGGAATGACTGGCGCGGTTATCGAGCCAGTCATTCTGGTGGTAAATTTTTCAAAAATCGTCTTCTCTTGGTCTGCAAATGGACATTTGTCAAGACCACTGCAGAAACCATTTTTGGCTGATATGAGTGTTGGTTAATAAGTTAGTATCCCAGGCCAAAAAAAGCTTGGATATTCATGAATATCCAAGTTCTGTGTAGCTTGAATAAACCAGCTAATCCAAGCTTTTAATAACTTGGAAAAGCTTGGATTAGCTTGCTGGTATTGGCCACATAAAATTCAAGATAATTCAAGAAAATCCAAGAAAGGCCTAGTTAAAGTAAAATCCACGAAAATTCCAGATAGCTTGAACATTCAAGAAAATCCGAGCTAACTTAAACATTCAAGATGATCCCGGAAGATATACCGGTATAAATACTTTTAAATTTCCAAATTTCCAAATTATAATATACCAATGTTCTATAGTGGACATGATGATAGTCTTTCTTGAAAAAAAATCCAATAAATTTAGTCATTAGTCATGTTTTTCAATATCTACTGAGCTTTTATGTGCGGTTGTCTTTCCCTGAAGCTATCTTAGGTGGTAATTAAAAACAATGCGACAAATTGTGTCAAATTCTCTCATTTTCACCTTTTTAAATGCATGTACTAGATGACATGTCAGTGAGATTTAAAATAATTGACTGATTCAAATGAGTGATAATACGGCTCATTAATTAATCTTTAGCCCTTGTCAAGCTTTTAAATTTCCAAATTAAATTAAAAGATGAACTGGTGTTAATTTTTCAACAAACTTGGTGGAAGATGGCACTTAACCTTCGTTCACCAAAATTGTTGAAAAATCTGTGCCAGATTCTTCGCTGTCGAACCAATAAAAAATAGAATTTCAACATCCGAGTGTTACAGGTTAAAGGGATACAGGTATTTATAATTTGACATCTAAATTAAACCAATAGGTGCTGTATATATATATAGCTTGAAAGTCCCCCTCCCCTCACCCCCCCCCCCCCGAAATAAAAATATTATTTGATCAAATTCTAGCCATTTAGTAATTGAGGTTCTTTTTAGCTTTTGTTTATCAACTTTGCACTTATTTTGTGAGTACATTTATTTTATCGTGCTATTCATGGCCACTGACACATCAATAAATCTAATGAATGGTGAACATTTAATATTGTTTTGATAAAAACAACGATTTAATATTTTAAAATGATAGAATGGGCTATTTGTTACTTTGCCCGTATCTGGCCTATTATAGAGTAATGTACTCTGAAAGAAATATTCACTATGTTGTTATCTTAAACCTTTAACCCACAAATTTGTTCAAGAAAGTTTCAATTTTGTCATAGAAAATATATATTTGCAGACCAAGAGATTAAAAAAAATTGTATGACTAGAATGACTTGCATGGCTTGGTTATCGAGCCACTCATTCCAGTGGTATTAAGTCTTCAACAATAAGTCTTCTCTTGGCCACTGCAGAAGACATCTTTAGCCAGTTTGAGCGTTAAACAGTCAATTCTTTGAGCCAATCTCCCCAATAAAAATATTGTTCTTGTCACAGTTAGCCGCAAAGTAGCCGAAAATTAAGTGGCTGATTACCCGTACAGAAATTTAAGCGTGCGATAATCGAACGATGTTAGCTCGCAGTGTTAGTTCGCGCAAGCTATCCATAAGCTCACAGCATTTAGCTTGCGCAAGCACATGTATTTGAAACCGCGAGGTTGCACGAGCTTGCACAAACATAACATTTGCCTACCCATGTGCTCCCGCAATCTCGCGCACGCTTAAGCGCGTGCTCCCGCAACCTCGCACATGCTTAACCACGCGCTCCTGCAACCTTGCACATGCTTGTCCGTGCCCTCCTGCAACCTCGCGCATGCTTGACCGCATGCTCCCGCAACCTTGTGCATGCTTAACCGCGTGCTCCCGCAACCTCGCACACGCTTAACTGTGCGCTCCCACAACTGCGTGCATGCTTAAACGTGCTCCCGCAACCTCGCGCATGCTTAAACTTAATTAGAGATAGTAATCTTTTTGACAGGCTCCAGGTGAGCTAATAATGGATATCAAATATACTTATAAAGTTTAGCAACACTGAGAATATTACTGTATAAATGTTATTTAACAAAAACAATAAATTGATTCAAATATATTATTTAATTGATAGGTCATTTTCCAATTTGAACAACAGTCTCTTGTTACTGTAATGCTAGCATCGCGCCTTTAACATGGCATCATTCAACGGAAGGGTCCAATTTAAATAATGACACTGAGCTGTCAATACCGGTTGTGACCTCCGCGCGCATTAACCATCGCCGTACATCGCTTTCTCATGCTTCGAATTAAGCACCTGATGTCACGAAGGGGAATCGCATCCCATTCCTTGATCAGTACAGCTTCCAGCTCCCGCATGTTGTGAAGATGTGGATGGTTCTCACGCACCATATGGCCAAGAATGTCCCACATGTGTTCGATAGAGACAGGTCCGGTGATCGCGCTGGCCAGTCCAACACCGGAACGTTGTTGGCCTCAAGGAAATCACTGGTGACCCTAGCTGAATGATGATGGGCGTTGTCTTGCTGGAACATACAGTCTGCATGATGCTGCATAAAAGGGATGACAACAGGGGCGACAACTTCTTCACAGTAACGTTGAGCCATTAAATTTCCGCGAATCACAATAAGATCTGTTTTGCCATTTTCATGGATTCCAGCCCACACTATGACACTGCCGCCACCGAATCTGTCATGCTGAATGATGTTGGCTGCATCATACCATTCTCCTAAATGTTGCTAAACCCGTTGCCTACCATCCGCCACATCCATACAAAACCTCAACTCATCAGTGAAAAAAATGTGGCTCCATTGTTGAGCACGCCATCGCTGATGAGTTCTTGCCCATGCAAACCGATTCTCGATGTGACGCTCTGTAAGTGGAACAGCAACAAGTGGACGACGGGCATGCAGTCCAGCATCATGGAGTCTGTTTCGCACAGTTTGTGCATGCACTGTAGTGCGGGAGCGGTTTGCAAATTATGGGACAGCCGCGGCGCAGTCTCAAACCTGTGACGTCGTGATGACGTCACTAAGTAGCGGTCTTCTCGTGGTGTTGTTGCTCTCGGTCTGCCAGATTGTGGTCGGTCATTAACATGTCCAGTTTCCTGCTCACGTTGGCAGAGACGGGAATTGGTTGAGGCGTGAACATTAAAATGTCGAGCAACAGCGCGAACGCTCTGACCAGCAGCGAGTCTTCCCATTGCTACATGGCGCTGATTTTCGGGTAGCCCTGGGCGGCGGCCCATGTTCAGTAGGGTAAACTTTTAAGCGTTTTCTGTTAACGTTCGTTATCTGCTTTTGCAATATGGTGAATTTTTGCCTTCGCTACCCGCCAATGTGGGCCAGTGCATGAAAAATGCATTTTCACATGTAGTAAGCGTGCGGCCGAGAAATGCAAGAAATGATTTGCATTTCTTCATGATCAGCGAGACATCACATTGACGAAACATGCCTGCAAATTTGGTTATAAATGGACGCATAGTTTTAATACAACAAACCAAACTTCACTGTTGCTAAACTTTTTTGGCTCAGTATATATAATTTCTGTAATGCATTAACGTTGTAGTCCCCATGTGAAATAAATTTCAAGTTAACTTGGATTAGCTTGGATTTTCTTGAATATCCAAGCTATTGGAAAATTATTCAACCCATACCAGGTTGGATTTCCTTGAATTAGCTTGGACTTTATATAGTTGCTTGAACGTCTTGAAAATCCCCCCTCTCAGAATTCAAGCTAGCTGGGATTTTCCAGGACTTTTTGAATATCATCATGAAAAAGTGCAAGCTTCTTGGATTTGCTTGGACCTTTCGGATTTGACAGAAGTCAAGCTAGCTTGGATTTTCTAGGACTTTTTGTCAGACATAAAAGAATTCAAGCTACTTGGATATCCTTGAATTTCTAGACTCACTTACGCTACCTTGGATTATCTTGAAATAGCTTGCACTAAGGCAAGAGCAGGTTCTGTAGTCATGTAGAGGTGACCGTGACATGGTCAATTGGTGGGAAATTTAAAAAGTCTTTGTAAAAAAGCAAACAGTACATGTACATTCAATGCACTGATCATTACCAGCTATGGATATATAGAATATGATAGTATGGAAACATTAACAGTACTGTTAGATAGAAAGTTTAGCATCAGTAACCGTAAATGGAAACAGAACTGTATTTTGAGGTATGTATTCTATTGATTTCCAGAGATTTATTCAGAATTACCAGTTTTGGTATAGCTTTTTCAGTTCTATGTAATTAATGTGATGATGACTTTCTAAATAATGTGGTGCACTGACAATCTATGTCTGTAAAAATAACAGACAAATCAGTCAGAAACTCATACATTGCTAATGTCCGGCTGAAATTGTATTTGTCATTGAGTAACTCAATTCCCATGAAGGTGATTTTGGTTTTTAAGCATATATATTTATATATAATCTCTGTGTGGCAGCATTTATGTGTACGTGCATACATTTTATGTTAATGACTAACCTATTTCAAAAGCTAGGATTAGCTGGGATTTACTTGAAGTTCTAGATAGCTGGGACTTTTTGGAAGAAAATCCAAGCTTGGTGGGATTTTCTTGAACGTTCAAGCAGGCTTGGATTTTCTTGAACATGCAAGCAGCTTGGATTTTCTTGAACGTGCAAGCAGCTTGGATTTTCTTGAACGTGGAAGCAGCTTGGATTTTCTTCAATGTTCAAGCCAGCTGGAATATTCTTGGATTTTAAGCGGCCAATACCAGCAAGCTAGCTCGGATTATCTTGAATGCTCAAGTTAGCTCAGAATTTCTTGAATGTTCACGCTATCTGGAATTTTCTTGGATTTTACTTTAGCTAGGCCTTTCTTGGATTTTCTTGAATTATCTTGAATTTTATGTGGCCAATACCAGCAAGCTAATCCAAGCTTTTCCAAGTTATTAAAAGCTTGGATTAGCTGGGATTAGCTGGTTTATTCAAGCTCCACAGAACTTGGATATTCATACCCTGTTTGATATGTTTGCTATTTAATGGCCATAGCGGCCAAAACAAGCCTATGCTATGGTCTTGTGGAATGTCCATTGACAGGCCAAGGAAATACATTTTTTGAAAATTTACACAGGAATGTTACTGGCTTGATAACCCAGCCAGTCACTCATTTTAGTGATAAATAAAAAATATAAATTTCACTAGGCCTGTAAATGTACAATGGCAGGTATTTACATTTTCTTGGCCAAGTATGACCAATAAATGGTTAACCAGAGATTGTTAACATATTACATACATGTATTAATAGAAGGCCAGAGTGGTCACTGCATTACTATGGAGTATAAAGCTTAAGGAGTTGTACCAAAACTGGTATCTATCAATAAATTGAAGCAAATCAACAAGATACATAGTCCTCCCGAGACAGCTTTTTCCATTTTAAGATTACTAGTGCTAAGCATTCTATTTAACAGTTATGTCAGACTTTTCAAAATAGTAAATTCTGTATCCATAACTCATAACCCATGCATACACTAATAGTCAACGCACTGGATTTCTTCAGAAAAAAACTTAAATTTCCCACAGATTTTAGCAGGTCATGGCCAGGTCAACTCAACTCAGAGTTATATTACCTAGAACCAGTGTTATTGCCTTTCTTTATATATGCATGTACTGACTGAACGAGAAAATGATGTTAGTTTGCACAAGCTCGCGCGAGTTTGCGCAGGCTCGCGTGAGTTTGCGCAGGCTCGCGTGAGTTTGCGCAAGCTTGCATAAGTTTGCGCGAGCTTTCACGACCTAACATGAAAATGACGTTTGCTTGGGCGAGCTCGCGAAAAAATAATGGTTAGCTCCCGCAAGTAAGTGTGTCAGCTCACTGCGAGCATGCGCAAGGTTGCGGCGAGCTTGCACAAGGTTGCGACGAGCTCGCAGCGAGCTTGCGCAAGCTCGCAGAGAGCTAGTGCAAGCTCACGCAATCTAAAATTCATTCCGCACGTTTGGCGCACTCTCGCCGCATGCTTAAATTTCTGTAAGGGTAATAACATTATAATGCCCATGCAAATTAGTTAGCCACCAACTTAGCTAGAACTAACGATCTGATTGAATAATAAGCATGGGTAAAGCGTACATTATGGGCAATTATAATTACATCATATGGGCAATGTTTAGATTGTGGGAAATGTTTACAACATGGTCAATACTTACAGCATGGGCAATACTTACATCATATGGGCAATGTTTAGATTATGGGCAATATGCTAGCTACAGAGGCAATACTTTCACCATATGGACAAGTGCTTAATAGAGTGAGGCCATTATACTTCCAACATGGGCAATACTTCTAACATGGGCAATGCTTCCAACAATAGCAATACCTCCAACATGGGCAGTACTTCCAGCATGGGTAATACTTGCAACATGGGCAATACTTACATCATATGGGCAATGTTTAGATTATGGGCAATATGCTAACAACATGGGCAATACTTTCACCATATTGACAAGTGCTTACATGTTGTTTTAGATTGAGGGCAATGCTTCCGACATGAGCAATACTTCCAACATGAGCAGTACTTCAACATGGGCAATGCTTCCAACATGGGTAACACTTACAATATGGGCAATACTTACAACATGGGCAATACTTACAACATGGACAATGCTTACAACATGGACAATACTTACAACATGGACAATACTTCAACATGGTTAACAGTTACAACATGGGTAACACTTACAACATGGGCAATACTTACAACATGGACAATACTTACAACATGGATAATACTTACAACATGGGCAATACTTACAACATGGGCAATACTTCAACATGGTTAACACTTACAACATGGTTAACACTTACAACATGGGCAATACTTACAACATGGACAATACTTACAACATGGACAATACTTACAACATGGGCAATACTTACAACATGGGCAATACTTCAATATGGGTAACACTTACAACATGGGCAATACTTACAACATGGGCAATACTTACATGGGCAATACTTACAACATGCGCAATACTTCAACATGGATAACACTTACAACATGGGCAATACTTACAACATGGTTAACACTTACAACATGTGCAATACTTACAACATGTACAATACAACCATCATAGATTCCCTGCAAAAAATAGTGGTTTATGCTCAATAGTGTGACAGCATTTTCATTGAAAATTATTCCTGTATAATGCAGGCTGCTGGGCTGTTACTGGGCCAATCCTGTGTCATTACGGGCCGGTATTGGACATATAATCTGCATGATCGTTGTTGCTACCTTGATTAGTATTGTAATATGCATATAGTTAAATTGTTTTTAAACAGGCACAAGTTCAGTCAAATAAATTGATTTTGAATTAATCATAAATTTTGTTCCGATGATACATTTAGATTTTGTCGAGAAGGCAGTGCAGTGATTTATTATTTGCCAGGTCATGAAGAACAGTTTACTTTGAGATAAATTCACATTTCAAATTTAATTTAATTTGTTTAGACCTCAGCTACATACAAAGTATGTAGAACACTTTCTATCCTGTGATCCCAGAATCTCAAATTCGAAGCATAATGTCATAATTTTTCTGGGATGCAGCAACACTCACTGATTCCAGAAAACTGTTTCAAAATATTTTAACAAAGTATATAGTATTTTTATAACATTTTTTGTGTGTTTTTGATCTAGCTGTATGTGTATGGTTTAATTGATGCACCTGCATCACACTGGTCTCAGAACGTATACTGTAATTACAATGTCAACTATAGAAGAAATTCTTGTGCTCATTTTGAAAATAACGTTGCTGAAGCCTAACAGCTTTGAGCCACATTATTTCCAAAATGAAGGAAGGTACATCTCTGCGGTGAGTGGTTAAATGATTAACTCTTCTGACAACCCTGTGAAAAATGTTAATTCAAAAAAAATTTCTTTTTTCGTCCTCATACACAAAACGTACTGGAACCTATGCGGGTTAAGAATGTTGTTAGAACAACAGTGTTGGGTACACAGTGCAGCGTTCCCTCCGGGTGACGAAAGGATGTTTATATTTGCACCCTAGCGTCTATGTGCCCATAAAATCAATTCAATCGCATCAATATTCTCCCGGGGAAGCTGGCGAAATATCTTTTCCAATCATACAGTTTACGATTGTTAGCGAAATGACAGCTCTCGCAAATTAGATAAATTGCTTTTTTTGTTATTTTCAATATAGTTTAATAGTAAACGATTCGTGCTAAAAGTGTGCCTTTTGTGTATTTTTATTGTAGGTGCGTGTATTTTAAATGAGAAACACTGATTGGTGTACTTTATAAATCGGTGTCAGAAAGTGTGAAGTGTGCTGCGGTTATCAATGGTGAGTAGTTAAAGGTATGCATGGATATAAGAATATTAATTAATATACCATAAATATATATATATATATATATATATATATATATATATATATATACATGTAGTCAAACCCGCCTCAGTAACAGCCTGTCTTTGGGCCTAGAATAAGGTGGTTCTGTAAGACATATGGGTGTATAACCACCTGTCTTAATAAAATACCATCCTGATGTTGCCACCAAAAATGCATATTCTATTGTGCATGGAACTTGAATTTAACCGTAGTGCCTGCTGAATTTCTGCAGACTACATTTTCTATGAGGTTTAACTCTGGATATGCTGAATCTTTTGAAAACAATTTGACTGAAAGCTGTTGGTGGCTAAGCCACCAACAACTTACACTCAAATTGTTTTCAAAATATTCAGCCGGCCCAGAGTTATTACCCATTGAAATTATTGTCTGGTTGCTTCCAGGAGTCAGACAGTTAAGCGCTGTAACCACTTTCATAAGTGACCGCCACTGGCTGGTCAAGCTAACCAAAACTGAACTTTAATGTAGTGCATTAAGTCATGATCAATGTCCATTTGCAGACCTGAAGATAAGACTATTATTTCAAATTTACCACCAGAATCAGAGTGGCTCAATAAGCAAGCTACATGTAGTTATTCCAGTTGTAAAAAATAGTCTTCTCTTGGTCCGCAAGTGGGCATTTACTAAGCAAAAATGTTAATTTTCTTGACCAATCTTTAAAATTAAAAGGCTACATCGAAACACTTTTAATTGTATCTAATATCACAAATACCTCTATAGGTTAACATGCCATCATGTGGTCCTCCCCCTCCGGGCCATGTGTCATGAGAGTCTGGCGGGTCGCATGTCTTTCTGTTCCCACTGTTGTCCTGGTTAAGCTCAGTATGATCGTCTCTGGTGGGCATGCTCGCATAGTGTCATGATTGAATACCCCACTGGCACCCGACAAAGGTAAAGTAACTGTCCTCAGCTGATCCATTGAATACTGACGGCTGTGTCCCACCAATTTTGAATAGGTACAGCTATTCCGATATCAAATTAATTTCTCTGTGTTCTTGTAATATATATGTACTTTACAGCATATACAAACTAATACATTGAATATGCACAAGGCAACAGCAATGCATTAAGGTACCCCAGCCTGTCCCCAGAACATGTGGGAACCAAAGTAAATGAATTATAAGCAATAATAACTCTAAATTCATGATAGAATGGTAATTTGTTCCTTGTATAACCTTTCCTCAACAAAAGTAATACTGCCCATGCCTTGCTGATTCTTGTCTTCACATCAGTCTCTCTTCCACCCATCCTGTCTACTACACTGCCCTGGTATGTAAAGGTTTCAACTTTCTCAAGTACATCTCCCGGCATTGACACTGCTTCTTCACAACTCGTGTTGATCTTCAGGATTTTCATTCTCCTTTGTGGATGTTGAGTCCAATTGGTGTAGAAAATGCTTGCTAGGTCTGTTGTCTTCTCATGTGCCTGTTTTTGGTGGTGCAATATGAGTAAACGGTCCTCTGCAATGTTGAGGTTATCAAATTATCTTCTCCATCCATTTGATTTATGCCAAACTGGTATACATGTTTATTAACTTCGGGTTTGGCTTCATTCATGAAAGGATCTGTGGCTTTCAGCTGTTTTCCAGATACATTTTATTGGAAAATGAGTTCATCATGTTGCCCCTTTTCATCATTGATCAAGGGGCCTCTTTTCTTTGTCTCTAAAATCAAGATCTGTAATACACAGTAATAAATGGCAATAGTTATACATATTGACAATCTGCGTCCTTGCATTAGTTGTAATTTATAAGTTCTCTTGTTGGCAAGTGCTAAATGTGGCAGTCGGTGTTTGTAGTGCTGGCTACCATATTTTAAAAATATTCTCTAATGAATTGCGAATAAACATTTCCAAAGGTCACTGTTGAAGCCATTTTTGACGGGCTTCGCGTAGCATGAATATACGGGGTTAAAGCCATCATCATTATGTGAGTTAACCCGAGTGCTGTAATATCTAGGCTCATGCTGTGGGAAACATTCTCCATTTGACCCTACCATCAGACTACTGAGTGTTTACAGATGACATATTCCAATGGTTGTATCTCTGGACCTATTAAATATTTTGAAAACAATGTGACTGAAAGTTGTTGGTGGCTAAGCCACCAACTACTTTCAGTTAAATTGTTTTCAAAATATTCAGCAAATCAGGAGTTTTTGCTCAATGTAATTAATGTAGAGTGGCTTGTCACTCCCTTATGAAAAATTATATTATTACCAGTCAATTATCAGTCTCTTACCTGCTTATTGTCTGTGTGAAACCAGTCTGTTGTCATACTATTGTCAGATCTGGTAATAAACTGGCAATAAATTATCAGATGATTGCCAGTGTATTGCCAGATCCATGTCAGTATATTGTCAGTTTATTGTCAAATGTCTTCCGGTGCACTGACACACTAGCAATAAGCTGGCAATAGACTAACAACAGACTGGTAATAATGTTTATGACGTGCGACAGTAAGCGTAGGCAGACACAAATTTCCAAAGTCTTGCATATAACCGTATATAGGAGAAATAGATCTGACAATAGACTGGTAGCATTTTAACACCTACAACAGGCTGGTTACACACTGACAATAGTCTGAACATCTGACAAGAGGGATTTGAAACATTTTTAATGTATTGTCAGCTATATTGTCATTATCTTGTCAGAGATTTGTCTCATTCTTTCTCGCCAGTTAGCAGACTACATACCGATGATACATATGACAATGCATTGACAATAATTTACCACCTGTTTTACTTTTGATGACCAGTCTAATGTCAGATTGTTGTCTGAGTGTGATATCAGCTTCCTACCATTGTATTGTCATTTGCATGTCAGTCTGTTGCCAGCTTAATGTCAGCTTCTTGCTAACTACAATTAGTTTCATACCAGCCTGTTGTCAGCTGCTTATTGCCAGTCTTTTATCGGCTGTATTATTGTTTCTTGCCACTTTAAACTGGTAGTAGACTAATAACACACTGGCAATAAACTGACAACAGACTGACAATAAGCTGACAGCAAAATGGTGGGAACTGCTCATGAATATTACTGTAGGACAAAGAGGGGATCATGATATGAAGATGACACCTGAAAATGCTTTAAACTACATGTACAGGAAAAAGCATCGTTTTCATATTCAGTACATATGTACTGCATGGGCACTACAGTAGAAATAAACATTAAACTAAATATTCAAAAAGCTGGGTCGCTTCAATTATACAGTTTAATATATTACGAAAACCGGTATCACAAGACCAACACCATAAATTATCAGTGTTATCATGTATTACAATTTATATGTCTATATTACAAAATGATAATTATTGTTGTTCGTGGGTTACTTGACATGACTATAATTAATAAACATGATTATACGTATTTTAACATTTTATGAGGAGCTACATGTAGGTCAGCTTCTGTTGAATCTTCAAAAGAGCGAGATAACTTCTTCTGATTTCAGCATGTAGATTTCCCCACATGGAGGAGCATCTTTATCAGAGTATTGTATAATACAAATACTGCCAAAAAGCTAATTACACAATTACGGTATGTGTGTGAGAACAAATACATTGGCATAAATCTAAAATTTTGATATTATCAAAAGAATGAGACACAGATCTAGATCCAGCTTTAATATCATTGTTATAAAGCTGTAAGTTGTATATCTAGGCATAGGTAAAAATACCAACTCAAATATTATTTTTGTTTCACATCTTACCAGTCTATTGTCAGACATGTTATCAGATAGGAAATTTGTTACGTCCTTTCTTGCCAATCAGATTGCCAATCTGTCAGATTTATTTGACTGTTCCTTCTTGTCAGTTTGTTGTCAGATGTATATTACTATCTCCTTTCTTGCCAGTCTGTTAGCAGATAAATTCTTTATAAACTTTCCCAAGTCCCTTCTTGCCAGTCTATTGTCAGTTAGGATTTTTCATGCCAGGTTATTACCAGTTATAGTTAAAACAAAGTATTTGTTTTATGTTAATATCAGATCAGATGAATTTGTTGTTAGTCTAATGCCAGATCTCAACAAAACTACCAGTCTATTGCCAGATTATTGTCAGACTATTACCAGATCTGACAATAAACTGGCATTATTGCCAGTTTATTGTCACTTCTTCTTTAATTAATGCCAGCCTATAGTCAGTCTATTGTCAGTTTATTGCCAGTGTACATTTTTTATTTTCAGTTTATTATGTTGTCAGGATTACCAGAAACACGTTTTCGTAAGGGGGATCTCTAAGCAGCAAGACAATTAACTCTTCTTGTGTCAACAGTGCCTCAATGTGCTCAAAATGCTACTCATTTCAATTATCCCTTTAATCATCAAGATTTTTCAAGAAAAATTTACTTTTGGCAGGCCAAGAGAAGATATATCTTTCTGTTGTCCTGCAAATGGACGACTGCAGATCAGGTTAAAAAAATTAAATTTTTGCTTATCTAGTGTCCATTTCCATGCCAAGAGATGGTTATTTTTGAAAATTTACCACTGAAATGTCTGGCTCCGTTACCGAGCCAGTCATTGCAGGGGTAAATTTTCAAAAATTGTTTTCTCTTAGCTTACAAATGGAATGATTCCTCAAGACCAACAGGGTATCTTGTCACAAGAGGGGGTAATTAGTCAAGAGTGGCCAAGAACATTTTTATAAGGAAGGTATTTATCATGCTAAGACTGTTTCACATGTATTTTGACTACAAAATTGTGGAATAAATTTTATTATATTTTGAACATATGTGGCCTACTACTATTAGGAGTAATTTAATAGGTGGCCAAGATCTACAAATCCGAGGCCTGTATTGATTTCTAGGAGTCCGGGAATGTATCAGGACAGAGATCGATGTAAAGTAGAGCGATCACCTGACGCGATTGTTATTATTGTACACGCTATTCTTACAAATGTTTTCCCCGCATACAAATTGCTAAATTAGGGGGTCAGCTTCTAATACAGAGTTTTGCCATTTTGAAACTGCTAAGAAATCATTGGAGCTCTTATGTCAATGTTACGGGGTGAGATTCTATTAAAGCATGGGCTTCAATTAGTCAAAATATGTAAGTTTTAATTATTATATAATATCAGTAATACATGTAAGTCATTCGAAAAGTTTGAAAATGGTAATGTGTTTTTTTAGCCCACATGGCCCGATTGGCAAGTGAGCTTAGGCCGTGGTGACCGTCCATCATCTGTCCAGCGCCAAGACTATTGTTCGTCAACCTTTTTTTCAAATGGCTTCTCAAAAACCACTAGGCCGATTTTAATTATATTTGGCAGGAAACATCCTTATGGCATAGAGATCCGAATTTGTTCAAACGAAGCCGATTGGCCAATTTGGCCAGCGGCCATCTTGGATTTCGGCCAATTTTTTAGAAATGTCTAAAAATCTTATCCGAAACCGGTTGGGGGATTGATGCTAATCTCATGAAAAGTGATCTATGGTAAGAGCTGAACCAAGTTTCTTTAGGGGAACTTGATTGGTCGAATGGTTCGGCGGCCATCTTGGTTGACCTAGTTTTAGCGAAAACAACTTCTCCAGAACCACTGAAAGGATCGGGCTGAAATTTGGCAGATATGATTAGGGTCTCAGGGCCATTAAAGTTTGTTCAAGGGAAGTTGATCTGTCAAAAAACATGGCCGCCATGAGCCAATCAAAATATAGCGTGTTTGGCGGGCATATTGGATTTTTTAATTTGATTGATTTTGATGTCGACATTGGTTTTATATGTGTTTTGGGGTATTCTGATCTGAAGTTTAAAATTTTCGAAACTGTCGGATAATCGGTTTAGCTAGCGGCCATCTTGGGTCATTTTCCCACCAAAAACTCCCATACTAAAGCAATTGGAAATTTAAAATGTTTTCTTCTTGAGAACGACTAGGCCGATTTCAATTATATTTGGTAGGAAGCATCCTTAGGGCATAGAGATTCAAGTATCTTCAAACAAAACCGATCGGCTAATTGGCCCGATGGCCATCTTGGATTTTGACCGATTTTTGGAAACGTCTTTAAATATCTTCTCCGTCCACTTGGGGGATTGATGCAAACCGTATGAAATATGATCTATGGCAAGAGCTGAACCAACTTTGTTCAAGGGAACTTAGTTGGTCAAATGTTTCAGCGGCCATCTTGGTTGACCTAATTGTAGTGAAAACGACTTCTCCCGAACTGCTGAAAGGATCGGGCCGAAATTTGGCAGATATGATTAGGGACTAAGGGCCATTAAAGTTTGTTCAAGGGAAGTTGATCACTCAAACAACATGGCTGCCATGGGCCAATCAAAATGTGGCGTGTTTGGCGGCCATACTGGATTTTTTATTTGATGGATTTTGACCGATTTTTAGAAACGTTATGGCTTGGTTTTCATGAAAGCGACTGTGTCTCCAGAGCCGTTGAATGGAGTGGGCCGAAATTTGGGAGATATGATATTGATGACTAAGGGCCATAAAAGTTTGTTCAATGTAAGTTGATACATAAAGAAACATGGCCTTAGTTTTCTTGTTACAAGTCTGCTCAATTCATTAGAGTTCTACTTATTGTTAATGACCATTCTAGTTGAAATGCCTATGCTCCAGGTAAGCGATACAGGCCCCTTGGGCCGCTTGTTTAAAATGAAATTTAAAAAAGTAATATTTATCTTGTATTATATAGTTAAGGCGTTCATGTATATGTGTTAGTTTGTTGATTTTTAGATTGTCCTTCAATTGTTAGCCGTGCATGTTGCTTCTGGGAATTTTCTGTTTTAATTATAATAGCATAACATCGCCGCTTAAGCGTTCAAATAATAACATTTTATAGCATTTTACATTGTCTTTCTATATTTACAATAAATTTGACATTTTGCCAACAGCATTGTTTTGTGCATGTAGTTTTAGCTTGTGTTATAATGGGGCAGAAAATATTTCGCTAATATGTCACCATATTTGCTGAGCATGTTTGCATTTGATGTCATCGAAATGCGCCACTAGAGTCTATATTTGCCTCAGTCTAATAGAGCCTGAGCGTAAAAACATGAAAGTTGAACATGTCCAGTTACCGTAACCCCCCCCCCACTAACTCTCCATGATAACAGGTGGTTCACTGCGGTTGAGTGGTGGGTGACTAGCATGTTGCATTTAGTTCTGATTCTCAGAAATTATTGATCCAATTCAATGCCTTAAAAGTTTGTTTGGATAAACTACGATTAATCCCATCTTTTCATTTGTTTTGATGCAGATTTACATAGTATTAACGGCTAATCAGGATTTAAGAAAACATTTGGTAGGAATTCTGTATTAATTTGCTCTTGTTTCTTATGGATGGTAGGTCATTTATGATTTATATAAAGGTCCTCAATATAACATTGTTTTATATTTTTAATTTGCATGCCAAGAGATTTTTATTTGAAAATTTACCACTGAAATTACTGGCTCGGTTATCGAGCCAGTCATTCCAGTGGTAATTTTTCAAAAACAATGTCGATCTCCATTATTCAAGACCACCGCAGAGGCAGAGTTTGGCAGGTTTGATCATCAAATTTCTGTCTCAATAGCATGTGTTTTTATTATGCACATGCGTGATATGTGCGTCCATATTGCTCACAATGCATTACCCATGTATGCCAGGCCAAATTCACTATAGCATATGATCCTCTCTTCCCTGAGAGTAATTAAAAGTATTAGCAACAAGTTACCTATTTAACATTCAAGCTAGTAACACTCGCTTGACCAGTGGTCTTGTAAAATCTCAATTTACAGATCAAGAAGACAATTTTAGAAACTTACTACAGGAATGACCGGCTTTTTAACCGAACCAGTACCAGCCATTCTAGGTGTATATTTTCAAAAATAATCTGCCCTGTAAATGGATATTCACGTGGCAAAAAATTTGATTATCTTGACCAATAAAGTGTTAATGAATGTATTCAAATCTGTATTGTGTGATTGCGGCTTATTGGTGCGCTGAATATTCCGTCACCATATGGAGTGATCTTGTGTCAGTCATCCCAGTGTTAAATTAAAAAAATTGTCTTGTCTTGACTTTCAAATGGAATTCATTAAGCAAAATCTTACATTTTCTTAACAAATCTTGACCAGTGAAGGGTTAATGCAAAGAGATGAACATAATATTCTGTTATAGTAAATACATTTCAGAACCCACAAGATGCAGGTTGTTTAAGACTCGGGTTATCAGAAGATCACATGTCTTAAGAGCCAAGATTTTTTGTCCCAAAAAAGGCATGGACAGGGCTTTAATGGGCAGATTTATAATCCTGTCACCAATGAATTCCTCATATATCTAATTTTCAAGGCAGCCATACAGGAAAACTTGAATATTTTGAAATTAATGTGACTGGATTCCAGTCAAATTAATTTCAAAATATTCAACAGAATACATTTTCTCTGAAGAATTGACATTTTCAGTGATTTGTCAGTGAAATGGTTAGCTAACTACTATAAGAAAGCATAGGCTTAACCATTGAACGCTCAATCAAACCAGAAGTGACCTTTGTGGTGGTCTTGAATTAAATGTCTATTTGTAAGCCAAGAGAACAATAGTTTTGAAATTTAACTAGGGATTAAACAGACCCCGAACCAGTCGCTCCTGTGTGATCTTAGTAAATCAGTGGTGAATTTTAAAAAATAGTTGACTGCTAGCCTCTAAATGGGCATTCACTAGGCAAACATTTTGCTTTTCTTTTCACAAATCCTGATGAGTATAACTCTTAAAAATGGTCTCTATAGTGATTTTTGGAAACAGGCATTTGCAGACCAAGAGAAAAATGGTTTTAAATATTTGCCATTCAACTACTAGTCATTCCAGTGATAAATTTTCAAAAAATCATCTTTCCTTGGTCTACAAATGAACACTTTCTATGAGAAAAGCTAAATTTTCTTCATCATATTTGCGGGTTAAAGGGTTGAATTCTGTCTACTAGATCACTGTCATAATTAGAATCTCATTAGTATTTTTTTCAACTAAGAAGTATTTCTTATTTAAATTAGAAAACCTTTTCTTTATCACAAAAATGTCTGACATCTGGCTAGTAAATAATAAGAATTAACTTTTTGTATATAATTCAATGTATTAGCATATTTTGGCTTGTGCATGGATTACTGGGGGTGCTTAATCAAATGAGAATTACAGGTTTGGAGGGCAAACTGACAAGTGAATATTTTTTAACAATTACTGGACTTCTTTTCAGGAAAAACGGGCTAGAGTTAACCTCCAGGTATTCCAGGTAGTTGTAGACAAAGTTCTCAGCATTGAAGTGCAGAATATGTTTTTCAAACCATCTGACCTACTGATTATACCATAATTATTGTAATGATAGCATGTCTGTTAACAATCCTGAATCTTTTGCGCAATGATTAATGAGGCAGTTAGTGTAGCAATTATGTAAATAAGGTTCTGATAGCAAAATTAATATTTAACATGACAAAAGCAGTTTTCAAAAGTTTTTCTGCCTATTAGGGCATCAACAGCTTGCTAATAACTCATATTATTAGCTCACCTGTCCTGTATGTCTTAATACTATTTAATAAACCATAGGCAGCAACAGCACCCAGTCAAATTAGTTTCAAGATATTCAACAGCTTACCTGTATAGTTTTCGGGAAATAAGTTGCACGCTTAAGTGACGAGCTGCGTGTAATATATTGTTGCGGTGTCGCATCTCGCAGCATTATGACGACTAACAGTACCGCTTGAAATGTTATTTTTCTGCTGTTAAAATGTTGTAGAATGAAACATCATTTGGATTAATTTTAATAGAAAGCTCGGAAATCTTTTAAAAGATTACTTTAAAATAATTTAAGATCTTAGATACGTAATAGCATTTTGCGTTTGGAATTATATTTTGTTTAATATTGGTCCAATTAGCACTCAGTATTGAAACCTTACAGTGTTAAGCTAAAACAAGGCAAAATGGGGGGAAAATGCTAAGACTCGCTGTAAAACTTTGATATAATAGCTCGTTCCAAATAAGATCTTCCTAAACTAGTGTGATAAATCTGGCATGAAATGGCATCCCATGTGAGATCCTCTATTAATCCAATGGTTCAAAATGTTATAGCTATATGATTACATATCTTACATATCTAAAATAGAGGAATCCAGTTTTAGCTTAGGGCCCACCCATCTCTAGCTCAACTACACCCATTCTAATTTGCACATGTTGGGATCAATCGATACCTGCACTATCTGAATTTGAATTTCCGGAAAACTTATGTGATACAGGTAAGCTGTTGAATATTTTAAAACTAATTGACGTGGGGGGGGGGGGGGGGGGGCAGTTGCTCAGCCTATGGCAGCAACCGTGCCCAGGAAAGTTATTTTCAAAATGTTCAACAGTTATGTTTATTAAATATTAAGCGTGTAAGACTTACTAAATCGAGTCATTCATGATGTAATTGATTATAACGTCAGCCTACTCATCACGTAGTTGATTATGACATCATATGATTCATGGATAAACCAGATTCCTCAATTAAGCCACATTGTCAAATACTAGAATCATGTCCCTTAAATTGGAAATTTTCCAAAGTAGTGGAGAGTTAATTGAGAAAGAAAATGTAATAATAATGATAATACGTATTATTATTATTAGTAGTAGTAGCTCACCTGGCCCGAAGGGCCAAGTGAGCTTATGCCGCGGCGTCCGTTGTCCGTCCGTCCATCAACTTTTGCTTTCAAACACTACTTATTAATCACTCGGCCGATTTCAAACAAATGTTGCTGGATTAAGGACACATAATGGTTGAAGGCACCAGAACTTCAATTCAGAATTTTTATTTATCAATTTTTTGGGTGAAAATCTTAGATTTTATGAAAAACATACCGGAAATTGTCAAATTGCTTCTTCTGACCTTACCATTCTGAGCGATTTTAACCAAATTTGGCTGAAGGTCTCAGGATCCTGTAATGATGCGCTCTAGAACTGCCATATAGAATTTTGATTCGTCAAATTTTTTTGTTTAAATCTTAGATTTTATTTTAAATGTACTGGAAATTGTCATTGCTTCCTCGCCTTACCATCTTGACCGGTTTTAACCAAATTTGGGTGAAAGGACTCATACCATAGGCTCTAGAACATCCTTTCAGAATTTTGATTCATCAATTTCTTGTGTAAAAATCTTAGATTTTATGAAAAATGGTACGCAAATTGTCAAATTGCTTCTTCTTCTTACCATTCTGAGCGATTTCAACAAAAATTGGCTTAAGGGATCCTGTCATGATAGGCTCTTGAACTACCATACAGAATTTTGATCGGTCCTTTTTTTGGTAGTGAAATATTAGATTTTATTTTAAATGTAATGGAAATTGTCGAATTGCTTCTTCTCTTTACCATTGTGACCAATTTAAACCAAATTTATCTGAAGGAATTTGCTGGTGATAGGCTCTAAGACTGTCCATTCAGAATTTTGATTTTTCAAATTTTTGGGTGAAGATATTAGATTTTATGAAAAATCTAGTGGAAATTGACAAATCTCATCTTCTCCGTAACAGCTTGAGAGATTTCAACTAAATTTAACTGGAAGGACCCTATGTTAATACCCTCTAGAATTTTTATTTAGAATTTTGATTCATCAAATTTTTGGGTGAAAATTTGAGATTTTATGAAATTTTACCGGAAATTGTCAAATTGCGTTTTCTTATCAACTTGAAGGGCCTTTAATGCCTTTAAATATTTAATATAGGAAACCATGTCCATAAATTGCTTCAAGTGGGTCAATACTTTCATTTTAACATCAATTCTTATATACGACTACTCAATATCCAAGAAGATGCAAATTATGAATTTGACAAATATAAAAAATGTAAACATAAATCTAATGGCCGCCTGCATCTCCGGTTCACATTATACCAGAGCATTGGCCACTGAGCAGTGGCTTGAGCTTCATCACTGGTCTTGTCTTAGCAAAAAATATTATTATGCAGCTTATTTGTTTGATGTCCAGATAGAGTTTTTTGTGGTTTCAGGCCGACCCGGCGTTGTAGCGCTATGATGTTTCCGATCGCAGTGGCACTAGTATTTTGTTTGATGCCGGTGAACTGTCTAGACGCATTTAAGATGTTCTGAGTTCTTTCCAATTGTATTGTTTCGTAAATATAATGCTTCCCTAAATTAAAAACTCATATACACAGATTTCCAGAAAAACAACAAGTAATAAGAAATATGTGTAATGGGATCGGAATATGTGTATAAAAATTAGTATATACTAATAATACACAGGGACCATTATATTACAGCAAAAACACAGGAAAATTTCCAGATTTATTTATTTATCGGAGATAGCGCATCTTTAACCGATTTCAAGCAAATTTAGGCAAAAGGAATTCTATGAACATAGGCTCTAGAGCTTCCATTCAGAATTTTGATTCATCAAATGTTTGAGCAAAAATCCGAGATTTTATTAAAAAATTCACCAGCAATTGTCAAATTGCTTCTTCAAATACTACTTTGAGAAATTTCAACCAAATTTGGCTGAAATGATCCTATGATCATAGGCTCTAGAAATCTTATTCAGAATTTTGATTGATCAATTTTTCCGGTGACTCTTGTTTAATGTAAAGAATCATGTATATTTAAATGCACATGTTTCAAATGCTAATGTCCAGGTGACAGTCATAGGGCCTTTAAGTGGGCCTCTTGTTATTATTTGGCAGGTATGAAATACTCCTTTGGATATTCTGAAACTAATTTTACTGGAGCATGTTGTTAGAAAACATGCAGTTATTTGTGTTTTCATAATTTTCACAAATATATGTGTACCTGCATGAATATGTACATATGTGTGCCACTTTACTTGAAAGGTCTATATCCTTCAGATATATGCCACGAGTTAGCGAAATTCTTCAGCTTACAATTTCCCTAAGGGCTGCCAATGACAATTCCAAGTCACTGAGAAGAAAATTTTTAAGCTAAGAATTGTCCTCAGGGCGACTCAGAAGGTCACATGTGTGTCAAACATTCTCTCTATTTACATGATTTTCACTTTATTTAAAGAGATCTGTTTGCTATTCACATTAACGATGACGCCACCCTGCTTGATCAATGTCATGATTGTCCTTTAAGCGATTTCACCCTGGATTAATTTGCAGATGGTTTTGTGGAGATAAACTTATTTTAGAGGCTTGGCACCGGTATTTAGTTACTGTGAAGACAATTTGATTGAAAGTTGTTGGTGTGTAGAGCAGCAATAACATTCAATTAAATGATTTCTTCCAAAAATTGTTATTAAATATGTCGAATATAAATATTATCTAGTTTATAATTTACAACCCCGATAACATCAGTGACCCCTCTCCCCCACCAAAGCTAACATAAACCCTTTCAGTAATGGAATCCAAGTACTGAATGTATCTCAACCTGTTTAAAATCAACCCTGCAGATCAGAAGTTAATTATTTTAAAATTAATTTGACTGATAGCTGTTGCTGCCATATAGGCAGCAACAGCTACCAGTCAAGTTATTTTCACAATATTCAGCATCTTGCCTGTTTCCACATCATAACTATTGAATTTTCTATATCTGGTCTGTATAGAGTTGAAAGTATGTGTCAATTTAGCGCCAATGACAAAAATAAATGGCCATGCAGGTTAAATTAAATGCGCAACTTGCCAACCTTGACCAGAGGGTATGTACATATTATGATATTGTCCGGTTATTTTAAGTGAATCTAATTATTCTGCGAGTTGACAATGTTAAGTTAACATTGCGGAAGCTAGCATAAGTGATCAAGGATTTAGTGACGTATCAATAAGGACTTGTGTATAGAAAACAGCAAATCTAATTATTAGAATCAATCAGATAGAAGGTAGTTATGATAGTCTTACCTAAAGACACCTAGGTATTAAGTTACACTCTTTGTATTGAATTGTGAATATCCAAAAAAATTATCCAATTATATATTTTTTGCAGTATCTTGATTTATTATACACATGTATATTAACCATTTAACACTTAAATTTGTTCAAGAAAATTAAAAAAATTTCCATAGAAAATGTCCATTTGCGGACCAAGAGAAGACAATTTCTGAAAATTTACCACTGGAATGACTGGCTCGATAACCGAGCCAGTCATTCCAGTGGTAAATTTTCAGAAATAGTTTTCTCTTTGTCTGCAAAAGGACATTTTTCAAGAGCATTGTAGAAGCCGTTTTTGGCTGATATGAGTGTTAAGAGGTAAAAGAGCTGAATATCTTGTAAGCTATTTGAGGCAATAATAACTGTTATTACTTTCAATTTCAAGTTATGCGTTAACTGCATCATAATAATGATATTCAGTACAAATTTCTCCATAGTATCTTTGGTACTATGTACAGGTGAGGAAGGAGAGCATCAGTTTTTGCTTGTTATGGTGCTATTAATTTGGAAAATATATTAATTCAATTTGACTCAAATTTAACCCAAGCCAGATTTTCGTTTGATCTTGTTTTCCATTAACCATTTAATGGTCAAATTAATTTTATTATTAAATTATTTCTTATTGAATGTCCGTTTACAGGCCAAGAGAATAACAATTTTGAAAGTTTATCACTGGAATGACTGGCTCGGTTATCGAGCCAGTCATTCCAGTGGTAAATTAAACAAAATTGTATTCTCTTGGCCTGTAAATGGGCATTCCACAAGACCATAGCAGAGGCCAGTTTTGGCCAGTATGACCGGTAAAAGGCTAAAGGAGATCTCACCTTATCTTATACAAAGCATTCATGTGATGGAATTTGCCACCCATAATCCATCCTGATGTTTTAGCTTTTTATCATGCCGACAACAAAAGATATTGAGGCTTTAGTAGCTAAATGTTGATACATTTCTACAGCCTAATTGGTGGCTGTCATGATTTAGTTTTCAACCAATCAGAAAAAAACTAGTGTGTCTGCTTCTATATATACGCGCAGTCAGAGAGGTGCCAGCTATAGTTTGGCAATGTCCCATAAAAGCAATCATACATGTAAGCTGTTGAATAAAGAATGTAATAATGCATTGGCACTTACATGACATCACACGAGACAAAATGGTGGCGATCACTGGTGAACATTTACGCGATATTACAAAGCAGATAATTGTGATACAGATAAGGGAATGTGACAGGATATAAAGTATATGGAATCTGAAGAAACATAATCTATCGTGCAATACAACATTTGAGATAGATTAGAATCGCTTTAAATAAGACGGCTAATAGACCAAGCATGTCATTGCAATTGCATTCGGATTGTTCTGGTCAATCAAACATTTGTGTTAATATCTGATTTAATGCTGGGGGTACACATGCAGACCTAGCCCCAAGGGACCTTTCCTGCAGGTTATCCATCCGTCATATAACATCATAATCAACGCCGTGATGTGTAGGATGACATCATAAGCACTGACATCATGATGACGTAGATACGTGTAAGTTCGTCACAATATGCATAATTGGTGACGGATTAAAGCGTTGTTGTATGAATTGTATGTCTTTACTATTTAACCCTTTAACACTCATATCAGCCAAAAACGGCTTCTGCAGTGGTTTTGAGAAATGTCCATATGCAGACCAAAAGAGGAGTATTTTTGAAAATTTACCACGGGAATGACTGACTCGATAACCGAGCCAGTCATTCCAGTGGTACATTTTCAAAAATAGTCTTCTTGATCAGCAAATGTACATTTTCTATGAGAAAATTAAAATTTTTCTTGAATAAATTGGAGGGTAAAAGGGTTAAATACTCACAAGTTAATTACATAAAAATCACATATATCTAAAATGCATTTATAATTATAAACACCTACACATGTAACAGTTTACAAGATTGACATACACATTGAATGATAATATAAATCAATGTGCTCAAACCTGCACCATGTGACCACCTGTTAATGGACCCTGCCAGTTTTAGCTATGCCACGCCCTGAGACTTTAGCTAAGCTCCACCCACACCTCACTCGTGCTGGGATTGATCGATCCCTGAACTGCCGACGATCAATTTCAAGAAAACTATACCGGTAAGCTGTTGAAGTTTGAAACTAATTTGATTGCCAATAATCAATCGATCCCTGAACTCTATAACAATCAATTTACAGAAAACTATACAGGTAAGCTGCTGAACATTTTGAAACTAATTTGACTGGGTGTTGTTGCTGTCTATGGCATAATATTCAACAGCATGTTACTTAACCCTTTAAACCCTGGAACTTATTCAAGAAAATTTTGATTTTCTCATAGAAAATGTAAGCTGTTGAATTTTTTGAAACTAATTTGGCTGGGTGTTGTTGCTGCCTATGGCAGCAACAACACCCAGTCAAATTAGTTTCAAAATATTCAACAGCATGTTTATTAAATTGTTTATTAAATAATAAAGACATACAATTTGTACAATGTGTCAGACTATTAAGCGTTTAAGATGGACTAAATCGAGTCATTCATGACGTCATCCTAGACATCAGTTGATTATGATGTCATATGATGGATGGATAACCTGGAAAGGCCCAATGGTTAATGGCTCTATGCCTTGACAACACATGCCAGTCACATTATTTTCAAAATATTCAACACCTTGGGTAGTCTATATATAGTTGGAGTGAAATGGTGATGAATGCATGTACATGTATAGGTCAATTTTGGCCGAATTCTATGTCATTAGTTTCTTTTAGCCCAATCACTTCTCCTACTCAGGCCATCAACAATCTTTCACCATCCTCTCCTGGGCAATTAATCCTCTCCTGCTGTTTCCAGGTGTGCCATTTCTGTTTGATGTCATTCACTAGGTCACATTGTCAGGTATTCTTTGCTTGTTATCTCTTTCTTCTCCCCTGTGAGTACCAAGTCAAGGCTGGTTAGATTGTGTGGAAACCTCAAGGTCTGACTATGGCCAGGCCACCCATTTATTCTTCAGAAACTCTGAGCCTCAAGCTCTGTCTGTGTCCAAGCCACCCATCTACTCTTCAGAAACTCTTTGTCGATATCAGGGCTAAAGTTCC
Source organism: Chaetoderma sp. LZ-2023a (assembly GCA_034401795.1). Classification (NCBI taxonomy): domain Eukaryota; kingdom Metazoa; phylum Mollusca; class Caudofoveata; order Chaetodermatida; family Chaetodermatidae; genus Chaetoderma; species Chaetoderma sp. LZ-2023a. Next base: position 52,017,943 of record CM067366.1, on the reverse strand, counting down.
TCTTCTGCGAGAAATCCTCATTGCTGACAGGTCATGGCCATCAGATTTCCGGTATCCACATGTACTGGTTAGTGAATGAATGTGTGTTCTTGGTTGTTCACCATCTTTCTGCTCCATGCAATAATCCTGATTTTACATTAGAGATGGTCAGGCGTATTTTTAGTTGGTGATATTGATTTCTATTGAGATCATGACTTACCTCAGCAGAAGAAATGTTGTGGCGGTTTGGATTATTTTGGTCTTCACATCAGCATCTATTCCATCTATCTTGGCCACAACAACATCTTCAAATAGCCATTGCTTCTTCACAACTTGTGTTTAATGGAGGATTCCAGCGGATCCCTCAATCACATGACATCATAATCAACTATGTCACATGTAGGCTGATGTCATAATCATGCAATGAAGTCATGAATGACTCGATTTAGGATGTCTTAAATGCTTAATAGTCAGTCAAGTTGTACGAATTGTAGATGTCTTTATGATTTAATAAGCATGCTGTTGAATATTTTGAAACTAATTAGACTGCCTTAGGCAGCAACAGCACCCAGTAAAATTAGTTTCGAAATATTCAACAGCTTAACCTCTATCAGTTTTCTGGAAAGTGATATTCAGCGAGTGCAGTGATCGATCAATCCCAACATGGGCAAAGTGTGGGTGGAGCTTAGCTAAAGATGGGCGGGGCATCGTTAAACTAGAATCCTCCATAAAGTCGAGTCATCAAGTTTGGTCGGATTGACTTTTGTGTTTCTCCTTCGTGTACTCGGTCATGATTTAATAATAGTCATTGATATAATTAGACAGAACATATTGAGAATAGCAAACATCACTGTCAATTAGGTCAAAGTTCATAGCAATGGCCATTCTTAAGCTAGACAATCTGTTAAACTCTAGCTATGCCTTGCCCATTTCTAGCTAAGCTCCACCCGCTTGTGCTCCCACTTCCTGTACAAGGTTCACTGAGCATGTGTAGTAATTATTATCCCCTGTTTGATGTTCTGTGTTTACAGGTTAAAGAATGTGACTTATACAGTTCTTTCTCTGTCCTGCAGCACTATGGACATATTACACGCTTCTTGTATTTACCGCTATTGTTTGGTAAGCATCTATAAGACTCTGAACATATATATGTAATTATGTGTAACCAGCTTTTGAAATCGTATGACATAGCGCTTGTCCAATGACTTCTCCTAAGCATTCTTGTGTCAAAGGCTCCTCAAAGTGCTCAAATTACTACTCATAGCAATTAACCTTTTAATGGTCAATAATTTTAAATAAAATTATAACGTCTTCAGACCAAAAGAAGGCTATTTTTGTAAATATACCTCTGAAATTTATGAAAGTAGCTTTCTGCTGTCATGGAAATTAATGGACATTTGTGAACACCACTACAGGCAGGTCTGGTCAGCTTGGCCATCAAAAGCAGTGATGGTGAAGAAAATTTTGGCAAAGAAGAGTTTGCTTCATCCAGAGAAGACTATTTTTGAAAATTTATGACTGGAATGACTGGCTCGGTAACCGAGATATAGTCTTCCCTTGGCCTGCAAATGAACACTGATTAAGCAAATATTTGGAATTTCTCACCCATTAACCCTTCATTGCTCATAAGAGTTACCCATTTGCCGGAAAATAGAAAGCTATATTTGTACATTCCAGAGGTAAATTTACCAAAAAATAGTCTTCTCTTCGCATGCCCATGGACTGGACATTCACTGAGTACAAAATGTACATTTTCTTGAGATTCGATCTGCACGATTACCGAGTTGATTGGTATAAGTAGCATTTTGAGCACATTGAGATGATGTGAACATAAGAGCGGTAAATGGCTTTAATTTGACCATTTAGAGGATGTAGGAGGCGGTGGCTCATTATATATTGGCTGAATACACTCAAGACTACTTAACCGGAGAATCCCACGTTGGAAAGATGGGCAATTTCCTTCACTTCTCGCCTCTCCACCCAGGAGTATAAATGGGTACCGGTGTAAAAACGTTACCAATAACAGACTGAAATAGAAACCAGCCTAGATATGGCGTAAGTGGAACCTGGAATCAGGGATGCGATAGATGACAATTACACCATTAACTTCTTGTCTTTGGAGGGTGTGTCTATATTGTACCATATTATTGTAACTGTTATTTGATTTTAGGTGTTGCACAGATATAGCTAAGTCAACGGGTGACGGGTACTATATCATCAAGGCAATGGCGCCATCTGATGGTGTAGGTGACCAATCAGAGCATGGGAATGGGTGCGGAAAACACATACAATGGTAAGTATTTTTGTGGTAAAATACAATGTAACCCTTTAACCCCTTAACACAGTTATCGGCCAAAAACGGCTTCTGCAGTGGTCTTGAGAAATGTCCATTTGCAGACCAAGAGAAGACTATTTTGGACAATTTACCACTGGAATGACTGGCTCGATAACCGAGCCAGGGGTAAATTTTCAAAAAATTGTTTTCTCATCGTCTGCAAATCAACATTTTCTATGAGAAAAATGAAAGTTTCTTGAAGAAATTTAACGGTTAAAGGGTTAATGGTCAAATTTAGTCAAGAAAATTTTAATATCTGCTTATTGAATGTCAATTTACAGGCCAAGAGAATAAAATTTTGGAAAATTTGTCGCTGGAATGACTGGCTCGGTTATCGAGCAGTCATTCAAGTGGACAATTTTCAAAAGTTGTGTTCTATTCGCCTGTAAATAGACATTGTACTTAATTGGTAATTAATTTTAAATTAGTCTATTTAATTAAATTCAATGTAATCAGCAAAATGTATGCATGTGTACTAGACCCAGGTTTGATATGAAGGAGACAAATGATGAAAGTACAGTAGCTTCCTGCGGAGTAAGTAGAGGAAGAACTGAATGTTGGGTTTACTCCACCGCTGTTCAAATGACATTGCAAATCATTGTGTACCAGGGAACATTGTATTCCAGTTCATCACAAAGCATGTGGATTCAGGGCTCTAAAATTCTCATGAAAGTCTAGATGCACCGATACAATTCTAGTGTTTCTCAATAAATGCTACGGAACTGTGACAGCTGACCACTTCTAAAGACTCTCTTGAATAAGCCTGATACTTGTCATCGTAAACACTTGCGCACCACTCAGTACCACTAGCCAGACAGGCTCATCTCTCTCTATATATATATATGTAACAAACCGTAAAGCGTGGTACCACTGTCTGCGGATGGAAGCGCCACAACTGGCTTTAACTATTTAACACTAGAAGACTATTTTTGAAAATTTACCACTGGAATGACTGGCTTGATTACCGAACCAGTCATTCCAGTGGCAAATTTTCAAAATTGTCTGCTGTTGATCTGCAAATGGATATTTTCTATGATAAATTTGAAATGGTCTTGAGCAAATTCGATGTTTAAAAGGGTTATGTTACTGAGTAGAAACTGCTGCTGTTGCCATTTTCAAAATATTTCACACAATATTTCCTACATAATAAAGTTGTATCTGGTTATTTATTATAAAATGTTTATTGAAAATAATCAAGAAATCAGTTTTGTGGAGTCCTGGATTTAACTTGATACCCATTGCATCCAATTTTCGTTATAAAATTACCGGTCTTTGTTCGTGGCAAAAATAAACTCCCATTGCCAAGAAAAATGTAAAATAAAGATTTAAAATAAATATTTTTTTAACATGTCAGCCAATTTATTTTTGCTCAGATAGTCTTGAAACATGGCCAGCTTCTAAGTCATATATTTAAACACAATCTACATGTCAGTGAATAGATTCATTTTCTGAGATTATCTTTATTCAAACAGGGCTGTTTATTATTGTTAGGCATTATAAAGTTTGAATCAATCAAACATGCATGACAACTGCTTGTGAAATGTCTATCTATAAACAACAAACATATTTGGCATATCTTGAATTTCTCAAAATCGGGTAAAATAAGGTAATCTTGTTGTATTTATTCTCCGTAAACAAGGAAGCATTTTTATGCGAGCAAACAGTATATACAGCCCTGTTTTCTGCTTTAACCATTTACTGGTCATGCCGAGCAAAACTGGCCGCTGAAGTGGTCTTGCGGAATGGATATTTGCAGGGAAAGAGAAGACTATTTTTGAAAATTTACCACTGGAATGACTGGCTCGGTAACCGAGCCAGTCATACCAGTGGTAAATGTTCAAAAATAGTCTTATCTTTCCCTGCAAATGTACCTTCAAAAGAGAAATATTTATATTTTCTTAACCACGTAATTTGACCATGAGAGGGTTAAATGAACCGAGTGTCTAGATTCATATGCTTACGGTTGGCAATGCTTTGTCATATAGGCCAAAAGATATGATTGTTGTTGTTGGAGACATAAGACGTTCCAGTCACCGGTGCTTGTAGTGAACATTCTGAGGACACAGGAAGTTTGTCGGATCAGAAATAATCTTCGTCATCCACTATGGCTAGCATTTTATTCTCACAGTAAATTGCATTTCAATATATCGGGATGATTACCTGTATGCAGTTTATAATTCTTCTTGTGTCAGCAGCAGGAACCTCAAAACCCTAATATGTTACTCATATCAATGGATGGTTACAGTTTATCCAGCCATTATATGCCATCATAATCAACTATGTGATATGTAGGATCACTTCATAATCAATGATATGTCATGAATGACGTAGATATGTTCATCACAAATGCATAATTGATGATGGACTAAGTGTTGTTAAGAGTACAGCCCAGAAGTTCTTTTACATGAATAATTGCTAAGAATTGACTTTAAGAATGAATTCACTTTTCTCACCCATGCTTATCATACACCTGCTTGTTTATATAACCCACACCATATCACTAAAATGTTTTAAATCTAATAATGTTAACTTTATAAAAATGTACCGGTAGTCGCAATTAGTAAATCACCGTGTTATATGACATAAGCAAGAGATGGTGGGGTGTGTGTTGTATATTATTTTATGGATTGACACCAAATTGGAGAAACGTTCTTGCAAGTTAAAATGTGAGTCAAATAGACACTGTACATGTACACAATGTAGTTTCCAAAAGATAGTAGGAATGCCAGACAGACAAACAGCCCCTCAAGCCAGCCAAAACCGGCCTCTGCAGTGGTCCTGATGAATGTCCATTTGCATGCCAAGAGAAGACTATTTTTGAAAAATGTTTACTGGAATATGACTGGCTCTGTTAAAAGGTCTTCTTGATCTGCAAATGGACATTTCTTGAGATCGCTGAAGACCCCATTTTTAGCCAGCTTATGGATTAAAGTGTTGACATACAAACAGATGCATGAAACGCGTACTCAGCTGTGTTCTCCATATGACTATCTGAGCATTTAATTTGACCAAATAAACATATTTTCTGAATATCTGGGATAGAATATTAGCAATATATATAATGTAGCACTATCCAGGCATGACACAGATGTAATGAGATGTTTCAATTGTCAATAATACATTTTATAAATGTTTTTTGTTGCAGTTTTCATTTTAAAATGTTATTAGTGAATTTATTATTATTATTATTATTATTATTATTATTATTATTATTATTATTATTATTATTATTATTATTATTATTCGCGTTGCAGGTGTAGAAGTGGCCTATTTTGGCAGTATTCTGACCATCAGCTGGATGAGGCAGATATTTACCAGATTCTACCACGGGAGTCTACTGTACAATTATCCAATAGTCTAGCCAGGTTAGATCATGTTTTCAAGCATTTTATTAACACTGTAATATCCTCAAATTTATTTAATGAAATTAAAATTTTCTCTTAGAAAATGACCGTTTGCAGACCAAGAGAAGATTATTTTTTAAGTTAAAATTGTCGTCTGTTGGTCTGTAAAGGACATTTTCCAAGACAAATTGCATAACAAATTCTTTTTGATATAAGGAAGTCTTTTGAATATTTGGAACTAATTTGACTTGTAATTGTAGGTTACTGCCTACAGCTTACCTGTGCAATTATGCACGTGTGTGTGTGCGTGCGTGTGTGTATGCATGCACGTGTGCGTGCATGTGCGCATGCATGTGTGTGTGCATGCATGCATGTGTGTGTGAGTGGAATTTCACGAGTTAAAGGGCTATAATTACCATTTCTACCATTGTACCGGCCAGCTCCAACAAATTTGCTGTGTTCCTGCAGTTGGATATAACTGGCTCGCTTATCGACCCAGTCATTGCAGTGTTAAATTTTCAAAAATGTTTTCATCTTCAAATGGACACCTCTCAAGGCCACTGCAGAAGCGGCTATTTGGACCAGCATGGCTGTTAAAGTGTTAAACCTGCTATATGTTTACAAATACACGGCATCATGTGTTCTTTCACCGCATACTTACTCTCTTGTCTTTCAGGGAATGGGAGAAAGAGTTCTACAATTGGAAAACAGGTGGCACTCCAAGTCTGCTTAATGCAATATTTCGCTGTTACAACAGACAAGCATTCGTCTTTGCTTTGATTATCTTCTTGCAGGTATGGCTGACAAATTTACATTCAATAATATAGTCAAAACATCTTGAAAGACTGATGTCTTTTGGCATGATACGATGGTAATTCATTAAGACAGGTGGTTAAATATACAACCTTTCTTAAACAACCACCATCCTTTGCCTCCAGAAGTCATATCCTATCAGAAATTACTTGTCTTAGAAGACTATTGTCTTAGGCTTGTGCAATTAATGTCTTGAGTGATCACGATCAATTATTTAAAAATAATTGTGATTACTCTATTACTCAGGTTAGGTACAAATTACCCAGACAGAATATAAACAAACATAACAACAAAGGCATATCTATGATGAAAGCTGCAATGGTGTTTAGAAATGTCAATTTGCAGGCCAAGAGAATAGTATTTTTGAAAATGTATCGCTAAAATTCCTGGCTCGAGTATCGAGCCAGGCATTCCAATGATACATTATCAAATATACCATTCTCTTGGCCCGCAAATGGATATGTATTTGCTGGGGCAAAATGTAAATCTTTGTGACACATCACAGTAAAGATTAATTAAAAGGTAGGTTTTGAAATATTTTATGCCATATAATTATTCAGGATTATTCAATTATTTAATTTTTAATCATATAAATTCACAATTTAATCACGATTTTCGATTTAAAATCCTAGCTTGTCTATTGTGGCTAACTGTTTGTCCTCCATAAGGTGGTCACCTGAGACAGGTTTTACTTTAAGAGAATTAATTTAGTGGTAGGAATTGGATTGTTTAAAACAGTTATTTTTCAATAAAACCTAATTTCTCCCGCATATTTTTCTTTATAACAAACTGAATACACTTTAGTCGTAGTATATTGGGTCTGTGGACACTTTGTTGCTAATCCTCAACTCCTCATAAAGTTCTCATCCAATATCCCTGATTCTTCACTTTGCATATTCTCATGATAAGATAACTTAAGTTTTTGCATCGCTATGCCTCTATTATTAGCTCACCTGGCCTGAAAGGCCAAGTGAGCTTATGTCGTGGCGACCATCCGTCGTGTGTCTGTCATCCGTCCGTCAACTTTTCCTTTAAAACGACTTCTCAAGAACCGCTAGGGCGATTTCATTTATATTTGGCAGGAAGCATCCTTAGGGCATAGGGATACAAGTTTGTTCAAACGAAGCGGATCGGCCAATTTGGCCGGCGGCCATCTTGGATTTTGGCCGATTTTTAGAAACGTCTTTAAAATTTGTCTTCTCCGAAACTGATTGAGGGATTGAAGAAAACCTCATGAAATATGATCCAGGTCAAGAGCTCAACCAAGTTTGTTCAGGGGAACTTGATTGGTCAAATGGTTCGGTGGCCGTCGTGGTAGACCTAGTTTGAGCGAAAATGACTTCTTCTCCGGAACCGCTGAAAAGATCAGGCCGAAATTTGGCACATATGATTAGGGACTAAGGGCCATTAAACTTTCTTCAAGAGAAGTTGATCCATCAAAAAACATGGCCGCAGTGGGCCATTTAAAATATAGCATGTTTGGCAGCCATATTGAATTTTTTTTTTTGATGGACTTTGAGGCTGAAATTGTTTTTATATAGGTTTTTGGCTATTCTGATTTGAAATTTGCAATTTTTGAAACTGTCGGATAAATGGTTTGGCAGCCGTCTTGGATAATTTTCCCGCCAAAAGCTCCCATACTAAAGCAATGGGAAATTTTAAATGTCTTCTTTTCGAGAACTACTGGGACGATTTCAATTATATTTGGCAGGAAGCTTCCTTACGGCATATGGATCCAAGTTTGTTCAAACAAAGCCGATCGGCCAATTTGGCCGTTGGCCATCTTGGATTTTGGCCGATTTTTAGGAGCGTCTTTAAAAATCTTCTTCTCCGAAACCGCTTGAGGGATTGAGGAAAACCTCATGAAATATGATCCAGGCCAAGTGCTCAACCAAGTGTGTTCAGAGGAACTTGATTTATCAAATGGTTCGGTGGCCATCGTGCTTGACCTAGTTTGAGCGAAAATGACTTCATTTCCAGATCCGCTGAAAAGATCAGGCCGAAATTTGGCAGATATGATTAGCGACTAAGGGCCATTAAGGTTTGTTCAAGAAAAGTTGATACATCAAAAAACATGGCCGCCGTGGGCCATTTAAAATAGCATGTTTGGCGGCCATATTGAATTTTTTTATTTGATGGACTTTGAGGCTGAAATTGTTTTTATATATGTTTTTGGGTATTCTGATTTGAAATTTGCAATTTTTGAAACAATCGGATAAATGGTTTGGCGGCCATCTTAGATCATTTTCACGCCAAAAGCTCCCATACTAAAGCAGTGGGAAATTTAAAATGTCTTCCTTTCGAGAACTACTGGGCCGATTTCAATTATATGTGGCAGGAAGTATCCTTAAGGCATAGAGATTCAAGTTTGTTCAAACGAACCCGATCAGCCAATTTGGTCGACGGGCATCTTGGATTTCTACCGATTTTTAGAAATGTCTTTAAAAATCTTCTCTAAAACTGTTTGAGGGATCGATTCAGAACTCAGGAAATATAATTTAGGGTAAGAGCTGAACCAAGTTTATTCAAGGGAACTTGATTGACCAAATGGTTCAGTGGCCATCTTGGTTGACCTAGTTTTAGTGAAAATGACTTCTTCTCCAGAACCGCTGAAGAGATCAGGCCAAAATTTGGCAGATATGGTTAGGGACTACGGGCCATTAAAGTTTGTTCAAGAGAAGTTGATCCATCAAAAAACATGGTCGCCGTGGGCCAATCAAAATATAGCATGTTTGGTGGCCATATTGGATTTTATTATTTGATGGAGTTTGAGGCCGAAATTGGTTTTATATGGGTTTTTGGGTATTCTGATCTCAAATTTGCAATTTTCGAAACTGTCGGATAAATGGTTTGGGGGCCATCTTGGATCATTTTCCCGCCAAAAACTCCCATACTAAAGCAATGGGAAATTAAAAATGTCTTCTCGAGAACTACTGGGCCGATTTCAATTATATTTGGCAGGAAGCATCCTTAGGGCATAGAGATTCCATTTTGTTCAAACAAAGCCGATCGGCCAATTTGACCGGTGGCTATCTTGGATTTCATCTGATTTTTAGAAATGTCTGAAAATGTTCTCCAAAACCGTTTGAGGGATCAATTCAGACCGCATGAAATATGATCTGTGGTAAAAGCTGACCCAAGTTTGTTCAAGGGAACTTGATTGACTAAATGGTTCAGCGGCCATCTTGGATGACCTCACAATTTGAGAGATATGATTAAGCACTGAGTGCCATTAAAGTTTTTTCAAGCGAAAGCGCTACGTCAGAAACATGGCCGAAGTGGACCAATCAAAATGTAGGGTGTTTGGCAGCCATATTGGACTTGCAAAAATGTCCACAAACTCATTTAGATGACTACTCCTAAACCACCCACTTACAATTGTGACAAAAATGCATAGTACTCCAGGTGAGCGACACAGGCCCCCTTGGGCCTCTTGTTGTTGAACAGATCTTGATACAACTTGATTGTGATTGGCCTGCCAATTAAGGCTAACTCTCACCATCGTAATAGAGGCTGACTTTCAATTCACCCCATGGCAGGTTTTAGAACAATGCCCCCACTTCGATTTTTACATTGCGATAAAAGTTTGTGGAAAACATGAAAATCAAGCTTTTCCTTGTGTTCTGATTTAGAGAAAATCAAATGGCAGTTTTCATGCAATATAGAAATGTTTAGAAATGTATAGAAATGTATAGGCACTTTGTTTACTGGCATAAAAGAAATCTGACCATACAATGCATTGTATGTGCATACCATATTCTATCAGTTGAATTAAATAACTAGTATAAGATGAGTACATGAGTACAGCTTATAAATAAGTTCACATGTTTCCAAAATAAAACAATTTTGAAAACTGTAAGAAATAATGTGTTAAATATTTTGAACATTATTCCTTACCACTCTGATGTCAAAATTTAAAATTTTCAAATTAAATTAAAAGCTGAACTGGTGTACAATATTCAACAAATTTGGTGGAAGATGGTGCTGTCATAGACAGCAACATCGTCCAGCAAAATTGTTGAAAAATGTACACCGGTTTCTTTGCTATTGACAGAGTAAATGATAGAATATTGACATCAGAGGGGTAAGGGTTAAAGGCAGCAATGTTTTCTAATCCAATTATATTCAAGATATTCAACAGTACATTTTTATTATGTTTTGGAAATAGGTTGAAGTTATTTCAAAAGTTATCCTGTATTTCTTCATGAATTCATGTATTAAATTAGTGGTTCGTTGACCCATTATGTGTTTACAGGAAAGTGTGCGTGTTGGACAAGCGCTGCTGTTAGGACAACTAATCGGCATGTTTGAACAGCCCACGCTTTCTTCCATTCAATCTCCCGCTTTATATCTATACATGGCCGGTATTTGTCTCGCATACCTTCTCAGTATAATCCTAGATCATCAGTATTTCCATTACGGGTATCGTATACGCGTCGCCCTCATCTCATTGGTGTATAGAAAGGTAAGAGTCAGGATATTATTCCAGGACTTTTTCTGTTACAGGTGCATATTCACAACAAAATACCTGAAAATAAATTTCTTAACATTGTAGATTTTCAGGGGCTTAAATCATGTGCCTAGATGGTTTGAAACGAAATATATCTTAACATATGATGATTTCATTCCGTACAAATTTTAATCATTTTTTTAGTTGTGAATTTGAAGTAGGGGCTCGTGTCTCTAATTCTAATTTCACAAATTAAAAAATTATATTAATTTATACGTGATGAAATTATTATAAGTCAATATTTATTTCGTTTCTTTAATTCTAGGCCCAGAATTTAAGCCTTCAAAAGTATACAATTTGAACACTTATTTTCAAGCATTCTGCTGTGAATATGCCTATGGGAGCAGCAGCGCCCAGTCAAATTAGTTTCAAAATATTCAATAGAATGTTTATTAAATAATAAAGACATCCACTTCGTACAACTTGACAGGACAGGTTTAAGACATTAAATCGAGTCAGTTATAACGTAATTGATTATGATGTCAGCCTACACGTCACATAGTTGATTATGACATCATATGATTTACTGAGAAACTGGATTCCTGAATTGAGCTTCTCGCTACATGAATGTCAATTTAAAAGGGCAAGAGGGACATTTTTGACAATTTACAATGGGGAATAATTGCTCCATTATAAAGTCTGTCATTTCAGTGGTAAATGTTAAAAATAGAATTCTCTTGACCTAGCTGTAATTTGACCTTCTTAAAGTCCACTGCTGAGGATGCTTTTGTGTGGCTTGACTATTAAAGATTAAAAGGTTAGTCAAGCAACCTCACACAATCAAACATCACAATCAAAATGACATCAGACATGTCTGAGTTCTGTCTAAGTAAAACGATGAATCAGGACATGCACTTAATTAATTTGAATAATATCTTAACAGTGGTAGATACCAGAGCATGGCGAATCTTAAAATATGAAATCAAGACACAAAAGTGGGGGTTGTAAGACGGTATTGTTAGATTACTATAACCATGTCACTACTGCAATAATTGGCTCGGTTATCGAGTCAGTCGTTCCAGTGATAAAATTTCAAAGATAGTCTTCTCTTGATCTGCAAATGGATAGTTCTCATGACAACTGCAGAAGCCATTATTGGCCAACTTGCTTGTAAATGGGTTAAAATTGTAAGGATTTGTTTGGGACTCGCAACTAGAGTATAAATCAGTCTTTCACAGTCGGTGTCTGTCTGCCTGTCATGCCTGTTAAAGTTTTACATTTTCAATAAAGCCGCCTACATCACAACTTATTCGTATGGTTAGTTGCATACATGTACTTGATTCCCGACAATGCAGTCTCAAATATCGAAGCAGAGAGAGGTAGACAATTTTGGAACATACATGTATACTATTGATGCCTAATATAGTTTTATACTTACTGATCTATTTCTCATGAGTAATGTTTCTTATGGTGTTCTTGTTTATGTGATTATTGTATACTCATAACACATATGATACGATCTACAATATTCATAACTCTCACTTGCTTTCAGCTCATACGCTTGCCTCGGTCCAAACTTACAGCCTGTGTATCAGACAGCATTCTGGGATTTCTCTCTAAAGGGGCAGACACATTTCCAAAGGTGAGATATTTTCAAACGAATGTTCAGTCATAATAGCCATTGATTCTAAGAGTATATTTCTGAAATTCAATTGTTTGAGGTTAAGAAAGATTGGCCAGGGCAGGTACTACCTCTAGATTGAAAAGCCCATTAAGCAAGTTACAATTTGTATATAATATATAATCATACTAACTTATATGTACATGAATGGTATATAATGGAGGAATCGAGTTGTAGCTATGGCCTGCCCATCTTTACCTAAGCTCCACCCACACTTCACGCTTGTTGGGATCGATCGATCCCTGAACTCCCTGACTATTACGTTCCAGAAAAATATACAGGTACAATGTAAGCTGTTGAATATATTGAAACTAATTTAACTGGGTGCTGTTGCTGCCTATTGCAGAACAGTGCCCAGTCAAATTAGTTTCAAAATATGGAACAGCATGTTTATCAAAAATTAAAGACATACAAATCGACAACGACGCTTAGTCCATCATTATCTTCGTGATAAACTTAACTACTTCATTCATGACGTAATTGATTATGCTGTCATCCTACACATAACATAGTTTATTATGACATCATATGACTGACTGAGAAACTGGATTCCTCCATTATAAGTAACAATTATTTCAAAGCACTGAACTAGTCTGCAGGAGTTTTTAGGTTATAGGGAACAGGTTATAACATAATTATGTAGGGACCCGATCTATCACTCACGTATCTGATGTCATAATCAAATATGTCACTTGATATATGACATTTGTCGTGAACATTGTAAAAATTTGTCAGGAAAGCATCTGAATGTTATATATATCTTTGATGAATTTACAATTCAGTAATCATTCTGTTGAATACTTTGAAATTAATTTCACTTTAAGCTGTTGGTGCCATAGACAGCAACAGCTCTCAGTCAAATTAGTTTCAAAATTATCAACAGGTTTCCAGTATAGTTACCTTGGAATTTAGATTCTATGCAGTCATGTTTCGAGGTCTCCACTCGATCCCAACACATGTACAAAGTCGGCGGAGCTTAGATAGAAAGGGGCGTGTTAAATGTGGAGCTACATCTAATAGGTTTGAGTAGAACAGACGAGATTATAGCTTATGCAAATTTCAGTTGGTTATGAATCAAATTTTTATTTTTTAAGGTTGTGCTGCCTGCTATGTATGTTCTGATTGGTCCATTGGAGTTAATCGTTATGAGTTACTTGCTTTGGGATTGGCTGTCATTGGGTCCAGCAAGTGTTGCAGGGATAGGTGTTATACTCCTTTTGATCCCGCTGCAGATTGGAATGGGCCGATTCTCACGGAAACTCAGGTAACGATGACATAAAATTACTATTATTCTCAGATTGGCTCAAGACATCTCTGTTTGCCTGATAGGTTGAGTTGGTTGAACCAAGAGATACTGGTTCATTAAATAACTACTATGGAGTTTTTAGATTTATCTAAATCTTCACGTAATTCTCTAAAGATATGAACTCTTTGAATTCAAATACGATAAACCATTTCAGGAAATAAGTGCGTTGTCCTTTTTTCAATGGTTTGCTAATAAATAAATGAATTGTAGATGGAGTGTGTCTGCGTTTTCTGATGCAGTGCAAGATGCCCATTCAGACACCATTTACAGAACTTTGATATCATCAACAGTTCACGAGATATCTTGATTCTTGTATCACAAACAAATCCTTCCATTGGAAATGTGTGGGAAATGATTTGGTGATAATTGATTCAATTATTTCTAGATTCGCCAGGAATATATCTGAAAACACTAATGGTACAGTTCTAGTTAACCCTGATTTACAGACCAAGAGAAGACTATTTGTGAAAATTTACCACTGGAATGACTGGCTCGGTTATCGAGCCAGTCATTCCAGTGGTAAATTTTCAAAAATAGTCTTCTCTTGGTCTGCAAATGTACATTTGTTATGAGAAAAATTGATAAAATTCGAGTGTTAACAGTTATTATTTTTCTCTGTTTACAGACAGAAATGTGAAAACCACACAGCTACTCGGCTAAGTCTACTCCACTCAGTAATATCTTTTATACAGGAGCATAAGATGGCTTGCATGGAGAAGTATTGTCAGAGAGTCATTAACATAGCCAGGGGGTGAGCATTAGATATGTGAAGCATTTCTGTCCCAAAATTACTGTCACCATTTCAGGACAAGCATAGAGGAAAGGGATCTTCACAGAACCTGGCCAGTGTGTTGTTCTTTGTGAGTTAAAGAACCCTATTAATTTAGGGGTGAGAAGGTCAAAGGTCAAGGTCACGGTCACAGTGATGTAAGTAAGGAAATTGTGATTACTCTTAATTCTAATAAGATAACCTTCTTTGTGGCTGAGTGAATGTCATCAGTGCAGTACATACTCGCATACGTAAATAAGCATGAACACAATATGCTGTGGCAATTTGCTTTGACGCAGTTGGTCTGCTCGACAATCTTCATGAAACATTGAGCTATGGTGTGCGGGGAGCATAAATTTCAGCAATCACTGGTCTCTTTCGATTGGGCTACTGTTATAACACTAGTGTTGAGTTGTTGTTATGGTATGATTTTGGCGTTTTTGCGAAAATTGTTTTGCGCGAGTTCTGCACAACTCTTGGTGTGACATCACATTGATTCAATTATGCCATAATGACGTCACACCAATGATTCTGATAACGCACATTATGGGCCTTTACTATGTCAATACCGAGAGGCACAGAACCTGCATTATCATGATTGTCATTAAACTCGTGCAAACGAATTCAACCCGACACTAGTGTTGACAACGCTAGCTCAATCGAAAGAGCCATTTGATTGTTGTTCTCGTTGAAATCATATCTCCGGATGATAATGAAGGAATCCAGTTTTAGCCATGCCCCGCCCATCTCTAGCTAAGCTCCACCCACACTTCGCCCATGTTTGGATCGGTCGATCCCTGCACTCCCTGACTATCAATTTCCCGACAACTATACAGGTACAATGTAAGCTGTTTAATATTTTGAAACGAATTTAAGTTGGTGCTGTTGCTGCCTAAGTTTTTTCAAAACTACCCCCAAGGCTCAATATGCAGGCCATGGCCTCTGCAGTACAGCTCATGAATAAGGTAATATTTACAAATCAAAGACAGAAACATGTTAGTTAGTAAGAAACGTTCTGTTGAATATTTTGAACATAATTGGATTGGAAGACATTGCTGCCTAATCCAATTATGTTCATAATATTCAACAGTGCATTTTATTTTGTTTTGGAAATTTTCCGTTATTTCTGAGCTTTTCTGTAGTTTACACTTCTGATAAAGCTGCCTAAATCACAACTATAGCAAGTCACACTTGTTTTTTCATCTACAGAAAGGAGCTACAGGCTGCAAAGAAACTTTTACATTTACTAAGCGTGAACTCTGCCACGACGCTTAGCGCAGGCAAGCTGGTCATGTTTGTAACATTCAGCGTGTTTGTCAGTGTCTCTGGTGTCGCCACGGCGCGGCAGGTCTTCACCGCTCTGAGTCTGTTTGAAATGCTGCGACTTAGCGTAAGCATCCTGCTTCCTGCCGGGGTTCTATACGGGCAAATGGCATTAAAAACTGTCAAACAAGTACAGGTAAGTGGAATACAGGTAAACCTGATTTTAGAGGCACTTTAACCCTTGAATTTATTCAAGAAAATTTAAATTTTCTCATAGAAAATGTCTATTTGCAGACCAAGAGAAGAATATTTTTGAAAATTTACCACTGGAATGACTGGCTCGATTATCGAGCCAGTCATTCCAGTGGTAAATTTTCAAACATAGTTTTCTCTTGTTCTGCAAATGGAAATTTCCTAAGACGACACCAGAAGCCGTTTTTGGCTGATATGAGTGTTGAAGCATTAAGAATGGTTGTTGTAAGACAACCTAACAGCCATTTAGTGTGATAAGTGACTTGTGTTGACACTTTAACACTTATATCAGCCAAAAACAGCTTCTGCAGTGGTCTTGAAAAATATCCATTTGCAGACCAAGAGAAGACTATTTTTGACAATTTACCGCTGGAATGACCGGCTCGATAACCGAGCCAGTCATTCCAGTGGTAACTCTTGGTCCGCAAAAAGACATGATGGATGAAAAAGTTGAAATTTTCTGGAACAAGTTTAAGTGTTAAGCACCAATTATTCGTTTGTCACCACATTTTAATAGTTCCTTGTCATAGAGGAACTATTATCTAATTATACACACAACCACAACCAGAAACGTCTAACCATTCAATGGTTAAAGTTGATCAAAGCATATACATATTTTACTCTTGAATAACCATTTGTATGTTGAGAGAAGTTTTTTTTTGGAAAATTTAGCACTAGAATAACTGGCTCTGTTATCGAGCCAATCATTCCACTAATAAACTTTCACAAATAATCTCTTCATCAGGCAAATCGACTTTTCTCAAGACTACTACAGAGGCCAGTTTTTCCCGGCTTCACAGTTAAAGGGCTAATGCAGACATGTTATCACTAATTCAAAGGTTATTTATATTAGGTATTTTAAAATAAACAAAAATCTTTCTCGTAAATATTGATATCAATTGCAGCAATACATGACGTAGATTTGGTATGGAAAGTATAGCGATGGTTGCCTCCCCATCCATAGGAAATTATATTAAAGAAAGCAAAATGAATGTAGGTGTAATAGTGTACAATTTATTTATTTCCCGACGAGAAAGCGGATGTGACACATTCGTTCAATTTCTTTGTGATCTAAGTAATGGTGTGTTTAACACTTTCATGTCGAAGAGACTCGGCACCAACCTCTGCAATGGTCTTGAGGAATGTCTGTTTGCCAAGCCAAGAGAATTTAACCCTTTAGCCCCTGTTGTATCAACTTAACATTTTAATGATCAAACTGAACAAAAACAACTGCAGTGCTCTTCAGACATGGCTATTTGAAAGGCCTAGAGAAAAGGATTTTTGAATATTTACCACTAGAATGACTGGCTCGGTAACCGAGCCAGTCATACTAAGTGGTAAATTTAAAAAAATTCTTTTCTCTCGGGTTACAGGTAGACACTGGCTAAATAAAAATTTAATTTTCTTTACCATTCCACCTTGAATGGTCAAGCCGGCGGAAAAAAATTCAGTTGTAAATTTACAAAAATAGTCTTCTAAAATTAAAAGATGTTGAGAAATATTGATCATCAACATGTTTAATTGATATATCAAGTAGTATTTAGAGGACTTTGAGGCGCTGTTGACACAAGAGGGGTTAATGTCTAAATTTGGTCAACAAAATCTAACTATCCCCTTATTGAATGTCCATTTGCAGGCCAAGAGAAGAATATTTTTGAAAATATACCACTGGGATGATTGGCTTGGTTACCGAGCCGGTCATTTCAGTGCCAAAATTTCAAAAATACTCTTCTCTTGGCCTGCAAATGGATATACCTCAAAACCATGCAAAGGCCGGTTTGGGTTGACTTCATCTTGAAAGGGTTAAGACTATTTTTGAAAATTTACCACCGGAATGACTTGCTCGATAACTGAGCCAATCATTACAGTGAGAGATTTTCTTCTTTTTACCTGTTAACCCTTACCAGTCTGAATTTAAAATTCTAAATTTTCAAATTAAATTAAAAGATGAATTAGCATTCATTTTTCAACACATTCGGTGGAAGATGTTGCTATCGTAGACAGCAATATCATCCACCGAAATTGTTGAAAAATGTAAACCCGTTCTTTTTGTTATTGAGACAGTAAAAGATAGAATATTGGCATCGGAGTGATAAGGGTTAATGGACATTAACTAAGCAATACGGCAATTGTCTCTGCCAATCATACCCATTAAAGGGATGACTTCATCCATATGAAGACCATTATTCACAGCATTTAATTCTATTTTTACAGAAAATATTATTATTGGATGAGAAGTTAGCTTTGGCTCTAACCAAGTCTGGGACTCCATCATCATTACCCAATGACATTGCAGTATCATTCAGCAATTACACAGGGACATTAGAAAAGGTACTGTTTAATGTCTTTGTTTATGAATGGAGGGATGTGATCTACCACACTAGTATCTGATATCTTAATCAAGATAACTCACTTGTTACCGGATATCATGAAGTATGTCTGACACGAAAAGAGCAAAGATCTGACGGGGCTAGTCATGTTTGTGACGGACCGGCTAGATGGGCTAGTAACAATTTGATATCTCAACACCTTTAACGTGATTACGTCTGCAGTCGTCAGACTTTTTGAAAATTTCCCACCGGAATGACTCAATAATCGAGCCATACCTGGCCAGTTATTCGAGTGAGAAACATTCAATAAGTCTTGTAGTCTACACATTTTGGGACGCATTAAAATTTTATTGACTTAATCTAACCATTAAATGGTACAAATATCCAAGTTTTCATACAAAACAGAAATGAATAACATACAATGACATAAGACTAACTGTAGGATAAACACTAAAAGTATTCCACATAGCTGCTAAATAAAGGAAAGTGAATAATCAGGAGGGCTAGCATAATCTAGTCATCGCTAGTCGCCATCCGGTTTAATTTCAACCCATGCTCAACAAGTGTATAGTATTCTAGAGGCCTGCTAATAATCGCTGTGTAGTTTTATATTACACATGCATTTCATCTGTAACTTCATGATTTCATGCTGTATTGCATTGCTTCCTGTCAGAAAGTTTAGTCAGGTATCATATCCCAAGGGCTTTATATCTTAGATGTGCGTTCATTCACATATATTTTTATTAGTGCTTTAAGATAAAAGTAATTATTTTATTAATTGTAAAATAATTAATCAATATCTATCATTGTTTGTGCAGGGAGTGGACAGCAGTATTCGCTTATCTGATATTGATGTTAACCTAGAGAAGGTAAGATAACCTTTTGATAATAATAATAATAATAATAATGTAATAAAAAAATCTTGCATCCAATGTTCCTCGTGAAGGAGTTGGTGAGTTGCCTTGTATATCATCTGGTCATTCATAAAAATATTCTGACAAATTAAGATAATCATGTCATATTTCATATTTTCTCTAGGGTAAACTGTACACAGTAATTGGACCTGCGGGCAGTGGAAAGGTATGAATGAAGCTAGCTATTAATTATGTTACGTGTATGAAAGATATATGTTTTGGAATAGTTAAATAAAGCAAATTTAAATATCATTTAAATATGAAATAATATCGCTGTATGCCTGTCACTGTTTTACTGTGCATTAGTCAGATTTTTTGATAGTGATAAGTTACAGCAGAACAAAATCCTAAACATAAACTTAATAGATTATGTGTTTATAAATAGAATCTCAACTTCATTGCCATTTTACTACATCACAGGTTTTAAACTCATTGCCATTTTATATCAAATTTATCACACTCGTTAAAGGTGCATATTCAATTCAGGTGCACACAATTTAAGACCATAAAAGTGTACAATTTTAACAATTTTATTTCCACCCATTTTGGTGTGAATATGCACCTTTATGGCTTATTCTAAATCGGATTTTAGTAATTTCTGTGATAAATTTGATATGAAATGGCAATAAGTATTGAAATCCTCTGTGATGTAGTCAAATTAGTTTCAACATATTCAACAGCTTCCCTGTAGAATTACCTTGAATTTTATATTCTGGGAATTCAGTTTCAAATCGATTCCAACATGCATTCAAAGTCGGTGGAGGTTAGCTAGAAAGGGGCATGGCATAGCTAGAAATGGATCTGTCTATTAACCTAGATGCTGAAAATTGATTTATGGATCACCAGCAATTTACAAAAATGAGGCCCTACAGGTTACTAGCTCACCTGGCCATGGTGACCATCTGTCCATCTATCCATCATCCGTCTATCGTTCATCAACATTTGTTTTGAAACTTCTCCTGAACTGCTTTGTGGATTTTAATCAGAAAGGCTGGTAGGATCCTACGGCGGTAAGCCGTGGTTAATAGTAAATAGATGTTTGATAAAACAGACAGCTGAAAAAAACAATATTTTAGATATATGGCATATTTTCTTACAGACTGGTCTGTTGTTGGCTATACTGGGAGAGTTACATCATCATTATGGCTCCGTTAATCACAGTGGAAAAGTAGCGTATATATCTCAGGATCCGTGGATCTTCCCAGGAACAATCCGTGATAACATCATCTTTGGCAAGGACTTTGTGAGGCACAGATACACTGAAATCTTACGTGCATGTGTCTTGAATCAGGTAGGCATTGTCTTTGATCAATATTGGTGTTTGAGAATATATATAATAAGTTTAAAATGTGTTAGGAGGCTAAGTGAACAATTGCAGTCTTTAAAGGCGTTTTTAATCATTTTGTTCAATTGTGCAATATTCTGCATGAAACAGGAGTCTTATTCAAAATCATTGATGACTTTTAGGTATCTATGTCACATAGCTAAATTCTCTTCTCGGGATTCTGCAGAGTTCATCACTGAAATAAGATTGGCCATGACAGTCTAAATTTCTGCTTAGTGAATGTCCCTTTGCAGGCCAAGGGTATGCTATCTTTTTAGAAATTTACCATTGTAATGACTGACTCGATTATCCAGCCAGTCACTCCAGACATAAATTTATTTAAATGGTATTATCTTGACTTGCAATTGATCATTTCTCAAGACCACTGTAAAGGCTCGTTTTGGCTGGCATGACCGTTAAACAGTTAGTAACTTTGAAATAAGAAAATGCAGAACAGCTGTATAATGCCTTAGCATTTCTGAATGCTTATCTTCTGTTTTTGCTTTATTCAAACTGTCTTTGTTAGCATCACTGGAATGGCTAAGCGATGTTATGTCAATGCAATATGATTCAGAGTCTCTCTTGCAAATTGTTTCCAAATTGATCGGCAGATGATGAACTATGACATTTCCTAGATGCGGTATCATCAATAGCATTGAGAATGTATTATAACACATTATAACTTAAGCGTATACTTTGCAGTCATTGGAGAATCTGCCACAAGGTGACGAGACCATGATTGGTGACCATGGCATTCCACTGTCAAACAGCTTGCAAGTCAGAATTGCTCTAGCCAGGTTAGTTGTTCAGTTTGCTATAGCCTCTTGACCGCTAGAATGTAGAGCGAGAGAGAATCATAACCAATAGCCAATTAATAAGCAAAATATTAGTCATATTGAAATGTGGATGAAATTTAAGATTCTCTTTGTTGCATAAACTACACAAGTTATGTTGTGATTTCAAAAAAAATTAGGATGTCTTTTATATTGCTATTTAGTCTACCACTGCCAATGTACACATATTGTTGTTGTATATCTTAAATTGTCTTTCATTTCTATTAATGCCAATCTGTGTATTTAACATAATTACTTGAAAATGCATTGGAGAATTGAATTTGGGTCTGTATGTCTGTCTCTGCCTGCCTGCCTTCCTGCCTGCCTGCCTGCCTGCCTGCCTACCTTATTGCCTGCATGCCTGCCTACCTACCTACCTACCTCTATGTCTGCCTGCCTGCCTGCCTGCCTGCCTGCCTGCCTGCCTGCCTGCCTGTCTGCCTGCCTAGACATCAAAATTATGCATAGTGATGCCATCTTGAATATTAACCCATTCCTGGCTAAGCCAGCCAAATTCTGGCCCATGCAGTGGTCTTGACAAATGCCGATCTGCAGGCAAAGAGAATACTTTGTTTTGAAAATATACCATGGGAATGACTGGCTTAATAACGAAGCCAGTCATTACAATGGTAAATTTTCAAAAATAATGTTCTCTTGGGAGTGCAAATTGGCATTCAATAAGCAACTATTTTGATTTTCTTAACCAACTTTACCTACTAAAGGGTTAACGATCATGTTTATGTTATAAAATACAAATGCCTTTTTCAACATATTCAGTGCTCATATTTGTATTAAATAATATATGGTGCGTTTTCAGAGTTGTATACCAGAACACTGATATTTTGTTAATGGATGGTATTCTGGAGACGATGGACATGAGGACAGCATCATCTGTCTTTGAGAAGTGAGCTCAGCATGATAGATAACATTTTATTATTAATTTAATCGTATTAATGGTGAAATTTTGTCAAGAAAATTTAATTTTCTCTTAGAAAACAAAAAGTTGTGGTAGCCATGTTAGTTTGTTTATAATGATAACATGATTCAACGGTGATACCGTTTAACTCGAATTAGTCTCAACATATTTAACAGCTAATGTATATAGTTTTCTGGAAATTGATTGTCAGTGCATTCAGGGATCGATCGATCCCAACCTGATCAAGGTGTGGGTGGAACTTAGCTAGAGATGGGCGGGGCATGACTAAAACTGGTATTGCCATTGCTATGCATATTACACTCTTGACCATTGCTGTTGATTCTGCAGAGGAAATAGGTGATCACTGACATTCGGCTCACAAGAATGATGTGGCAATCAATTTTCACTGATATTGTGACAATAGAGCACAAAAAGATTTGTTATCATAAATAATTTGTACGAATCGACCACTTGTCTTTACTAAGCACTGTTTGATGGATAGAAAAATGTCCTTAGTATACTGCCTGTATTTTATTTACACACTTACGATATTACATATCATGTTAACCCTGAAATCTCAGGATCTACATAACAAACTATCTTTAAAACTGTTGACTATTTTGAAAATAATTTGACTTGATGTCATTCCAGTTGTTTGTAGTACTGAATGAGTTAATAATTACTGGTCTGATTTCAGGTGTCTTTGCGGTCTGCTGAAGAATAAAACACAAGTTCTTGTGACGGACAGTCTAGGCTACGTGAAAAGAACTGCGGTCACTATCCTAATGACACATGTAAGTCTGCCACTACACATGAGCTACTATCACTACGGCTGCTGCTAATGGTGGTGGTGGTGGTTCTTAAATGCTAAGATTTTAAAGATAGGAATAAGTGAACAAACAAATATACCCAAAGCAAGTGAGGAATCCAGTTTTAGTTATACTCCTCCCATCTTTAGCTAAGCTTCACCCACACTTCATTCATTTTTGTGATTGATCGATCCCTAAACTCCCTGACTAAATTTCCAGAAGACTACAGCTAAGCTGTTGAATATTTTCAGACTAATTTGACTGGGTGCTGTTGCTGCTTATGGCAGCAACAGCGCCCAGTCAAATTAGTCTGAAAATATTCAACAGCATGTTTATTAAATAGTAAAGACATACAATTCGTACAACAACGCTTATTCTCTCATCAATTAAGCATTCTAACCTACGTCATTCATGATGTATTTGATTATGATGTCATCCTACACATCATATAGTTGATTATGACATCATATGATTCCCTGAAATTGGAGTTAAGAATTCAAAAGGTTTTGGAAGAAAAATGACTATTCAATCATGTCAAGAGGGATCCCTTTCTAGCTATGGCCCACCCACATTTTATGATTTTTCGGATTAATTTGAAACTGAGACACCTAAATTCCCAGAATCTAAATTTCAAGTTAACTATAAAATATGTAGGCTGTTCGTTATTTTGAAACAAATTTGACTGAGGGATGTTTCTGCCTATGACATTAACAGCTTCCAGGCAAATTAGTTTCAAAATATTCCACAGAATGTTTGTTAAATTGTAAATTCATCAAAGACAGAATTTGTACAATTTTGTAACGGACTTCTCGATTTTCGTGACAGAGGTACATCATTTTTATTGTGATGTCAGCTAACATGTGACATATTTAATTATGACGTCAGATACTTGAGTTACAGATTGAACGCTGCTATTAATTTTCTGATCACATGACTAGCGGTAATTTGGACTACTAACCTGGGTGCATCTAATATTGGCATGACTATTAGAGTAACTATCATCGGTAATATGTAATCTAAAGTCGCACGTTTCATTTCAGGGTTCCGTCTTCCACATGGCACCATATGCTGTCCTGCAAGCGTCAGGTATAGCGTGTTCAGACTTCCTAAACCGAGCGACATACTGTCGAGGAACGTCTAGTCAAGAGCCGAGCTTAGACCGCACACTTAGCGACAATGACGATGAGAATTTGCCGATGAATAAACAGGACTCTGTGGAGATTATTACAGAAAACATACCAGGGAAGGATAATGAAATAATGTCCAGTAAGAAGGAAATGAAATCATCAACAGATGTGTTTAAGAAAAATATGAAGGTATGTGATTATTGGTTTAATTCTGACCAGCAGCTGACCTATCTTTTGGGTGTTAAAACCTAGTGGTTCTTTAAGACATGTGGTCTCATGAAACACCTATCTTAAAGAACTGTCATCTTTTACCATCCAATAAGATATCTTTCAGGAGCAACTATAGATATTGTTTCAAAAATTTTCATCGGTATCTGGCACTTTAACATCTTATTGCTATTTCAAACTGACTTGATCTGAGCTGTACGCTTACATCTAAACGATTTCACCACTGAATGCTCCATATCACATTTTTCCATACAGGAAAATTCTTGAATATTTTGAAATTAATTTGACTGGAAGACGTTGCTCTTCCAGTCAAATTAATTTCAAAGTATTCAACAGAATAAGTTTTATATATCCTAAAGAATCTTCTTTTCCCGAGATTTGTCAGTGAAAGGGAGGATACAATTTTATGATTTTCAATTCTGAGTAATTCAATTTATAGTCTTCCCATGGTGCAAAAGTGTAGTGTAGTCATACAGTGTTGAAAAGTGTGGGTTAATAAGTCGGACATTTCTCAGAATGCATGTTTTCGTATGACTTTTTTCAGTGCAAAAATGCTATTTATGCACATGTTTGCTTGGGGCATAGTTTTGCCCAGGTGAGGTCACATGACTATTATAATCACCGTCTCTGTCTGTGTATCTATCTGTTCAAGTTCTACTTGAGTGATCAGGGAGAAGCTTGGGGATGGAGGTTACCCTTGGGATCTTGCACATCCCTCTTGTTTTTGGAGTCAAAACAGATGGGCGAGAGTAGGAGTTCATCGATCACTTGTGTTGTTTACTATTGTCATTATTTATAAGAATTATATAGCAAATAGATTTCGGTTGTTAGTTTTTTGTGATGAATGTTGATGTTTTGTAGGAGATGGCTGCCTGTTTGACTGTCGGAGATCAGGACATGTCCACTGACATGACCGCATCAAGAGCCACCTACTGGCAGTATTTTACACTAGGTCATGGTTGTTTCGGTATCATTGTCTTCATTGCTCTAGTCTGTTTTCAACAGGTAATCAGTAATAGATGATAGAATATAAAGTCAAATCTCTTTAGCACTTTTACCCTTTGACAGTCAAATTTGTTCAAGAAATTTCAATTTTTTTCATAGAAAATGTTCATTTGCAGACCAAGAGAAGTGGTTTTTTTAAATTTACCACTGGAATAACTGGCTCTGTTATCGAGCCAGTTATTCCAGTGTTAAATTTTCAAAAATTGTCTTCTCTTGGTCTGCAAATGGACATTTTTCAAGACCACTGCAGAAGCCATTTTTGGCTGATGTAAGTGTTAATGGGCTAATGGTCAGGATTAATCATGGACAATTTAATTTTTTGCTTATCAAGTGACCATCTACAGACCAAGAGACAATGTTTGACAATTTATCAGTGGGATGACTGGCTCAGTTACGGAGCATTAGTCAAAAGATGAGCAAATCGCAACATTTCTTTGCTAATGCTGAATGGTTTTAGTCACAGTTTGAAGTAAATATTTGGAGCATATTGAGGCAGTCTCGGTAACACTTTAACTGAAAAATTCAGAGCAGATATAAGATTATTTTGAATATTTTGAAAGTAATTTGTCTGGAAACCGTTGCTGCCTATGACAGTCAACGGCTTCCAGGCAAGTTAGTTTTAAAATATTTAACCGATATCTTTCGAAATATAAACCAATTTGAACCAAATTTGGCTTGGACGACACTAGTATGGTATTTCTAATGAGAAATTTAATTGTTCAGTTTTTGTGGTGGCCATCTTGGATTTTCAAAAAAATGTATGAGAAGTCTAGCAGAAGACTACTAGTCATTAACCGATTGGCCACTTTTAACCAAACTTGGATGGAAGGTTCTGATGGGTATAGTATTCGGAATTTGTTACGTGAAATCGGATTGGTGAATCGGTTGATGACCATCTTGGATTTACAAAAAACTGTCCAGGATATCGTTTAATAAACGACTACTCTTTAACCGTTGAGTCAGGTTTAATCAAACTCTGCTGAAAGATGGATTTCCTAGAATCTCCAGGAAATCATCTAAAAGATTATTCCTCATCTGTTTAGCTGGTTTAAAGCAAACATTGATTAAATGACCCGAGTGTAGTATGGTATGCCTTATATGTTCGTTCTGAGTGCCACCAGTGAGCTTATGCCATGCCGACCGTCCATTGTCCGTCTGGGTGTCATCTATCCATCAATGTTTGCTTTAAATTGCTATTCCTCATTACCCGCTTGGTAGATTTCAACCTAATTTGGCTGGAATGACCCTATGGGGGCTAGGCTTCAGAACTTGTATACAGAATTTTGATTGGTAAATTTTTTGGGTGAAAATCTTAGATATTATTTTAAAATTTACCAGAAATTGTCAAAACACCACTGCTCATTAACCGCTTGTTTTCCTTTTCAGACAAGTTTCTTCTTATGTGAGTGGTGGCTTGCATTTTGGTAAGTTCCTTTTAAATATGTAAATTACATCCTGTGTATATTTTCTGACTATTTTCATCGGATGTTGTTTAAAATTGCTGTTGTATTTTATCCATATATACTTTTAAATCATTTTGCTGTCATGGGACCAATGGTTAAACCCTTTCCATCCAGTGGAATTCCAGTGTCTCTATTTCAAAATAACAAGAAAGTAATTATAATCTTGAAACTAGTTAGACTATAAGCTGCGGTGTATGACTAGATTACTTGTATTTTTCGCTCATCTGATTTGCTCTATAACTCAAGGGGAATAACTCAACATCATGCTAGTTGTCATCATAGTTTTGAGAGTTACTTCCCTTGGTTTTTAATTAGCCAGTATAAGTAAAACATTCACTCGGCCAGTGCATCTTGTGTTATTCCCAGTGCATCTTGTATTATTCCAGCTCTTGAGACCAAATATGTTGAAACCACTTTTGGAATCATGTACATGTAATGTATGGCCAAGATATTTAGGTGTTAGTCAGCTGAGAGTCAGCTGACTTCTTGTTCTGATTTGCTGTCCTTGGCTGTCTCTCAGAAACAACTGATCTGATTTGATGCAAAATTTAATACAAGAACGGCTGTTGTTCGAATCTAAGATTCCCCGGCTTTGGTTATAATCTGGCATGTTTGAAAATCGTTTAAACATTCTGAATAAATAATGGAAGAAAGAGGTCCTACAATCTTTTATTCTGTTTGTATATTTCCAAATCATGTGATTGAGTGACCAATAATGTATATCATGTGTTGTATAACTTGTACCGTATTTATTCTAATTTTCCCGCCCCTTCCAATTATACCATCCCCCTTGTTTTTGAGAACGGTGGAAAAAAAAACAAATTACCAATAGGAAGAAATAGAAAACATCCAGAAAAAATAAAACATGCAGCAACATTTTGGTCATTTTCGTGAATACATGTGCAAAAAGATCTTTTTTCATCATCTTATCCTGTCGTTCAATGACAGAGCGTCTAATGCTGCTGTTGAATTGGCATTAAGATACGGCTATAAATTTTCTAATGTATCGAGGAACGCATCACAAACGTGGCTCCAGTCAATTCGATCAATGCCTAAATTGTTTCTGATCAATATCTTGCCATTCAGTGACAGAGCTGCTAACGTGAGTTGTGCGTCGAGATACGGCTATGGCATATTTTCCGATGTATCAGTTAACGCATCACAAAAGCGCCTCCATCCAATTTAACAACGGATAAATCATTTGTTCCTAACTTCGCTAAATGTCACCTTTCTGTCCTAAATAAAGCCTCTGAATAAATCTAATGTGAAACGAGTAGTTTTTATGAATACTTGAGCAAATTTAGCAGAAATTGCATCGAATACTATAATTAGATACTGATTCAAGGTGACTGAGAAAACCGTTCTAATTTCGTGGTATTTTTTCAAACTTTTTACACCCTAATTAACCCGCCCCCTTTGGTGACCGCTACCCACCTGGCGGTATAATTAGAATAAATATGATATACATGTATGTATTGCATCAGTTGATCGGTCCCATTAACATGATTAAGACGTTATTGGAAGCTACTACACTGTGGCACGCTAACATGTGCGGCACAACTTTATGGTTGAAATGGTTGTATAAAAATATAGTTTGATTGAAGAGCAGTTTTCAATATTCTCGCGAGCCAGTTTGTGTTTCACCGTACACATTTAATTTCACTCAATTTGTTTATATTGTTAAACATATTTTATTGTCACATATACATGTATGTACAATAGGATTGAGTACAAGTTCTATCAACTTAGCGACGCCCTCTGTTTATCCGGGTAACTTTAATTCTTTTTGGCAGGCAAAGAAAAGAGAATGTTTTTGAAAATTTACCATGGGGATGACTGGCTCGATAATCGAGCCAGTCATTTCAGTGCTAAATTTTCAAAAATGTCGTCTCTTCGTCTGTAAATGGACATTTTCTGAGATAAAATTTGATTTTTCTTCACCTTATCTGATGATTAAAAAGTTAAACATTTCAACACTATGGACAAGATTTAATATATAAGATAGAAAAAAAATTATGTAGAATATTTTGAAAATAATTTGATTGAAAACTGTTGTACAGCAACAGTTTCCAGTCAAATTACTTTTAAAATATTCAACAGCTTACTTATCTACGCATAGTTGCTTTAAAATTGACGTTATTCAATTTTTGACATGAAAAGGGTTAGATAATACCAGATCTGTAACTAACTTGAATTATTTGGCCATCAATGTCTTACATGTGTGAAAGGTCAAAGGTCAAAATAAAACCCTGTTATGTTATAAATAATGTTCTAGTCAGTCATTATGATTGCGTTTATTAATTCCAGGCCGGACAGTCACGGATCTCGCCTGACCCCAGAACGATTAAAAAATTCTACTGATCCGACGACGGATGAAATAATGGTTTTGCGAAATGTTTACATCTACCTTGCTTTCACGTTGTTGACTATCATCCTCGGAGTCATTCAGGCTATCGTGTTCTTTCGTCTTTCTCGGTTTGCTGCCAAGCGTTTGCATCATGATGCCCTGGAGGGCTTGCTTCTCTCACCCATAACGCTGTTCCAAAATACTAGTCTAGGTCCGTATGAATTGGGCATTCAATATTTGGGGGGGGGGGGGGGTGGAGTTTGGGGGTGGGTGGGGTTGGTGGAATTAATGTTAATGGTTCTTAACCCTTTCAATGACAAATCCCTAAACAAATATATTCTTTACTCTGCAGTACATATTCTGCTGAATATTTTGAAATTAATATGACTGGAAGCTGTTGCTGCCTAAGGCAGCAACAGCTTCCAGTAATATTAATTTCAAAATATTGAACATATTTCCTGTTTGTTTAGCCGCAGTTTGAGATTCAGGGAAGTTATCGAGTTATCGGTGAGATGGTTAACATTTGTCAGAGTATCATTGCAAATGCAAATAGTTCAAACATGCCCTATCCCACAAGCATCAGCCAGCTCACAAGCAACACCGCCCAACCCCCTCCCCATCCCCTGCATGTATTACACTCCTCATATGCCGTTGTCACGGCCTGAGTGTAATAAAGAAAATACGAAATATGCTTATATCATGCAAAATAAATCCATTCTCGATATGCTGAGAGATCCCACACCATCCATATATTTAAGTTATTGATTATTTCCTTGACATTTTTTACCTGCCATATCTAGTTAAATTATCTGCTTTCAATACAAGATTAACCTTCAACTGGAAAGTTTCACTTAATCTTCTAACTAAATATATTGAAACTAATTTAACCGAAATCATTTAATGCGTGAGGCAGCAGCAACATAGGCAGCAGTTGCTTCCAGTCAAATTTGTTTCAAAATATCCATCAGGTTCCGTGATACATTGAAGTTGAGCTAATAGGTTTTCAGGACTATTAACATGTGTTTAATATTCAGAAAGTTGATAAATTGATAAGATTTGAAACATTTTTAATGCGCATTACTGATGATTCATTATTTGTTTTAATATGATTCATGCAATTATTGTATTATTGTCTGTTCTTTATGTTCAGGTACTTTAATGGGCCACTTTTCTCGTGATGTGAACATCGTTGATTTCATGTCGCCAATCAGTCTCGACTTTATACAGGTAATGGAGGAATACACTTATCTATGCCCCGCCCATTTATAGCTAAGCTCCACCCACACTTTAACCATGTTGGAATTCTTCGAACGCTGAACTTCCTGAATCTCAATTTTGAAAAAACTATGCAGTAAACTGTTGAATATTTTGAAACTAATATGACTGGGTTCTAGCACCCAATCAAATTAGGTTCAAAATATTTAACAGAATGGTTATTAACTAGTAAAGACATAGACTTCCGTACACTTGATGGACTATTAAGAATTCCTGGTGGTGTTAGATATGCCATTCATGACGTATTTTACTTGTGATGTCAGCCTACCTGTGAGGTATTTGATTATGACACCATATACTTGACTAACAGATTGGATTCCACTATTAGCATTTCATAACCATTAAAATCTATTGTTTTGCCTTTGCCATCAATTACCTCTTTCATTAACATAGCCTGACGCTATTTTTCATCCGATAAGGATAAGTTCTAATCCAGCACTTATTTATTCTATAGAGTTAGCCATTTCTAGTTATGCCCACCCATTTGTAGTTAAGCTCTGCCCACCTTTATGTGAGTAGGAAATGATTTATATACTTTAAAACCTTTTAAAAAAAAGGTATATGAAGTAATAGAGGGATCCATTTCTAGCTATGGGCATTTGTACCTATCCCCCTTTCATTTTGAGCTATGGGCCATCCATTTATACATATGCCCCTCTTATTTCTAGCTATGGGCCATCCATTTATACCTATGCCCATCCCATTTCTGGCTATGGGCCATCCATTTGTACCAACGCCCCTCCCAGATAGATCAGACCCATCCATTAAATATTATTGCATTATAAAGCTAAATCTTGTTGACTTTGTGTTGTTTCAGTGTTTGAGTTTATTGCTTGGCACCTTTCTCTTGGTCAGTATCATCAACTATTGGCTCTTCATCTTGGTTATTCCGATGACCATTCTGTTCTTCTTCATACGATATCACTTCATGCTTGTCACACGTGATCTAGAAACCATGGAAATTGCATGTATGTCATTAATATACTCACAAATAGTTAATTTTGCTTACATGTTCATGCATGCACCCGCACACTCACTCAATGACTCACCCACCCACCCACCCACCCACCCACCTCACACACGCACGCACGCACGCATGCACCCAACCACCCACCCGCCCGCCTGCCCGCCCACCCACCTCACTCTCGCTCACTCACTGACTCACTGACTCACTCACTCACTCACTCACTCACTCACTCACTCACTCACTCACTCACTCACTCACTCACTCACTCACTTTACTAAACCTGTGTCTGTCTGTCTGTCCGTCCATCCAATGCAATACCTATGTTGGAGGTATTCATCTTAGATTTTTATTTTTTCAGCCAAAAGTTCTGTAATCACACACATCTCCAGCAGTATCAGTGGTTTGCAGGTGATTCGATCGTTCAATGGAGAGGAGAGACTTCTCCACATATTTGACATCCTGCAGGATCGGAGCACTGCAGTGTGTTACCTCCACATCCGTGCCAAGCGCTGGTTTGGGTGTCGAGCTGAGGCACTTGGATTAGTGGTTATTATTGGTGTCATTGTAGCAGCAATCTTGGTTACTTACTTCAAACGTATGATAATAAGGCTAGAAATGAATTGTGTCTTATAATTCAACCAACTAATGCATTATTTATTCTCTCTCTCTCTCCCGCTCTCTCTCCCTCTTGCTCTCTCTCCCTCATTTTCTCTCTCTCTTCCTCTTGATCTTTCTCCTCTTGCTCTCTCCCTGATTTGCTTTATCACCCTCTTGCCCTCTCTCATTTGCTCTCTCGCTTTCACTCCCTCCATTCCTCCCTCCCCCCATCCATGCCCCTCATTTGATAAACTGGCATGCTTTGTTAAGTAGTAGAGTAGGAGCAATGCAAGTTCATTTTCAGTAACTAGCGATTAGGATTCCAGGTATCAAAACTTTCAACACTCGGCTTCTCTGATCTCATTCAACCATCAAAACATAGCATAAG
Organism: Chaetoderma sp. LZ-2023a; assembly: GCA_034401795.1. Taxonomy (NCBI): domain Eukaryota; kingdom Metazoa; phylum Mollusca; class Caudofoveata; order Chaetodermatida; family Chaetodermatidae; genus Chaetoderma; species Chaetoderma sp. LZ-2023a. The sequence goes on along the minus strand of CM067366.1, from coordinate 51,985,228 downwards.
CACTATGGAGATAGACATAGAGACCTCAATGGAGGGATCCAATCTATCACTCAAACTTCGGATATTATAATGATAGAAATCCTTCACTTGTTCTCTGACATCACAATCAAATGACGTAGGTCTGACACAAAAGGGGTAACAGTCCTTTGGTGGCTGTCTGAATTGTATGTCTTTGGTAAATTTACAATTGGAAAAAACATTCTGTTGAATACTTTGAAACTAATTTGACTTGGAGATGATGCTGCCATATGCTTACCTGTACGTATTGTTGCATTGAAATTGAGATGCTAGGAATTCAGACTTCAAAGTATTAAAATTGATTGAATCACATTTATAAGGTGGATGAAGCTTAACTAGAATGGGTTGGAGACAGCTAGAAATGGGTGGGAGACAGCTAGAAATGGGTGGGAGACAGCTAGAAATGGGTGGGGGACAGCTAGCAATGGGTGGAAGATGGCTAGAAATGGGGTGGAGACAGCTAGAAATGGGTGGGAGACAGCTAGAAATGGGTGGGAGACAGCTAGAAATGGATGGGAGATGGCTAGAAATGGGTGGGAGATGGCTAGAAATGGGGGTGAGACAGCTAGAAATGGGTGGGAGACAGCTAGAAATGGGTGGGAGATGGCTAGAAATGGGTGGGAGACTGCTAGAAATGGTGGGAGACAGCTAGAAATGGGTGGGAGATGGCTAGAAATGGGGGTGAGACAGCTAGAAATGGGTGGGAGACAGCTAGAAATGGGTGGGAGATGGCTAGAAATGGGTGGGAGACTGCTAGAAATGGGTGGGAGACAGCTAGAAATGGGTGTGAGACGGGTAGAAATGGGTGTGAGATGGCTAGATAACCGTGCCAGTCATTCCAGTGGTAAATTTTCAAAAATAGTCTTCTCTTGGTCTGCAAATGAACATTTTATATGAGAAATTTCAAATTTTCGTGAACAAATTCGAGGGTTAAAGGGTTAAAAATATGTCGCGGGTCATGTTGAAAGTATGAATACCAGGCTTGTAATCCTGATGTCTTTGATGCAGAATGATAATGAATATAATATTTAGTTTTTTCTATCTTTCAGAGGAAAACATGTCTGCAGCTTTACTCGGTCTGTCTCTGGCTTACGCAGTGAATCTTCTCAATGTTCTTCAGCCCACACTACTGAAAAGCTCTGATGTCCAAGCTAAGGTACAATAAACCTGTCTTCAACGACCACTTCATGGAACACAAACTGTTTGTCCTCATAGCAGGCAGTGGGTTAACCTCTGATCCCGAAAGGCCAAGTATAAAAAAAATTATTTTGTTGGATATTTTGAAACTGATTTGACTGGGAGCTATTGCTTGTCAAATTAGTTTCAGAATATTCAACCACTAACCTCTATGGTTACCTTGAAATTGAAATTCTGGGAATTCAGTATTCAAACAGTTAATACAAGTGCCTTGCTGTAGAATATGTCGTGGTTTCAGGATGAGAAATAATAATTCTTTAGTACAGTACAGGTGGGTTTTTTTCTACAACCTGTGTTCAAAAGTTGACATTAATGTTTCTAATTAATCGTACTACAAAGTGTTATTGGACTGCACTAATCACCATGTCTGTGTCTATCTGTCTGTCTGTCCAGTTCAAGAGATCAAATAGAGGTATCCATTTATAGTTATCCCATGCCCTTTATGACTAAGCTCCGTCTACTTTGTATGTGCATTGAAATCTATTTGATACTTTGGAATCTGAACTATTCCAGTAAGCTGGCGAATATTTTGAAACTAATTTGACTGGGAGCTGTTCGTGCCATTTTCAATATAGTCAACAGAATGGCTATATAATTTGTAAATTCAGCAAATATATACAGTTAAGACCCTTTTGTGACCAACTTTTACCACTTTCATGATGGATGAACACCATTTTGATCGTGAGGTCAAATAACAAATGATGTATTTGATAATGACACCAGATACTTGAGTGACGTGGGTCCCTATATTCTATTGCAGGTACCTTCAACAAACTTGAGGGGATGTTGCTTTTCGCATCCCAAGGAACTATCTTGATTTTGTCACAAGATCAAATATGAAGTTCATTGAAAATAGTGTGTGTGGTGTGAGGTGGGTGAGACTGCACATTCCCTGAATATTTGTTGCAGTATATTGCTTATTAGTTTCAACAAAGAAACCTGTAACAAATTTTATAAACCTCATTTGATCTTTCCTCAACGCTTAAGCTCTTCTAAGTGAATAGTTAAGTCACCAATGGCTTCTTGGAGCTGGTGAGAAAGGTGGTGGTAGGGGGGTTGGGGGGTGGTGGTGGTGGTTAGACGAGAAAAATGAAACCGATACGTAACAATTTCTATTGACCCTTTAACACTCATATCAGCCAAAAACAGCTTCTGAAGTGGTCTTGAGAAATGTCCATTTGCTGTCCAAGAGAGGACTATTTTTGAATATTTACCACTGGAATGACTGGCTCGATAACCGAGCCAGTCATTCCAGTGCTAAATTTTCAAAAAGCGTCCTCTCTTGGTCTGCAAATGGACATTTTCTATGAGAAAATTCAAATTTTCTTGAACAAATTCAAGGGTTAAAGTACGTACAGTATACAGTAGAGCTCAGAAATAACTTACTAGTAACATGTTTCTCAAACAAAACAAAACTTACTGTTGAATATTTGAACATAATTAGATTGGAACAATCCAATTATGTTCAAAATATTCAACAAAACATTTCTTACTAACTATCATTCTTCTGTTTTCTGTTTCAGAAACATTCTAACTTAATTCCGAGTTATACCGTATGTTTGATAATCATTTAATGATTTTTGTGAACAATTTTTCTTCCTAGATGCGTTCTGTGGAGAGGTTACTGCAGTGTTCAGATTTGCCTTCTGAAGCAGATTGCCTGCCTGGTCTAGGAGTGAAGCCTATAGATGCATGGCCAATGTATGGTATTATAACACTGGAGGGCATGTCGTACGCAAGCACACCTAAAGGGCCACGTCTACTTAAACATATCTGGTGTTGTATACGTGCAGAAGAAAAGGTTATTAGTGCTTCTTTCTTGTGGGTAACCCTTTAACTCTCATATCAGCCAAAAATGGCTTCTGCAGTGGTCTTGAAAAATGTCCATTTGCAGACCAAGAGAAGACTATTTTTGAGAATTTACCACTGTCATTCCAGTGGTAAATTCTCAAAAATAGTCTTCTCTTGGTCTGCAAATGGACATTTTATATGCGAAAGTTGAAATTTTTTTAATGGAGGGGTCTTTGAGAAATGTCCATTTGCAGACCAAGAGAAGACTGTTTTTGAAAATTTACAACTGGAATGACTGCTCGATAACCGAGTCAGTCATCCCAGGGGTAAATTTTCAAAAATAGTCTTCTCTTTGCCTGAAAATGGGCATTCAATAAGTAAATATTTTAATTTTTTTAACAAATTTAGTCATTAAAGGGTTGAAGGGTTAAGCTGTCTCATTTACCACAGTCATACCTCGTCCTCTCTCCCACCCACCCTCCCTCCCTCCCTCCTTCCCACCCTCCCTCCCTCCCTCCTTCCCTCTCTCTCTCTCTAATTAATGTTACTGCTAACAAGCCTATAGCAGCAACAGGTCCCAGTTACATTACCTTTGAGATAGTGTATATATTACCTGTTTTACTGTCTTTTGAATAATATTTTGGTAATTGAGGATGTAAAACGATAAAATAATCACAATAAAAAAGTTAAACAAGATGGTACTGAATTCTAAAATCATTCTTGTTATACCATACTTATCAATCGTATCACATTTGTCATTTTAATTTCAAGCTAGTTAAGCCTTGTTTTGCTTGTACAATTTACTAATCCTTGTGATAAATCTTTTAATAATAATATGGAAGCTTACATGTATTTACTGTCCTGGGAACATATTCCTAACCGTTTAACCATCGAATTTGGTTTTTTAAATTTCACTTTTCTCATAGAAAATGTCAATTTACAAACCAAAGGAAGACTATTTAAATAAATTTACACTTGGAATGACTGGCTCGGTTATCGAGCCAGTCATTCCAGTAGTAAATTTTCAAAAAAAGTTTTCTGTTGAACCGCAAATGGACATTCCACAAGATAACTGCAGAAGTCGTTTTTGCCTGAGTCTTAAATGGTTGACGGTTACAGATGAGAAACAACAAATTCTTCATGATGAAAATAACTGCCTCCAGCCAAATTACTTTCAAAATATTCTACGTCTTTCCAATATAGTCATTGAAATTAAGACATTGGCATCTCAATGATATGGTTGAATGGTTAGGACTACTGATAGATCAGTTGCATAAACATATCCTGGGTTTTTTCAAATGTTATTTTCCGGCCTAAGTGGCCATGTGATTTGCCTTGTCATTGACATAGGTCCTTGATAATTATATTACAATTATAAAATCGTCGTAGTAAATGTTATTGCAATGGAGGAATCCAGTTTTAACTGCGCCCACCTATCTGTAGCTAAGCTCCAGCAATGATTTGCCCATATGGGGATCGATCGATCGATCTCTGCACTCTGAATCCCAATTTCCAGAAAACTATACAGGTAAGCTGTTGAATATTTTGAAACTAATTTGACTGGATACTGTTGCTGCCTATGGCAGCAACAGCGCCAAGTCAAATTAGTTTCAAAATATTCAACAGCATGATTATTAAATGGTAAAGACATACAATTCGTATAACCTGACAGACTATTAAGCGTACGCATTTAAGATGGACTAAATCAAGTCATTCATGATGTAACTGATTATGACAGCCTACACGTCACGTCGTTGATTATGATGTCATATAATGGCCCACTAATCTTTAGCTAAGGTCCACCAACGATTTGCCCATTTTGGGATCGATCGATCCCTGCACTCACTGAATCGCAAATTGCTAGAAAACTATGCAGATAAGCTGTTGAATATTTTGAAACTAATTTGACTGGGTGCTGTTGCTGCCTATGGCAGCAACAGCGCCAAGTCAAATTAGTTTCAAAATATTCAACAGCATGATTATTAAATAGTAAAGCCATACAATTCATATAACCTGACAGACTATTAAGCGTACGCATTTAAGATGGACTAAATCAAGTCATTCATGATCTAACTGATTATGACATCAGCCTACACGTCACGTCGTTGATTATGATGTCATATAATGCCCCACCCATCTTTAGCTAAGGTCCACCAATGCTTTGCCCATTTTGGGGTCGATCGATCCCTGCACTCGCTGAATCGCAAATTACTAGAAAACTATGCAGGTAAGTTGTTGAATATTTTGAAACTAATTTGATTTGGTGCTGTGCTGTGCTGCTATAGGCAGCAACAGCACCCAGTCAAATTAGTTTCAAAATATTCGACAGCATGATTATTAAATAGTAAAGACATACAATTCGTGCAACCTGATGGACTTATTAAGTGATTAAGATTTACTAGATCTAGTCATTCCTGACATAATTGATTATGAGGAAGAGAGGATAATAACATCGTCCACAGGTATCAGTTATTTTCTCCGATATCCATGTTAAGGGACGGGCCTTCACCCTGCCAAGTTGATGCCAGCCGACTCCATTGTGTGGAGCTGGTGAATCCAGGGCAACTCCTTCACCCTTCACCAGGTGTTTGATTCCGGGTCGGAGGCGTCTGAGGAGAGCACTTGTATGATGCGATAGCTCATGTGTGCTCTAGTGTGGCCATGTTTGTTAAAGTGCCTAGGCACTGGTGTGTCATAACTTTCTTTCTTGTTGAAGTTTGTGATGGATCTCAGGTGTTCTTGGATCCGTGTCTTGAAGGTTCTGAGAGTTTCGCCCACGTATTGTTGGTGGCAATATTTGCAATTGAGGAGGTAGACGATGTTGCGTGTTTTGCAATTGCCTACAATTTTACATCTATATGACAGCCCGGTATGGTGGCCGATAAAAAAATGTGTCTTCTTCATGTTGCTGCATATGGTGCAGTTTTTCGTAATACACTGAGTTAGTGGATTGCGCTGCGTGATGGTTCTGTTGGGGGGGGTCGGCTAGTTTGGCCCGTACAATGCTGTCTTTGATGGTTTTGTTCCTTCTGTAGCCAAATAGGGGCATCTCTTTGAAGGCATCCGTACATCTTTGGCTGGTCTGTAATATTGGGCAGTATTTGTTGATTACATTTTTTTAGGAAAATACCAGTCCTTGTGTATTCACAGACAAAAATTGGCATGTTCAAGGACTGGGGTGGGTTGGAGGAGGGTGTGGAGGCGGCTTTTAATAGAGTAGTTCTATTTTTTTTCTTGGCTTTTTTTAATGGCCGTTGTGATTACGTTGTGGGGGTATCCTCTTCGTAAGTAGAAACCCTCCAAGCGCTTACTGTTTGTGTCGTAGTCTTCTGTTTTTGTGCAGATCCTGCATAGTCTTAGGAACTGTCCATATGGACTCGCGTCTTTGCATGTGGAGGGCTGTGCTGATGTGTAATGTAAATAGCCATGTGTGTCCGTCGGTTTCGTGTAAAGGTTGAAGTTGATTGTATAGCCATCTGTGTTGATGACGGTGGTGTCCAGGAAAGAGACTGTCTCTGGAGCTCTCCATGGTGAACCTGATGGTGGGGTAGCATGCATTCATATATGTGACAAATTCATTCAGGGCTGATGGGCCTTTTTCCCATATCATAAATATGTCATCAATGTAACGGACATACAGGCCCGGTTGGTGCGGCGCATCCTGAAGTAAATTTTCTTCTAAATCGGCCATGAAGATGCATGCGTATGTGCACGCTGCTTTGCTTCCCATCGCTGTCCCACCTATTTGTAGGTAGTGTTTTCCATCGAATTCGAAATGGTTACATTCCAACACTAGTTTTAGAGGGTTGAGGAGATTCCTAATTGAGATTGTGCTAGGGATGCCATGCTTCATACAGTATTTGGCTACTCATTGTAAGCCCTCATTGTTTGGCATGTTGGTGTAGAGGGATGTGACATCCATGGTGATTGGCAGTAAGTCCGCTTTGGTCGGTCCAAAGCTTTCCACCTTGTTGATGAATTCTGTTGTGTCTTTTACATAGGATTTGATCTTCATAATGTGCACTTTGATGTGTTCATCAACGAAGCTACTGATTAGTTCAGTTGGACAACTGTTCCCACTAATGATGGGTCTCCCTGGTATGATACCGTCTTTCTTCTCCTTGTGTACTTTTGGTAGGAGATAGAATCTGGCGGTCTTTGGTTGTTTAGGAATCAGTCTACTAGCCATAGTAGTGTCTAATCTCTTTGTGACTAAGTTTAAATGGAGAGGGGTTTTATCTGATGGAAGTTTCATGTGGAAGTTTCCATCAGACAGTTGTCTCCTAGCTTCCGTTGTATAGTCTTCTCGTGACTGTATGACGGTAGCTTGGCCCTTGTCTGCTTTTTTATGACTATGTTGTCATTCAGTTGCAGACTGGAGAGAGCTCTTTGTTCCTTTATGGAAAGGTTATTACAAGGAACTCTGCTGTGGATGTTGATAATTGATTATGACGTCGGCCCGTTATCACGTAGTTGCTTATGACATCATATGATTGACTGAGAAACTGGACTCCTCATTTACAAATGTTATGCATATATTATTTGTTGTTAGGTTGGAATATTATTTAAAAACCCACTAGAGCAGAAGGCGTTCATGTCGGTGTTGTGTCGCGTCATGCCCTATATGGGACTACTGAGGATAGACGGAGTGGATATCTCTTCTATAGCTGTGGATGAATTAAGAAAATCTATCTCAGTTATCCCTCAGGTAAGACTTGACCATTTAATGATCCAGCTGACACAAACTGTGCTTTACAGTGGTCTTGTGAAAGGTCCATTTGCAGGCCAAGAGAAGACTATTTTTTAAATTTTACAACAGGAATGACTGGCTCGATAACCGAGCCAGTCATTCCAGTGGTAAATTTCAAAAAATAGTCTTATCATGGCCTGCAAATGGACATTCACTGTAGTAAGAATTTAAATTTTCTTGACATGTTGACCATTAAACAGTTTAAAAAATGTTATTAGATCGTGAAATCATAATTCACAGAAAGCTGGTTTCATAAAAACTAACAGCTAAGCTCCACTCACACTTCACTGTGTTGGGATCGATTGATCCTTTAACTCCCTGCCTATCAATTTCCAGTAAACTATACAGGTAAGCTGTTGAATATTTTGAAACTAATTTGACTGGCTGCTGCAGCAACAGCACCCAGTCAAATTAGTTTCAAAATATTTGATATGTTTATTAAATAGTAAAGACATACAATTCGTACAACAACGTTTAGTCCGTCATCAATTAAGCAATCGTGACAAACTTATCTACTTCATTCACGACATAATTGATTATGACGTCAGCCTACATGTCACATAGGTGATTATGGCATCATGATTCATGGATAAACTGGAAAGATTCATTGACGCTCTTTTAGTATCCATTGAGCGTGTTTGGTTTTGAGATATAAAGTGTTTGTATTTAAAGTATTCACTGTTTGCATTAATATAATTCTAAGATACAATAGAAGGAACCATTTCTGCTCCACCCATTTCTATCTAAGCTCCACCCACTACGGATTTGAATCGATTTTAATATTTTGAACCCTGAAATTTGTGAATCTCAATTTCAAGGTAGCTACAGTAGAGATGTTGAATATTTTGAATCTAATTTGGTTGGGAGCAACAGCGCCAAGTTAAATTCGTTTTGAAATATTCAAAAGAATGTTTAATAAATTGTAAATTCACCAAGCTCATACAATTCAAACACTTTAATAATGGACCCTTAACACCGTTCATGACACACCTACATCAGGTGATTGTGACATCATCTAACAGGTGACACTATCTTGATTATGATGGCAGATACTTGAGTGACAGAATCTGAACCCTCCATCGATTACTTAACCCTTTAATGACAAAATTAAAAAAAAAAATGTAAATACTTATGAGCTCACCTGGCCTGAAAGGTCAAGTGAGCTTATGCCATGGCGGCCATCCATCCGTCCGTCCGTCCGTCTGTCAAATCGCATCTTCTCCTTAATGTTTCGACCGATTTCAACCAAATTTGGCTGGAATGATTCCAAGCAGGTACCCTCCAGATGCTTTTTTCAGAATTTTAATTGATCAATTTTTTGGGTGAAAATCTGAGATTTTATGAAAAATCTACAGAAAATGGTCAAAATGCTATTCCTCCCTAACTACTTGACATATTTCAACCAAATTTGACTAGATGCAGTCTATGGTGGTAGGCTCTAGAACCTGTTTTCAGAATTTTGATTGATCAATTTTTTGGTCAAAAATTTAGCGAAAATGGTCAAAATGCTACTCCTCCTTAGCTACTTGACATATTTAAACCAAATTTGACTCGATGCATTCTATGGTGGTAGGCTCTAGAAGGTAGTTTCAGAACTTTGATTTATCAATTTTTTGGGTGAAAATCTGAGATTTAATGAAAAATCAACCGGTCAAAATGCTACTCTTCCTTGGCTGCTTGACATATTTCAACCAAATTTGACTAGATACAGTCTATGTTGGTAGGCTCTAAAGCTTCTATTCAGAATTTTGATAGATCAATTTTTTTGTGTGAACAATTTTTTCCGGAAATTGTCAAAACGCATATCCCTAACGGCTTCATGGATTTCCACTAAATTTGTTTGGAATAACTACAATGGTAGGCTCCAGAACTGCCATTCAGAATTTTGATTGGTCAATTTTTCCAGTCGCCACTTTGTTTAATGTAAAGAAACATGTATCTTTAAATGCAAATGTTTCAAATGCTAATGGTCCAGGTGAGCATCACAGGCCCTTGGGCCTCTTGTTGAATGTCCATTTGCAGGCCAAGAGAAGACTATTTCTGAAAATTTACCACTGGAATGACTGGCTTTTTTATCGAGCCAAATCTTCAAAAATAGTCTCTTGGTCTGCAAATGGACATTGTCCAAGACCACTGAAGAGGCCAGTTTTGGTCGGCTTCGTCGCGAAAGGGTTAAATGCATATTGTGTTCGTTTTCAGGATCCGCCATTGCTGGTTGGAACAATAAGACAGAACTTAGACCCTGACATTAGATACTCTGATAGCCAAATATGGGCAGCCCTAGAACAGGTGAGAGCGTGTAAATGGGCATTTCCAGTTTTAACTATGCCCCGCCCATCTGTAGCTAAGCTCCACCCTTATCTTGCTCGTGTTGGAATCGATTGATCTGTGACCTCCCTGACTATTTGTATAAAACTGTACAGTAAGATGTAGAATATTTTGAAACTAATTTGACTGGGCACTGTGAAATTAGTTTCAAAATAATCAGCTGCATGTTTATTTAAAATACCAAAGACATTTAATTCGTACAATGTGTCAGACTATTTGGCGTTTAAGACAGACTGAATCGAGTCATTTATGCTGTAATTGATTATGACATCATCATTATACACATCACGTAGTTGATTATTACGTCAGATGATGGATGGATAAACTGGAAAAGTCCATTATATTGATATCCATCCACCCATCCCTATACTCTGTTACATCTATCTATCTATCTATCTGTTTATCTATCTATCTATCTATCTGTTTATCTATCTATCTATCTATCTGTCTGTCTGTCTGTCTGTCTGTCTGTCTGTCTATCTCTCTATCTATCTATCTATCTATCTATCTGTTTATCTATCTATCTTCTATCTATCTATCTATCTATCTATCTATCTATCTATCTATCTATCTTCTATCTATCTATCTATCTATCTATCTATCTATCTATCTATCTATCTATCCATCCATCCATCCATCCATCCATCCATCCATCCTGTGATAGGCCATACTGGACTACCCGGGTAGACAGATTTCTATAAGTGTGTACATTTGCACAGCAGAGGAAGCATGACAATTTCTGGAGGCATGTTTTTATATTTATACAGAGGAACATTTTCGCTTCTATTCTAGGTACAGTTACACCAGATTGTGACACATTTCCAACATGGTATGTACTCAGACGCGATGCTCGTCAACCCACATCTAACGGTCGGCCAAAGACAGCTGATCTGCCTGTCTCGAGCTTTACTTGCCAACAGCAAGATCATCATTGTTGAAGAGTGTGTCTCGCAGCCCGATACGAGGTAGATAAATTGCTTTTCAATGGAGGGATCTGATCTGTCACTCAAGTATCTGATGTCATAATGAATTATGCCACTCGTTAACTGACGTCACAATTAGAATAATATATATTACCATCATGAAAAATGAAAAGTCTGTCATGAGTGTAGGGGTTTGGGTGTCTTATGAATTTACAACTTAACCCGTACCACTGTCAAAATTTTTAATTTTCAAATTAAATTAAAAGATGAACTGGTGTACATTTTTCAACAAATTTCGTGGAAGATGGTGCTGTCGTAGAGAGCAACATCGTCCACCAAAATTGTTGAAAAATGTACACCAGTTTTTGTGCTATTGAAAAGATAGAATATTGACTTCAGTGTCGTGAGGGTTAATAAACAATCTGTTCAATACTTTCTAACTAATTTGACTGGTAGCTGTTGCTGAACAGCTGCCTATCAGCAACAGCCCCAGTCAAATAAGTGTCAAAATATTCAACAGCTTACTTGAATAGTTACCTTGAAATTCAGCTTTGAGGAATTCTTGTTACAAAGTTTTCAAATTTATTCTAAGACGCATAAAAAGAAATTGTCGGAGCATAGGTAGAAGTGGATCACTCTACTAGACCTTGATTATGATGACATTCCAGCAACTGTCATCCATCATATTCAGCTCATTGTTAAGCTTGGTCAGGCAAATAAAACAAATTTTCCCTAATGAGTGTGCATTTGAAGGCAATGAGAAATCTATTTTTGAAAATTTGTCACTGGAATAACTGGCTTGATTTTAACCAGTGAATATTTTCAGTCTTTCCAGTAGTAAATTTTCTAAAAAAAAATTTATTCACTATATTTGAGAACTTAAATTGTTAAAACGGCTACAGTTTCAACTAACTGTTTTGACAAAAATGGGATTAATTAGTCCCGAAAGGTCAGGGGATCTCTCGAGTAATTATGTTAATAAAAATAATGTACCTAATTTCCAGGTCTGCTGCTATTCTGCAATCTGTCTCACGATCCAAGTTCCCACGGAGTACTGTTATCTGGGTGGCCAGTTTGGTCGATACAATAGCGGATGTAGACAGAGCAATGGTAATATAATTTGTACATTTTGTTTGGTATGCTCTTTTCTCTTGCACTCAAACATGTGTCTTGTGGCTACTTGCTTTTGGAGCCAAGCATTTGTATATAGCTAACCATAAATGGCTTTTGCAGTGCTCTTGAGAAATGTCCATATACAGAACAAGAGAAGAGTATTTTTGAAATCTTACCACAAATAAAGTTTCAAAATTGATCTTCTCTTATTCTGCAAATGGACATTATCTATGAGAAAATTATTTTTTTTGAACAGATTTGAGATTTAAAGTGTTAACCCTTCAAACCCTCGAATTTGTTCAAGAAAATTTAATTTTTCTCATAAAAATGTCAATTTGCAGACCAAGAGAAGCCTATTTTTGAAAATCTACAAATGGAATGACTGGCTTGCTTATCTAGCCAGTCATTTCTACTTCGAATAATACTTACCAGATGTACTATTACGATAATGTCTATTATCTAGGCTAGCTCAAAATAAACAATTAAAACTCCGCACTCTCCTGGTCCTGCCCTTATTGTGTCCAGGAATTACCATAGCCCCAGGTACTGAGTCAATTCCCATTCAGTCAGATTCGTCTATTTTGCTGACTTCTGAAGTCGCATGTGTTTGAGCTCTTAAAATTTCTACAATTTTACCAGTATTCAGCATTTTTGTGGCTATCCTTTGCTGGCGTCATGGAAGAGAAAGGAAAATTATCTCAGGGGCAAGTTGTATCAATCTAGAATTTATATATTCGTGCCATAATGAATGATTGAATTTTCCTTAAATTGGCACATTATTTTAAAATGGTAGCCATTGTTGGAGTCGCTTCGGTACCCTTAACTGTTTAAGCATTATGCGGGTACTCGGTTAATTTCTCTTGCGACTCGGTTCCTTCCAAGATGGATGCGCTCTTAGCCAAGATGGCGGCGCCCATGAGTTATGTTTGCCCTCGGCTTGCCGTGACTGTGCACTCTAATTGTGCCGATCTTTAGTCTTCACCTCATTGATGAAGGTGTTTGTAGCGATCGGTACATTTTTCTTGGTTATTTTAACGGTTAGTTAATTACCAAGCCGTGTTTATTAATTTTCACTCTAAAAAATTTCAAATATCCTGCCTTAAGTCTTGATTATTATTAATTTAAGAGAAAGTTAATGTTTCTAAGTAATTTTAATATTACAATCAAGTCATTGTGCGTTTGCTCCTCATCTATGTCATGTGCAGCATTTTAATTCTTGCTTTGTGTTCGCAGAGGGCTAAAGGCCTGGACACTTTGTGTACTAAATGCAACCGGTTCATGAAACGGAGATTCTGTCCAGTCGCGCATGTCGATCACGGTCGAACTCCGCCATTAACTCCGACGACCACTCCACACAAACATCGCAAGGACTTCCAACCTTGCACTTCGCGCAAGCTACGCAGTGGTGACCAGCACCACTGCGTAGCTTGCGCGAAGTGCAAGGTTGGAAGTCCTTGCGATGTTTGTGTGGAGTGGTCGTCGGAGTTAATGGCGGTGTTCGACCGTGATCGACATGCGCGACTGGACAGAATCGCGAGGGACTGGGCGGCCAAGGCAGATCAGGCAGCCAACAGAGGCTTGGAGGAACGCCTGAATGAGAGAATGGACTCGGCTTTGGGTGTATGGGTGGCCCAGTTTAAAGCCATGTTTGAGTCTATGCAATCCACGATCCCGTCGATGCAGTCTGGTGCAGGACTACGTTTCGGTGGTCCGGACAGTGCTGCGGAGGGTGTTGCACCTGTACCTCCTGTTGCGTTGGCTCAAGAGCCGACGGCAGAGGAGGAAAAGCTTTTGCTCATGGAGGATTCCGGCATGCCGGATCTTTCCGCGATGGCTGTACCTGGTACATCCCAATGTTCTCCTTCGGGTTATGTACGGGTTTGCCAGCCGGGTGGTGATGTTGACATTCCATCGGGCATCTTCCATCCGGATTTTGTTCAGCCCGTGCTGCCGTTGGAGTCATGTTTGACGGCATCCCTGCACCGGTGGCTAAGGGTCCTATCGGATTTCCACCGTAAGTAATGCAGCTGTGATCCCGGCTCCCGTGCTGGAGCTGATGGATTTCAGTGAGTCCGTGTCCGGCGAATCGTTGGATACTGGAGACGCGAGTGCACGGTCTGTGGGCGTTGTTTACACTAGTAAGCAAGTTCGCAGTCCTCAGCATGGATCGTGTGTGTCTGTCTCGTCCAAGGGCGAGAGAAGATGAGAACGGCAGTCCCTTGTTGGATGAGTCATCCTTTTCCACCGAGGCTGAATGGGTGCAGGTCCTTGAATGAATGTCCGGCCGTCTCGGGTTGGCATCGGATCAAGGATCTCAGAGCGATCCGGCAATGGAGCGGATGTCAGAGCGCGCGGCTAGTGCTCTGTCCAGTGGCTCTTCTGCCATGCCTGCTCTGCCTTTGGATACGTTGACCTCTGACATGTTGGAGGTGGCGGCGTATCGTATGCTTCCGAAGGCCCCGAAAGGGATTAGGAGTAGGGTCCGTTTTCCGGAGCAAGCCTATCATCAGTATGCCCGAGTCCCACGGCTTTCCGTCGGGGAGAGAGAGGCACTGAATAGGCCATTGGCTGGCAAAGCTAAGGGACGTTCTCGTCCGTTAGTTTCGCAGACAAATAAAGATCCTTTCAATGAGTTGACCCTCATTGAGGATGCGACGAGAGCTGCCATAGCGGCACTTTCGCACAGTTGTACCGTCCTGCAGGGTATGCTGACCTGCGCGGCGGAAGGTGGGGTAGTGCCAGAGGCTGCTCTCGGAATTATCCGTGACACCATGCGCCTATCTCAAGATTGCCTGGCCAGGGTGATCACGAGATCATTGGCTGAGCGACGAAGAATGGTTCTCGATTTTGTAGAACCAGGACCTGAAATGAGGGCTGCGTTGTCTTCCGCGCCATTCATAGGTCCAGGCGTGTTCGGCGGCTCGGCATGGCAAGCCTTATCCAAGGTCGCATCAATGGTTGCGGAACAAGAAGTAGTCGGCAAGTCGTGGAAGTCGACAAAAAGGACTCAGCCACAGCAGTCCTTCAGGCAGCACCGACAGGAGCAGCAGAGGCAGCGCCAAAGGTCGCCCTTCCGTCCTTCTGGCCGTGATACCCATCGGGCATCCGGTTCGCAAGCTCCTGGTCGTTCTTCCTCATACAAGTCCTCTAATAAGAGGCCGTATGAGGAGGATAGGAAGGGTGGCGGTTCGGGTCGCGGCGGCTACCGTAAGGATAGCCGTGGTGGCGGTTTCGGACTGTTGTTTGCCAAGAAACCACGGGGTGGCTGTGGGGTACGGTCCTGATGGGTTTCCGGCGGGATCCGCTCCGGTATCACCGGGAACGAGGAGAGTCGAGGATCTTCACCTAGGCGAATTAACGTTGTCTCGTGCAATATCGATCGCGAATTGTGTGCAGATTCCTTCCGTCGGAGGCAGACTTCAACTGTTCTCAAACCGGTGGGAACAGGTCGTGCAAGATTGTTTTGTCTGTCAATGGTTAAGAAACGGCTACGAACCGGACTGGCTCATCCATCAATCGTTAGTTCCGTTAACATAGACTCCAGTGTGGACTCCTGTTCCAAGGGAATCCGATCGTCTAGAGGCCATTTGCTCAGAAATCGAAAGTCTTCAGTGGAAGAATGCGATTCACTTAGTCCGCAATCAGTCATCCCCAGGCTTCTATTCGATGATGTTCCTCATTCCGAAACGCACCGGAGGGTGGAGACCGATTCTCAATCTCAAAGCTTTAAACAAGTTTATTCTGTCACCAAAGTTTCAGATGGAGACTGTAGCGGCAGTGATGTCGGGTTTGAGGAAAGGCATGTGGGCAGTGTCGATAGATCTGAAGGATGCATATTTTCATATTCCAATGTCAATTCCTTTTCAGAAATACCTTCGCTTTGCATTCCAAGACAATGTTTGGGAATTCAATGCGCTTCCATTCAGCTTGACCACAGCACCGAGGGTCTTCACCAAAGTGGTCCTCGCCATGACTTCTTATCTTCGCAGGAGAAACATAGCTGTTCATACTTACATAGATGACTGGCTGCTGAAGGCGGGGAATCCAGTCAGTCTGCGCAACAATCTTCAGGTAGTCCTAGCCTTACTAAAGGATCTAGGATGGATTGTGAATCTAGAGAAATCAGAATTGACTCCATCCCAGGAGTTTGTTTATCTGGGAATATTTTTCAATCTCAGGGATGGCGTAGCTTTTCCGGCGGAGAGCAGAGTCAAGAGCCTGATTGTAGTTCTGGAGTCGGTTTCTCTAGGAGCCTATCTGACGGCGCGCCAATTTCTCAGAATACTGGGTTTACTAGTGTCTCTGGAGAAAGTGGTTCCTTATGCGGCACTCCGGCGCAGGCCGATTCAAATGTATTTAATGTCGTTCTGGTCTCGGAAAACAGATCCGTTGTCTCTGAGATTTCCAGTAAAAGAACCATTGATATTCCATCTTCAGTGATGGTTATCAGAACAGAATCTCCTGCGAGGTGTTCCTCTACATCCTCCTCAACCACAGATGTCCATCTTTACAGATGCATCAACAACGGGTTGGGGAGCGGTATTGGACAATCGATCAGTGTCAGGGAAATGGGATCGGACCAATACGCAGAAACATATCAATGTTCTCGAATTATTAGCGGTGGTATTAGTACTTCGAAAATTCGAGAATTTAATCCGAGACAAGATTGTCCTAATAAGGACAGACAACTCAACAGTGGTGTCTTATTTGAACTGCCAAGATGGGACGAGGTCACCAGAGTTGTGCATGATGATTTGGAACCTTCTGCTGTGGTGCCAAGAGAGGAATATTATTCTTCGGGCAGCACACATTCCAGGAAGACTGAACATCCTAGCAGATGCGCTCAGTCGAAGGATGGTTTGTCGTCCAATAGAATGGCAGCTCAACCAATCGGTAGTGGAGGTTCTATCCAAACATTGGGGCAAACCAAATGTGGATCTGTTTGCGATGAAACTAAATGCAAAGATGGTCACATACGTGTCACCGATCCTGGACCCGCTAGCCTTGGCAGTAGATGCACTGGCGATAAGTTGGAATGGAATGTACATGTATGCGTGTCCTCCAACGATTCTCATGCCGAAAGTTCTGGCAAAGATAAAAGAGGGAGTATGCCAAGTACTACTGATCGCCCCTCATTGGCCAGGCCGATCATGGTTTACGGATCTGCTGGACCTTCTGGTCTGCAATCCAATCCCTCTTCCAGACCGAAGGGATCTAATCACTCAGAACAAGGGTCTGTGTCTTCACGACGGACCGGAAATGTTCAAATTGACTGCATGGATGTTGTCAAGCAGCATGCAATTGAGGGTGGCTTTTCTGAGCAAGCAGCGAAGTTTGTCGCTTCAGCCAGAAGAGGGTCAACCACCAAAACATATAATTATAGAATTTACAAATTTGCAGAATGGTGTCAGGGAAGAGATATTAATCCTTGTCTGCATCTGTTCAACACGTAGCAGATTTTATCTGTCATTTATACGAAGTTGAAAAACTTGTACCTTCAACCCTAGCAGCATATAAGTCTGCATTAGCTTCAGTCGTTCCCAGTCTGGCCATTGAAGGAGTGGAGAATGACACTTTGAATGAAGTTATTAAAGGAATGAGCAATCTGCGACCTTGACAGCCAATTCCTATCCCAGCGTGGAATCTATCTCTTGTTCTAAAGGCTTTAGGGCATGCTCCCTTTGAACCGATTAGATCTATAGATATTAAACTGTTAACTATTAAATCAGTTTTCTTGGTTGCAGCAGCATCGGCGAGAAGGAGAAGCCTGATTCATGCGCAATCTGCCGAGCAAGACCGTTTTGTCGTCACGGGTGAAGGTTTAAGACTACTTCCACATCTTTGTTTCCTGGCAAAGAATCAGTCACTTAAATATCCAGGTCAACCGATCAATTTGCCAAGTTTAATTAGACATGACCCAAACACTTCTGCTTGGTGTCCTGTCAGATGTCTGAAAATGTATAAAAAACGTGTGGAGAGATGACCCGAAATCTCTGTGGTTATGTCTCAAAGCTCCTCATTTGCGCGCCTCGAAAGGTACTATTTCTCGTTGGATAGTTGATGCTATTCAGATGTCGCACAAAATTGCTACTGGAAAGCAGATTGATCGTGCAAACGCCCATCAGGTCCGAGCATTAGCAGGAGGGGGGGGGGGGGGGGGAAACGCGGTCTAGACCATGGAAGTTTAGCACTCTATGAGTCAGATGGCAGAACCCAAGCGTATGCCAGGGTTCTCTGTTGGATGGTTGATGAGTGCTGGTTCTAGCCTCACCTCCTCCCACCGGTATTTCTTGGCTGTTGAAATCCGGAGTTTATCATAATAGTACATCTGGTAAGTATTATTCGAAGTAGAATCAAAAAAGCATCCGCTTTTGTTTCTACGAGAATTCTTAATACTTACCAGATGTACTATGGCCCTGCCTCAGCCGCCCCGCTGAGGTGAGGCTGAGCTGCTTTCGCTGTTTATCAAGGCAAATATAAGATGAATCTGACTGTGATTGGGAATTGACTTGGTACCTGGGGCTATGGTATTCCTGGACACAGTATGGGCAGGACCAGGAGAGTGCAGAGTTTTAATTGTTTATTTTGAGCTAGACTAGATAATAGACATTATCATAATAGTACATCTGGTAAGTATTAAGAATTCTCGTAGAAACAAAAGTGGATGCTTTTTTGATGCAGTGTTAAATTTTCAAAATTAGTATTCTCTTGCTCTTCAAATGGACATTTCTCAAGACTAGACAGATATGATGGTTAAAATGTTAAGACAGGTGATGATATGACCCATTATCATTCGGCCCCAAAAGCTATTTAAAATATCTGGTCTCTGCAACATACATGTAGCTATAATGGATGGAGTCTCTTCAAATTTGTGTGCAAATGTCTTTTTACAAATCTGCTTTTTGAATCCTGTTTCTTTGAAATCCATCCATATTTTATTATCACCCCTGAAAATTTTATAGCACACATGTGACTATTACGACTGTGGCATAAAAGAAACTCATTAGTACTTCTGTAGTGTTTTTTTAGAAATGTCCATTTGTTGACCAAGAGAAGATTATTATAGAAAATTTACCACAGGAATGCCTCGTTCAATAACCAAGCCTGTCATTTCAGTGATAAATTCAAAAAGAAATAATGTCAGATTGGTCTGCAAATGGACATTCAATAAGCATATATTTTGTGACATGTTTCTGGTGCTGAATAGATGTACCTTTAAGGTCCTCGACATTCTTTCTTGAGTAGGTACTACATTTTGGCTCTAAAACGCAGGATCTTATATAGACCGAGTTGATTGTCATATTTATCATTGCATCTGCGTGAATGCTTATGAAGACACTAGTGAGTGTACAGTAGATCACCTAATAATAACCGCATCCTTAATAGAAATCACATGCCAATTTTCAAGGTTGAGCCATCCTAATTTCTTAGCAGGTTTAAAACGCAAATGTATCTAATAGAAGACGCATCCAAATTTCAGCAGCTTGTGTAAATACACATTTTTTTGTGAGGTAAATAACATAAATGTTAAATAAAACGAGATTGAAATAAAATTTTGCAATAACTTCGCGGAAATACCATCCAAATTACGTCACTTCCTTGTATGATACAATTATCAATGGGAAAAAGTTATTTTAAATATGCGGATCGGATTGATTGTATAATATACCATCCACGTAATGATTATATATATATGGTACATTCCGAGTTCCCGACTCCAGTATATTAGGTCCGTAAAATGCAAACAATTCTACCCAGTATTAATCAGCTTCCGCGGTAGGACTAGTTTTGCGCCGTCACTCTCGTAGCTACTCGGAGCTCCCCACCTGTAGATGTGGATTGAGCAAGTCTCTACCCCGGTACTAATATGGTTGGCATCGCTGTACTCGAGTAATGACCTAGACTCGTCCTACAAAAGGAGACAATAAGCGGAAGCTGATAAATCCTGTGATTTCTATTTTTCTCGATGACATTTTATGTCAAAATTTGGATTAATTTTGATGAAATAAACAATGTTTATCAAAGTATGCACATTATTTAGGTGGTCTCAATTAATAATTTCACTCCAGCGATGATGGATATAAGGTATAAATTAAGCATAGGCGTAAGACGGTAAGATTTTCTAGCGTGAAAATGTTCTATTTTCATGCTATTTTTTGTATCATCTTTTTTGATATTTTCATGAAATATACCTAAAAGAAGTCTCTCCCCCCCCCCATGTCAGAGCTTTTGATTTAGACAATGTATGGCCCTTGTCCTATTAGAAGCCGCAGTTATTATTGAGCGAATTACGGTATCTACATATTATTAATGTCATTTATTCAGTGTTTATTAATATTTGTATATGTTAATGTCTCATTATAATTCATTAATGTCATATTTCCAGATCTTTGTCAATGGTAAAATCAAAGAATACGATCCGCCATATGTTCTTCTTCAAAGCGAGAACAGCGAATTTTACAAAATGACCGAGGACATGGGTCCTGAGGAACAGATACGGTTAATGAGAATTGCCAAAGATAAATACGAAAATCGGCCATACATTGGACCTATTATAAATCCTTCTGATTTATCTGAGCCAATTATGAATACAGCGAAATCCAGAAATCCACAGAACATGAACGTGCTTCCAGGTTTTCATTCTTCTAGGCTGATTGGTGTTTTAAACCAGCTGCCAACAAATAAGTTTTCAATTAATCGGTTATGATAATGGGTTATGATAACAGTGTCAATGATTATGGCGACATTATAAGGATGGAGTATATAATCCGTGGAGCATCAGGACGACAGATAACTATGTATGTGCTGTATTTTATATATGGTTTCAGATTTAACATAACTCTTTAACCCTCGAATTTGATCAAGAAAATTTCAATTTTCTCATAGAAAATGCCCATTTGAAGACCAAGATTATGGTTATCGAGCCAGTCATTGCAGTAGTAAATTTTCAAAATACTCTTCATGGTCTGCAAATGGACATTCTCAAGACCACTGCAGAAACTGTTTTTTGTCTGAGTGTTAAAGTGATGGCGCAAACTAGTCATTATGTGGAGCTAATGGCATATGAAGGTGAAACTGCAGTAGCTCTGCACTGAAGAGATCACATTATATAGGAGAAACAAAGGAGGGATCCAATCTGCCACTCAAGTATTTGGTGTCATAATCAATTACGTCACTACTAAGCAGATGTCACAATCATAATGACATACAGCTATGTCACACAAGGTTTGTCATGGGGTGTACGAATTGTATACCAGTTATGAATTTTACAATTTAATAAACATTGTTGAATATTTTGAAACTAATTTGACTGGGAGCTATCGCTGTCGTAAGCCAAAGCCTGTAATATCCACCAGTGAAGTTAGTTTCAAAATATTCAACAGTTTATCTGGATAGATACCTTGTAATGTAGATTATGTGAATTTACGTTTCAAAGTTTAATATCGATTCCATTATGCGTAAAAAATGGAGAGCATAGCTAGACCTTGATCCACTCTGTTAGTTATGTTAAGTACATGCTCGCTTAACCCCTCTTGTGTCAATAGTGCATTAAAGAGCTCAAAATACTATTTATTTCAATTAACCATTTAATTGCTAATATTTTTCAAGGAGATTTTTGCAGCTAAAGAGTATTTTTGTAAATTTATAACGAAAATTATTTTTGTAAATCTATAACGAAAATTATTTTTGTAAATTTATAACGAAAATTTACAAAAAAGTAGATTTCTGTTATCCTTCAAATGGATATTCATCAAAAGTGTAATGGTCAGGAAAATTCAAATTCCTGCTTAGCCAGTGTCCAATTGCAGACCAAGAAGAGTATTTCTGAAAATTTACCACTGGAATGACTGGCTCGGTTACCGAGCCAGTCATTCCAGTGGTATATTTTCAAAAATATTCTCTTAACCCGCAAATGGACATTTCTCAAGATCACTGCAGAGGCTGGTTTTTTACCAACTTGACCATTAAAGGGTTAAGTTACATAAGAGTGGTTAAATTCAAGTAGTGCGCTAAAGTTAGGATGCACATATTGAAACCAAACGATAGTGTTTCATTATGACAGGTGGTCTTGTGACCACATCTTAAATAACCACCTTTTGGAATGCGCCTTCTTATGTGCTTTGGTCTGTTAGCAGAACCTGCTGTTTCAAAATAAATCAAAATATTGTAGTTCTAAATGGTGGATGGAAAACACGGTGTTAATTTTCACAAGTTAATGCTGTTCTTCAGGAGCAGGATTCATACACCTACCTGTCTTTGAAATTCCACGGTTTTTCCATGACCAAAATTAACAAATTCCATGACCTCACAGAATTCATATCTAGGAGATTTGTTTGTATGATGTAGCTACATAAATTATGATTTGAGTCATTCTGCAAAATGTCTGAATAGTGCGTCTTACAACAACCAAGACAAAGTCTTGTTTTGATAAGCTTATACCATGATTTTTATTGCAGAGGTGACGGCGGGAATTTATGTCAGATATTTTTGATTTTTTGCGTGATTACCATTTTCCATGACTTATGATAAAAAATGCTGATTTTCCATGACTTTCCAGACCTGGACTTTAAATTGTCAAATTCCATGACTTTCCAGGATTTTCGTGACCAGTACGAACGCTGCAGGAGAGACATAATTTTAGAATGGCACTGAGAAATCTACATCACATTTGGTACATCAATGCATTAGAGTTGACTCGAGCCACTTCCGTAAAATTCATCCCTATTTTCCAGATTTATCTCCCCTGGGAAACTATATCCATTATATGATCTCAGTTTGAGGCTGCATTACAAGGAAATATGTCCATATTCAACAATGTTTACCCCTTTAAATGTCACGGATTCCAAGAACCAGCTTCTGTAGTTCTCTTGAGGTATGTCCATATATAGTCCAAAAGAATGCTAGTTTTGAAAATTTACTACTGGAATGACTGGCTCGACTATCGAGCCAGTCATTCCAGTGGTAAATTTTCAAAAATATTCTTCTCTTGTTTTGCAAATGGAAATTCAATAAGCAAATACCGTCTCGTGACCATTTTTACCGTTAAATGGCTAACCACCATATAGCCACCACTGAAAGATAAAACTCATCAAAAGTATTAGGGCCCGTTTTGGCAACTGACCATGTCAGTGAATTTCACGAACCTGGTTCATACTTTGCGCCCCGTACCCTTCCTCTGACATATATGCCACAGGGTACCTAGCATGAACCGTGTTCATGAACCCACTGATGCAGTGAGTTGCCAAAATGGTTCATTGTTCTTAGAAGATATCTCTAGAATGGTTGCATGGATTCTCGTCAAATTTTGTACGAGAATACCCTATATCAACATAGGATCACGATTAAACAAAATCTGTGTATAGTCGTCAAAATTATCTGTCATGAAATACTTAGGATTTGGTTTATGCCAGGTTGCAGAAAGGTGTCATTGACAGAAACAAATTTAAGACAGCCATTAAGCTCACGAACCAAATGTATCATTCATACACCCTCACACTCAGTCACCTGAAATGACACATTCTTGTAAGTAATATTCTTTTGAATTTTTTCGAAACTAATTTGACTGGGAGCTGATTCCAACAAATTCTAGTCAAATTGGTTTCAAAATATTTCTACAACTTATCTATATAATTGTCTTGTCATTGGTACACTGGAATTTCAGATGGTGTTAAAACAGAGAACTGGATTTTAATCGGATTATCTGACGCCTAATTAAAATATTCAATGTATACGACGGGATTAGTATTGGTTTCATCTTGCCAATTTACTCAATTCATGTTATTTATTTGTGTCAAATAATAACCCTTTCATCGATAAATTTCTCATATCTCAATCTCGGGGCAAACAAATAGTAAAGCTGTTGAATGTTTTAAAATTAATATGACTTGAAACTGTTGCTGCCTTAGCTTCCAGTCAAATTAATTTTAAAATATTCAACAGAATTTTTATATCGTGAAGAATATACTTTTTCAGGGATTTGTCAGTGAAAAGTTTAATGCTTATGTCTAAATAAAGAATAGATTCAGAGTGGATGAGACAACTCTAATACCTCAAAACATGTGTGCAAAATGTTGATATTTAACAGTAGTGATGGAACCAACAGTTGACATGTGTGCATGCATGCGTGTGTGCATGCGTGGGTGGGTGGGTGCGTGCGAGCATGCGTGTGCGCGCGTATGTGTGTATTTACGTGTGTGCTTGCCTACAGGTATGAGTGTGTGTGTCCGTGCGTATATGTGTAAGTGATACAAAACACACAAATTTCAACATACATTCACATGGCGTACTTAATGATGATTAAATACTTGGCCAACCGAGGGCTTGGGCAGTTGACACCTTCCAATAAAATGCATCTACAGCCTAAATACTTTAATATATGGGGGTGGAGAAGCACCCCCACCTCAACTACTACCCACCTTAACATATACTCGTGAGGCAGGTGTTCGCAACTGTGCTCATGTTTATTATGAACTATGCATTCACAGTTGACTGGAGTATTATTTGATATTGATTCTTGGGGATTGTTACTTTTATATCAAGTGCTACCAAATCTGTTTAATATTTATACAATATTGCTTGGTGCTATTAATGATATAAGTATGGGTTAGCCCTTTCAACATCGAAATCTTAGTATCTCAATTTCAAATCAAGAATTTGTAGAATAATTTAAAAGTAATTTGATTGAAAAGTGTTGCTACAGCCGGCATTCATATTAATTTCAAAATATTACGTAATGTGTAGTTCCTACGCGTTAAAGATTTCACTACATATGTTCTAGATGTCGTGTTTAAAGGGCTAAAAAATTAAATAATGTACCAATTTGTTTGAGATCTCAGAGAGAGTTGTATTCTATGTAAACTCTGCATACATATTTAATTCCTAATAATATTTATGTACTTAACCCTTTGATGCTCAAAGAACAGAACCTACAAATTCTTTATGTTGTAAGGAATATTCTGTTAAAATATATTGAAGCTAAATTGACTGGGATCTGTTGCTGCCATAGGCAGCAACAGATTCCAGTCAAATTAGTTTCAAAATATTCATTAGCTTTCCTGTACAGCTGTTGTGAAATTGTGTTGCTGGAATTTCGGTGGTTAAAGGGTTAATCTGTGCAATATGTATATATGTACATTTTCTTCAATAAATGACAACACAGACGATTGCAATAATAAAATATTGGATGAAGTTATTTAATATATGTTATCATTCAAATAATGGACATAGATTTATGGTATGTCTATACCTATGGTGAAACAGTCACATTAGATTGATCAGTACATGACTTACGCACTCCTTCCTGGGAAATTTTGGTCGCATTCGATTGGCTAACGATTGTTAACTGTTGTTAACTAGATCCGAGTCGACCGAACACCCGAGCTCGGTTCCAAATGTAGTGTTAGTATGAAATTTGTGTAAATTGCAAAGTGGTGGACACCCCCCCCCCCTCTTGCCATGAATAAATGCAAAAGTGCATATATTTCACTAAATAACTTAGACCGAGCTTAGGTGAAAACTCTCATACCTACTCTAGGGTATAGGAGCATGTGATCAGTTACCCTCACGTAAATGAGCACGTGTTTAAAATACATTGATTTCAATGGAAACACGTGACCTACTCGACTTACCCTTGCTGATAGTTGGGTAGCCTCGTGTAGGTACTCCAGCCATTTAGGCGCTACTCTAGTAACTCGAGTAGCTACTCCCCTAGAGGCGTAAACTCAGCCTTAGCTTTGATGAAATTATACTTTCTATTGTATGTCAATGTTCCCAAGTCACATTTCCTAACCATTTTATCTCATATGGACACTTTAATGTTTTAGTGGACAAAAATAACCCATTTTTGTAGGCCATCAAAACATATGACAGAAAGGGTTAATCGAGACTGGTTCCTTGCTCCAAATTTTCTGCAATCGTAATTGGGTACCAATGCCCTATATGTGTTCAGTAAATCATCA
This sequence comes from Chaetoderma sp. LZ-2023a, assembly GCA_034401795.1. NCBI lineage: Eukaryota > Metazoa > Mollusca > Caudofoveata > Chaetodermatida > Chaetodermatidae > Chaetoderma > Chaetoderma sp. LZ-2023a. The sequence continues at coordinate 51,959,150 of CM067366.1, read as the reverse complement.
AACTGACTATGGTTAGCCAGTCAAAGTTGACCCTGGTTGACACAAATGAATAGATGGATCCATTTCTAGCTATGTCCAGCCCATTTCTAGCTAAACTCCACCCGTGCTTTGCCCGTGTTGGGAACGATCAAACCCTGAATTCCAATATTAAGTTAACTGTCCATGTGAAGCTGTTGAGTATTTTGAAACTAATTTGACTGGTTGCTGTTGCTGCCTATGGCAACATTCAACAGAAAAGAATATCGGAAGATAATGCCACAATCCTGATAGCCATGTAGTCACAACCAATATGGATCCAGTTGGTATGAATCACACAGATTGGTAATCCCTTATACTTTATGGGGTATGCACAAATATTCAACGTCACACCCTAACTGAAGAAACCAACTCAAGTATTTCGTAATGGAGATTTACAAGTGTCCAGACTGTGATCAAACTTTTGCTCAATGCTCTGGACTTAGTAGACATAAAAGAGAACAGCACATGACAGATACTCACAGAAAGAAGGGGAAGTATAACCTGTGCAATAAAACGTATTTACAGCAAGACGATTTAAGAAGACATCATGCACACACAGTCATCAACAACAGTCACAAAGGACGAAACATACCCGCCAACTACAGCCGAGGTAACACCACCTACCAATACAGTCAACTTACTGACAGAATTGACAGAACTATACGCCAACCTAGACTATCCCACTGAAAACTCAGAAGAATTACCAGTGCCAAACCGTGACACCAATAATCCTCCATTTCTCCCGATCAATCCTAACATCAACCTTTCTCCATTGGCGGCACTCAATAACCTTGAGGCACTAGCACTCGAAATCAACCACCAGGCTTATCATATAGAGTCGCTACACATATTCCAAGAGATCGGCATCGACTACATCAACGAAGCCTTCAGCTTCCCCGACAGTGGGGTTGATGGCACCAACAGTCTAAATAGACCAATCACACCAGACATCTTGGCAACACCGGACGCGCCACCAGAGGCGGAAACCTACTTGCTTTCCTGTTCGGACCAAGCGAGGCATTCACTGATCCAAGCACCCTAGGACCGTGAACACCTTTTGTCTTGCTACCACTTGGCGCAAGATTGAGCAGCCATGCCTGCACACAGACCGATGAATAAGGTAAGCGAGTATCATCCCTCCAATGCTATCACTCATCATCTCAGAAACTTTTTCAGAAAAATTGTGAAACCCATAAGCAACAGATTATCACAAAACTGTCTACATAAGACCTCTGATGAGTAGCCTAAACAAAGGCGCGAAACGCTACGAGTCTGGATCACTGGATGGTGTGAAAACTTTCCCAGCCAGTGCCAATAGTACAATACGCATTTGATGATTCCTTCTAAACTTAGAAGACCGCAACAACAGACCTACCCTTCATACCCGCCCATTAGAGTAAACCTATGCACAATCTAAACAAACGCCATCCGTTATCATACATATTTTTAACACAAAAATGTTGCTAGAAATATTATGACTAACCTCCCACCTGATTACTATTAAAGGGACACTACATCCTTTAATTTTTTTTGGATTACACTTTTCCACACCCACCCACGACGTGACGCATATGCTGACATCATAATTATGACATTATGAATGATTCAATTAAGCGCGTCTTTAATAGTCAGACGTGTTGTACGAATTGTATGTTTTTGCTACATGTATTAAGAAACGTGCTGTTGAATATTTTGAAACTAATTTGACTGGGCGCTTTTACTGCGATATGCGTTTCAAAATATCCAACAGCTTACCTGTATAGTTTTCTGGAAACTGATAGTCAGGGAGTTCAGTGATTGATCGATCCCAACACGAGTGCGGTGTGGGTGGAGCTTAGTTAGAGATGGACTATATCTAAAACTGGAAAGGTGCATTATCATTGTGATGTCGGCCTGCATTTGACATTATTGATTATGACGTCGGATCGGATTCATCGATTGAGGTCTGCCAACAGGATCCAAATCAATTTAGTTTGGAGTGATAACAGCAAATTTTTTATTTCCCACCAACATTGACATTAACTAAGTCCCATTGTGCATTGCTATTGCTAAGGTAATCGAAAATGGGAAGGCCCTTTACCTCTCGAATTTATTGAAGAAAATGTAAATTTTCTCATAGAAAATGTCCATTTGCAGACCAAGAGATTATTTTTGAACATTTACCACTGGAATGACTGACTCGGTTACCGTGCCAGTCATTCCAGTGGTAAATTTTCAAAAAGTTATTTGGGTCTGACAGTGGACACTCCTCAAGACCACTGCAGAAGGCGTTTTTTTGGCTGATATGAGGGTTAAAGGGTTGCTAGTGTCAACAAGTAGTGTTGTGAGAGTATGGAGATAGCCATGTCTGTTTGTACGTCTATGTGTGCACGAGTGCATCTGTCTGAGTGTACATGCGTGTTTGTGTGTCTGTAGATGTGTGAGCGTGCGTCTGCGTGTGCATGCATGTCCATGCTTGTGTCCGTCTGTCTGGGTACATGCGTGTGCATGCATGCTTGCGTCTGAGAGTGTGTGCACGTCCGTGTCTCTGTCTGTCTGTGTACATGGGCGTGTGTACGTGTATGTATCTGGCGTGTTATCTTGGGCTTTACTTGGTGACAGTTTGGGCTTGGTATCCGAAAGAGCTGTATCGATTTTGGTTGACCCTCCTTCCCAAAGTGTGAGAATTAGATCAGTATGACCTAGTTCTGGATAGTATGGGTCAAGAGGCCAATTTTCCCCATTAAAACAATAGCACATTTTGTCATCTTTCATATACAGCCTTGTAGGCTAATCATATGTCATGTATCAAATGCAAGTCAGTCTGTCTTTCCATTCTTCAATGAACACCTTATGTAATTCCTGGCCACCCCATCAGCAAAATGCATAGCGAGTCTTGTTTCAGTGCCTGTTCCAATTATGCAAATGATGACTGCAGAGGGACTGACTCCAAATGGTATGTGAGGAACTACAAATGCACTGCACATGAAGGCCCTTTGTGGCCCCCACCAGCTGGCATCCATATGCCTTATACCTGGAGTTCCTTTTCAGTCCCGGTTTTAATTATTCAAATGAGGAATGTGTAAGGACTGCAAATGGAACACCTTTACAGACCCCTCACCTGCAGTACGTTTGCAGTCCCCCATCAACTGGTGTCCATTTTCAATCCCGCAACTTGAGTCTTTACAGTCGCCCTCAGGTGGAGCCCTTTGCAGAGACAGTACTGTAACAGATACAGATGCCAAGATACCAGGGATCCGATATGTCACTCAAGTCTCTGATGTCATAAGTAATGGACTTTTCAATTTTTAGCGTTGGCCCGCCCATCTCTATCTAAGCTCCACCCACACCTCTCGTGTTGGGATAGATTGATCTCTGAACTCCCTGACTATCAATTTCCAGAAAACTATACAGGTAAGTTGTCGAATATTTTGAAACTCATATAACTCGGCGCTGTTGCTGTGTGTGTTTATTAAATAGCAAAACCATACAATTCGTAGAACGTGTCAGACTATAAAGCGTTAAAAGAGGGGATTAATAGAATCATTCACGACGTCAGCATAGACCTCGCGGAGTTGATTATGACGTCATATGATTGGCTGAGGAAATGGATTCATGATTCCTGGAGCATGTCTCACATCAGGTCAGATCACTGACTCATCAAAAGTGTACATGTACCCCAGACACGCCAAAGAGAAGAAATTCATTCACGCAAACAATCTTTTAGTAAAAGTCTTCAGATGCTCTTGATAACAGCACGTTGACAGATGAAAGACCCTTTTTCACCCCCACAGACATACGTTATATCACTTAAAACCCATAGAAAAATAGTTCTTAGAAAAATGCGTTTTAACCAGATAAATCGCTTCTGACTGGCCTACTAACGTCTATAGGAAATTCATGTCTCCATATGTCAGAACCCAATTTATCAAACTTTCTTGCAATAAAACATAATATTTTCAAAACTACTCGACTGGAAACAACCACTGAACATGTTTATCACAACAAATCTCAATCATTCATCCAGACATTCTCCACAATCACACTCAAACATGAAACCCTAATATTTATTTTTTTAAATACATAAATTACACCCTTACTTTAATGCTGACAGTGCAGGGGAGATAACCACGTATCTGACTTGACATTCAATGAGGGAAGATTTGCTGATGTTACCTCCCATGAACCACCACACAGAGATAGGTACGAATCACTCCCTTACATATACACACAGGAAAGATGCAGATCAAAGGAAATCTCACCTTGTTATACAAACCATTCATGTGATAGAATTTGCCACCCATAATCCATCACTTCAGGCTTTAATAGCTAAGTGTTGACACATTCACTTAGTGCGTCTTCCTCGGTCATAGAGGTGACAGCTGTAGTTTGACAATGTCGCGTAAAAAAAAATCATACATGTAAGCTGTTGAATATTTTGAAACTATTTTGACTGGAAGTTGTTGCTGCCATACAACTACAAAACATTCAATGGGATGAGTATTCCACAATAAAGAATGTAATGCATTGAGACTCACATGACATCACACACTTTCGCTTGAAGAGACAACATGGTGGCGGTCATTGTTCAGCGTTTAAGCGATATTACAAAGCAGATAGTTGTGATACAGATGGGAGAATGTGACAGGATACGAATGAAATGGAATCTATAAACCATAATCTATCGGTGCAATATAACATTTGAGATGAGAATAGCTTTAACGATACCTAACAATATTCTATAATCAATGAACGGAATATAATATAATGGTAATTTTATGCTGCCATTGAATAATGTTGTTTACTTTGATCAGTAAAATATAAGAGCTATCCGCAATTTGTTCAAGCTATTAAATTTAATGTATCATTATTATTCTTTTGATCATCGCTGTTGCTAACATTAACTTCTTCATATGTTAAATATATAATAAGATATTAAACGTATTACAGGGTGGTAGCAACAACACTATCGTGGTAATATGAAACAATTAAATAGATGTATCTGTAGGATGCTATTAATCATCATTGGGGCTAATATTCACTTCTTCTACGTTGGTCGAATAGTCCAAATATGCATTAAATTTAGCATACCTACAGAGGCGTGAATACAGATAGCCAACAGAAAGCATAAGACTTCACAGCTTCGAATCTATAAACAAAATTTTGCCCATGACACTATACAAAGCTCTGGTATGCCCAATACTGGAGTATGCAACGTGTGTTTGGAACTCATATCTAAAGAAAAACATCAATAAATTTGAAAATGTTTAGAGAAGGTCCACAACATTATTACCAGATATAAGGCATATTTCAAACACAGATAGAGTACTTTACCTTTGTCTACAATTTTTAGAATACATCAGAGCGAGGTAGGGTATGCATAGGCCTATTTATAGAATCATAAACAATGTCAATGATTTTCCATTAGAATCCTTGTTCCAAATGTTAACTACCTTCACAAGGGTGGATAATCTTGAATTAGCTAAAGAGCCCACCAGGAGTATGGAACGACTTCTTTGGTTCCCTTATAGATATATCAATATATGGAACAACCTTCCGAGTGAAGTCAGAAATGTTACAGAATTAAACAGCTTTAAATCCGAATTAAATAGAATTCCACGGTACAAATCTAAGTTTACACCAACTTAAGCACAACAAATAAAAAGAACTTCATCATGTCAGGTCTTAGAAGCAGAATTGCTTACGATGTATGAAACCATTTTTTCGTGTCAAGTATTCATATGTTAAAATATATAATAAGATATTAAACATATTACCGGTTTGAAGGAAGCACCGGCTTTGTACAATCATGTATGGCGTAGGTCAGTTCCATACCCCCTGTCCTAACTGGCCTACACCGGACATGACTGGGATAGTATTGGTTACATGTATAATACTCATAGTATTTGTTAGCACACTCATAATGAGGATAATGTAAAGCTGGGACATATTATCAATTAACATAGGCACTGACATCAAATTCCTTTACACATATCCTATCAGCTATGACATGTCAATGAATGTTATGATCCTTGATTTCCATCTTGGAATTCAAAATGAGACGCCATATTTATATCAAAATATTCAGGCAGCGACTTTACTAACTGTTATATATGACTTCCACGCATGTTAAAGAATTTTGGCCATCATGCAGCTGATCCAGAAACACTGCTATTTGAAGCCACAAAACGAAAGCCGCGATATAGAATACGGTGTCCAGTAAGCAGTTTCTATTCAGAACACTAGTGAGATCATTGGATACATCCGGGCATTCATCTGAAGCTTTGGTGTGTGCCGGGCCATGTGTTATACCGGTATCGACCACGTTCCTTATTCTTATAATATGACCAGTTGCTGCCCCCATCGACCTTTAATCAGAGCATTTATATTGAGGGAAAAGAATATTAAATAAGATACAGTAACTGCATCACACTCATTGTTGTTATGGGAAAGCGGGTGTACCTTTGTATTCTCTTACAAACGAAACACAGCATAGGCCTTAACCCGTATCATCTTCAGCGTGGTTTTACGGAGAAGGTTGGTTCAATGTGTGTTGCGCTGATCCTTATGTATGTATCCATAATTATGAAGACAAGAAACAGGATCTCTCCATTACATTGGTCGATGTAACTAAGGGACGTTACAGGGTGTGGCATACTGAACTGCCTCAAAAACTGAAGCTGTTGGACTTCCCAGATGGGATGTTGTGTCATATATATATATATATATGGCATCTATTTTCGACGCATTCAGGTCTTGTTTATTATGACATTCATATTTCAAAAGAAACGCTAATCCATGATGTGAACAGAATTCCGTTTTGAGTGAGCTGTGGTTTTAGTACAATGGACCTTTCTAGTTTTAGCTATGCCTCGCCCATCACTAGCTAAGCTCCGCCCATACTTCGCCCGTGCTGGGATTGCTCGATTCGCAAATGCACTGACTATCAATTCCTGAAAAGTTATAGTTAAGTTGTTGAATATTCTCTAACTAATTTGACTGGGTGCTGTTGCTGCCATAGCCCAGTCAAATTAGTTTCACAATGTTCAACAGGATATTTATTAAATAGTTAAGACATACAATTCGTAACAACAGCGCATAGTCCATCTTCACCTATGCGTTCGTGACGTACTTATCTACACCATTCTTTACGTCAAACTGACGTCATTGATTGTGATGTCATTCTATACGTCACGTAGTTGATTATGACGTCATATGGTGGATGGTCACAGAGGAAAGGGCCATTGGGTTTCCAAATAAACAGACAATTTTTCACATATTATATCTTGAAGGCGTGAGACATGAGCGCAATTATAAGTAATTGCATAATCCAATGTCTAAAAGTGTGTCGACGTGTCACAGTTATAGGGCGAAACTGTCCCAACAATGGAACGTTTGACAATGTTTCAAAATGGGATGAAATGAAACGTCACGAATTGGTGTGATCGAACCCGTCCAGATACAATCACTATGTCTAAGAACCAAGGTCGGCATAGTACTTCCAAAAATAGCAGTATGATTTACATAATTTATCACCAATTTTATATCGCTCCTGCACTGTATCGCACAACTTATAACATCACAACGTTACAATGAAAATGAGCTGGAATTTCCGATAAAGTATTGTGGGTTTGCCAATCCATATGATATATCGATATTTCCATTATTTGATGAGTTTTCACTAAGTATCAACATGGACCTGAACGTTTCCAGTTCTATAGACCTTTTATTAATCACATGGCCCGTCATGTTCTATAGAAATATGTTTTATGAAGAAGTGAGATAATTGCTCTCGGTAGGTGTGAACAACTTATACACAGCTTGCTCACTGTAAGCGTTAGTGCAAAAGGGTTACTGCAAGTAGATCAGCGTTCTTTACTTTTTCCAACAACCTTTTATGGAGCATGTTCATCTTGACACACACGACTGAAGCTGTTCTATAGAAGAATTTAATGTTTATGTGTATCGAGATTTAAAAACGTATTCACCTTTCCAGAGTAGCCATCCATCATCAGACCTCGTATGACGTCATAATAAGCTCAGCGCGTGTATGATGACGTCATAATCAATACGCCGCAAAGGATTCCATATAGACCGTCACCAAATCTCAAATGGTCGGACACGTTGTATGAATTGCATGTCTTTGTAATTCTTTGCTATTTAATAAACATTCTGTTGAATATTTTGAAACTAATTTGACTGGGCGCTGTTGCTGCCTAAGGCAGCAACAGCGCCCAGTCAAATTAGTTTCAAAATATTCAACAGCTTACCTGTGTATTTTTTTGGGAAATTGATAGGCACGGGGTTCAGAGATCGATCGATCCCAATACGAGCGCGGTGTGGGTGGAGCTTAGCTAGAGATGGGCGGGGCATAGCTAAAAATGGAAAGGTCCCTTGTGTTGATCACACAACCTTCCGACAAACTGTCCTAGAGAACAGTGCTTTACCTTCTGATGCAAATGACTTTCAAGAAGTACATGACTTCCATTATGATTTATTTCTGTTGGCAACGTGAACAAAACATGGTAAGAACATCTTTTCTCACTGACCTCGCACAGAATACATATATAAATGGATTGAATGCGGAGTTGATGTACTCAAGCGTACACGCTATGGCATTAAGTGCGTTATTGTATGACTGAAGAGGATATCCAAACACGTAATGAATATAAAACTGAAACAGTTGTGGCCATGAGGTCACACAGAACACTACTATCACCACAGTGATTGCTCTAGCATCTGTAGATTGTCGCTTCTCATGCGCACCGTGTTGCTCAGAAATGCTAATCCTGGTTTGCTTCCGGACGATGTAATGTTTTGTTGTGTGGAAAAACATCATCAACAAGTTTGGAAGGAGTAAATATGTTGTTTCTAGGAATATTTGGTAGTCGTTTGGGGTCCAGCTGCAGAAGTAAACCAGTCTCCCATCTAATGGAACAAATTTCGCATTGTAATATGTAGGGATTCCACTTACAACAAATACTGTGACAATCCAAAGACAGGCACATGATTTTATAATGAGGCTTACTGTCACATTGGCTAGAGCTTGTAATGGAAATACCAGCTGGTAAAACCTGTAATTAAAAATCACGTATTATTATTATTATTATTATTATTAATGCATGTACCGTCGGGAACACTAATGACATCAACTATTGCACACTGACAACCCACATTCAAGCAAGAGCCTGCCCACGTCTGCATTTCTTCAGCCAAACAACGACTGTGCCCGACACCCTCAAGCATCGCCACCTACATTTGATTTAGCTATCGCAATGTGAAAGCATTCAAGTTCTAGCCAGTTAATTTAAGAAACAAAACTTTACTGAGACTGCGATCACCACTCCGTTGACATCGCAGCTATTCAGAAAATAATGGTACTTATAAATCAGAGCAGATACTTAAGGGATAACCAACCCCATCTCTTGATATCTATACATGTGATCTAATATGCCACTCATAAACTATGCAGGTAATTTTTAGCATTTTATCACACCGCTAAAGAAAGATATTCAGGCTTCAGTAGCTAAATGTTGGTACATTTCTACACCATATGATGGCTGTCATGATTTACTTTTCAACCAATCAGAAAAAAACTAGTGTGTCTGCCTCGGTATATACGCTGAGTCGTAGAGGTGCCAGCTATAGTTTGATAATGTGGTAAAAAGCAACCATATAGGTAAGATGTTGAATAATCAGCAAGATGATTATTATATAATAAAGAATGTAATGCATTGACACTTACATGACACCACTATCGCTCAAGGAGACAAAATGGTCGCGATCACTGTTCAACATTTACGCGATATTATAAAGCAGATAATTGTGATACGGATAAGGGAATGTGACAGGATATGAATGATATGGAATCTATAAACGATAATCTATCGGTGCAATACAACCTTTGAGATGCGATTAGAATCCCTTTCAGATAGGCCTAGGTCACAAAATATTTCTCCTTGAGAAAAAGTAAGCCAATTACGGTTGACTGCATGGGTTTTGTAATCGGACCAGGCTTGACCGACAGTGTCCTAAGTTGTGCAAACGATAGTGGCCGTTTTTGCAATCGTAGACCTAGCCATACAAATGAGAAACGGCATGACCGGAAAATGTTGCATTGTGAATGGCCGAATTGCTGAGAATTCACTAAGCGTTCTTTCACTACTCAATGCCTCTACGATGAACCGTGTACAGTCATCATTATTCCAGTAAGACGGCAAGTGTTAAAATGTGACTACCTCAATTCGAAACATAGTAAACTGAACAAAACAAACAAGAACGCGGGATTCGACTTGTGGTGTGGTTCCTACGGTATTGGAAAAAAAGCAATAGTAATTTAGATTCCATAGCAAAATTAATCTGTATCAATGGTTTATATGCACCCTTTACTGCCTTTACGCATGCGTATCTCAATCGGTCTACCCAGACAGGAGACATTGGTGATACCAAAGCTAATATATTCAGTTTAAGTGCAAAGGCAATCTTCAATCATGGTGGTGCATACAATATCCTAATTCCAGCGATTAACAACATAAAGATGGAGCGGATTAACCTCATCTGGAACCGATCATCACACGCCAAATCTAGGACCAACCACGATCTCCCAAATCTAACTAATGATAAGACACACGTACGTCGTATATGGAAACAATATCTGAGCAGGTCGTAAAACTTACCCTCAACGGACCTTTCCAGTTTTAGCTATGCCCCGCCCATCTCTAGCTAAGCTCCACCCACGCCTCGCTCGTGTTGGGATCGATCGATCTCCGAAGTCCCTGACTCTCAATTTCCAGGAGACTATACAGGTAAGCTATTGAATATTTTGGAACTAATATGACTGGGCGCTGTTGTTACCTATGGCAGCAACCTATGGCAGGAACAGCGTCCAGTCAAATTAGTTTCAAAATATTCAACAGCATGTTTATTAAGAAGTATATGCAAACAATTCGTACAGCATGTTGAAGCAGCAGCCTACTATTTATTAGGTTGTAGTATTTCTATTCTCATACCTGATGACAGAGAAGAACACCATATGCAGTATGCTGGTGAGGTAACACAGGGCGGTGGCGCAGATGAGGACAACGCATAGGAATGGTGGTCCGCGAAGCATGTACATTGCAATGTTTGTCCAGAGCATCGCGAACAGACAGGTTCCCATGTCGCAGAATGCCAAAGACATTATCAACGCGAACATTGGTGATCGGTATCGTTTGAACTTTATCAAATACACCAAGAGAAAGCAATTCGAAGATATGCCCAGTATATATACTATTGATGTTACCAGGGCGATGACGTCAGTGGGTAATGCAGAGATCACTTCTAGATACGCCAAATATACCATGTAGCGGGAATACCCGGGATTGTTTGTCGCTGTTGAGGCATAGGTACTGGTGTCATTCGAGGCACATGGACGTGTTCCATTACACACGTAATCATTGAAAATCTCAGCCATGGTAGATACACTATTAGAGTTGGCAGAAATGTGAATATTAGTTTTTCTAGTTATTGCCCTGATCTAATCAATAAAATGTTGATAATGGTGTAATCATGTATCAAGAGCAGCAAAAATAAAAGTAAAACCTGCGGTATAAGAAGCGTGTAGTGGTCGCACTCGTCACCAGAAAAGAGCCAATACCCTGATAACGCGCGTTAGTGGTCTGGTACTGGGCAATACCGGGCCAGTAACCTGAGTTCTTAGCTTACATTTGCACTAGAGAAGATCCCCGTTCATTATTCATCAGATGTGGGTATTATTTTAGATGGCCTACCTGCTCACTCAATGCTTTGGAAATGCGAAGGGTCTGGCAGTTGCTTAAAAAGTAATGGAGGATCTAGTTGATGACGTCATGACGATGATGATGTGAAATTCGGTTAGAATACTTTAGCGCGGAGTAGCCGATTCCGCGTTCGTTCTGACCCAGAACAAGCTCTATGCCAGGTATTTGGTTAGACTGACGGGCCTAACACGCCCGTCAGTCTGCGCAAATATGTGTCATAGAGTCGGTTCACCTTCGTGTCTCGCCAGATCTCCTTCCATACGAAATCGGGATTCCCAGCGTTGAAGCCAAGGCTCTATTCTTAGACTGATCCGGTTTAGGGTCGAAGCGGACTCGGATTAGGCCACTAGGATTACTGGTTTAATTTCATGTTATTGAAATTAAACAATTACTATCGCCACATATCTCTGATAAATTGCGCTATTTGATTGGCAGATCGAATACGAGCACTAAGACCTATAATCACGTGGCCATGACGAAAAAACAATGGAGAGATCCGATCTCTCACTCAAGTATCTGACGTCAGAATGAAAAAAATGTCATTTGTTTTCCGACGTCAAATTAAAATGGCGTACGCCCGTCACGAAAGCGGTAAATATAATGAGATGTTTTTGCCATAGGCAGAAGCACGTCTCATTCAAATTAGTTACAAATTCAGCAGCTTACCTATATAATGTAGTTACCTTGAAATTTAGATTCTGGGAATTCAGCTTTCAAGGTTTCAAATCGATAACAACACGCTGAAAATTGAGTGTAGTTTAACTAAAAATTGGTGTGGCATAGTCGCACAGTTCAATCTTTCACAGACAAATCTTGTAAGAGTGTATTCTTTGCGATAAAAAAACCCCTTATTCTGTTGAATATTTAGAAATTAATTTCACTGGAGGCCGTTGCAGATAGAAATTGCTGTGGCATAGTCACACAGTTGAACCTTTCAGCAAAAATCTCGTAAAAGTATATTCTTTACCATAAAAAAACCTTATTCTGTTGAATATTTCGAAATTAATTCCACTGGAAGCCGTTGCTGCCTAACAACAGCAACGGCTTCCAGTCAAATTAATTTCGAAATATATAGTCTTCCAGTATGATTAGGGCCTACATTGAAAATTAGATATGAGGAAATTATCGGTGAAGGGCTAGCTACAATATACGAAGTTATCACCATAGATATCGATACGATTCTGTTAATAATTTTATATTCTCATATAAACGAGATCGGCGAAAAAATACTGAACTCTGAAATTCCGCTTTTAAGAGTGCCATGGGTGATCTTGCCAATATATATATATATGTACGATATCAATGGTTAATTATCACCTACAATCGCTCACGTGACTCACCAGAGACCGTTTGCTACCCGAAACTAAATATAACCCGAGAAGTACAATCACGTTTACCTTCTCGATCGAAACTTTGCCATTTATCAAAGCAAACGAACTTCAAAGGTTGATAACAATAAACACGTTGTTACCACGGTACATTTATACTGTGTGTCTTTGTCTTCCCTGGATCTATTAGTCATGGTGCGATCGATCAGCCGTGTTAGTCTATGGTTAACCCATTAACACTTCGAATTTGTACAAGAAATTTTCAATTTTTTCATAGAAAATGTCCATTTTGCAGACCAAGAGAAGACTTTTTTTTAATTTAACCACTGGAATTACTGGCTCGATAACCGGACCGGTAAATTTGGGGAAAAAATCGTCTTATCTTGGCCTGCAAATGGACATTTCCCAAGACCATGGCAGAAGCTTTTTTTTGGCTGATATAAGTCTTAAAGGGTTATTGTAGCATGTATATATGTATTGGTATAACGTCGCTCAACCGCGTGCATGGTCTTTGTTTGCTCCAATTCCTTCTCCGATGTATGAGGAACCGACAATTCAATTTTCAATTTTATTACGATAAAAAAAACACACAATGTGGTATTCGCACACAGACAATAAAACAATGAAATATATACGTAAAAGATATATAAAATAAAATGTACAAACACACAATTTATACATAAGCAGTTAAAAAAACCGAAGCAAAAACCCTAAGTTTAGGACGGTCGCAGCTAGGTTGGGTAGTAGATCAGTAAGTTGTTATGATTGCTATGGTCACAGAGGCATATCATCATTAGCAATTCCATTAAGCTGCGTCTGCCGTTTTATCAGGCACGACTGTACAAATGGAATTACGGTTCTTGATACCTCAGTATCTCCGGCGTTACGTGACATTAGAAAGACGAATTTCTCCTTGGTTCATGGTTGATATGTTACTTTATGAGTTAATTGTTTTGAGGAGAATTCGTCGTTCCGTGCTGTACGCCGGGCAGTTGATGAGAAAATGCTTCTCATCCTCAATGTGCCCAGTGTTACACATTTTGCATAGTCTGCATTCAGTACCGCTCAGAAATAGTATGTTGAATATTTTGAACATAATTGGATTGAAAGTCATTGCTGCCTAGCAATGTCTTCAAATCCAATTTTGTTCAAAATAGTCAACATGTGGTACATTTTATTTTGTTTTGGAAGCATTTAAAGTTATTTCAGAGGTGTACTGTAGGCTAAATATGAGTGATGTTTATTCTGCCTTCTAGAAATACAAGTACGAGTAGTAATGCGAGGCATCAATGGGAAATAATCAGGTAGTACATTATTAAGATTTTAACAGCGAGTATTTACGTACCTCACTAGAAATCTGCAATGCTATGCATGACAAAATTATAAATTCATTTGCACTATCAGTTCACTTAGATATATCGAAGATTACACCGGCATGAATTTGGGAACCAAGTGGATACGCATGTTAGCTTATGGCAGAGGGTATTACCTGTGCCAACAACAACGGATGGATCCGATCTGTCACTCAAGTATCTGACGTCATAATCAAATACGTCACATGTTAGATGATGCTACAATCAAAATGACGTTACTCCCTCACAAAAATCGAAAAAGCCCGTCACAAAAGAGTACGTATTGTATTTTTTATGACTTTACAATCTATAATCTATTGAATATTTTGAAACCCATTTGACTGAGAGATTATGACAGCAACATTATGAAGCCATCCACGAGTCAAATTAGTTTCAAAGTATTCAACAGCTTACCTGTATAGATAGTTACTTTGAAATTAGAATTCTGAGAAATCCGGTTTCAAAGTTGCATATCGACTCAAACACACGTAAAATGTGGGAGGAGCTTAGCTTGAAATGGGTGGGACTAGGGTAGGCCTAGTTAGTCAAAATTCAGAGCTATGTGTACCTGTATTAGCCTCACCCCAATAGTAAGCTTGAGGTTACGATAGCTGAGAATGTAGTATTTACTTTCACCACCATCCATTCTCGTGACAGTGGCTGGCTATCGCGTGCCTCCAGGTCGATCTGTGTGTATCTCCTCTAAATATTGTCCGCACGCATTATATGTCCTGTTTACAAAGTCCTGCGTAAAATGTATATAAAACCATACTACTGGAAACGACAAATGTCTATAAAGCAACCAAATTATTAAGATGCACGAACGAAACAAGTTAAAAAAATTAGCAGAATTTATATATAGTGCCTTTCTTATTTACGATGAACGAATGTGAGTTGCATGTGCATATTCACACCGAAATGCGTGAAAATAAGATTGTAAGATTGCATACTTAATTTTATAAGCTTGAATTATGTGCCTATATGTAATGAAACGAAATAAATCTTAACATATGGTGATTCCATTCCATATAAATTAATATCATTTTTTAAGTTGCAAAATTGAAACAGAGGCCAGTGCCTCTATTTCAATTTCCCAACTTAAAAAATTATATTAATTTTTATCATATAAACAAGCCTTCTAGCCCTTCCATATTTTCGATATGGACACACATGTCATATTCAACGGAGTATTTTCATTGGCTGTTGGGTGCGCAATCAATTTAAATCGACCAGTTAAAACATCGATTGATGCGAGCGTGACACTAGGGATTACTACGCGGGACCGTTTTACTACGATTTGTTTACTACGATTTGTCATTCATGAAACGTCATCGCAAAATGTTATCGTTTGACAGTTTATCAGTCGGCAGCGAAGTAACGATTTATGGCCGTGCTCTGCGATAGTCTTAGAAGAAAAGTGTAGTTTACGGCTGACATCGCCAGATTTTGTATTTGTCACTATATTTTGCTGTGCATTCAGTATCTGTTATCAAGTAGGGCCTAGTGGTGCGTCACAGCGGCGGTACCGATTTCACGAAAATCAACAATGAGAAATCAGATAAAAGTCACATCAGCAACTATTGGCAAATATTTCAAAATATATGATAAATAAAATCTCAAACTCGGTAACTTTTCATATCACTATTATGGAGCGAGTTGAAAATTATCAATTTTTCACTCGCTAAAGCTCGTGCAAATTGATAATTTTCAACTCGGTCCATAATAGTTTTATGAAAGGTGACCTCGTTCCAGATTCTCTATATATATGGAATGGAATCATCATATGTTAAGATTTATTTCGTTTCATTACATATAGGCTCACAGTTTAAGCCTCTAAAAGTGTATAATTTAAACAATTCTATTTTAAGAAATTTTACTGTGAATGTGCACCTTTAATTGTTTTGAGCATATCATTTTTGGGCATTAATAGATAAACTGAATAACTCAGAACCTTTCGGATCAATGTGTCCAAGCATTTCTGCCAGCGCGCAATCGTGTTTGCGCTGTGGGGCGTGTGTGCGTGCGTGAATGTGTGCGCGGGTGCGTGCGGCCGAGTGTGCGTGAGGTGGGTGGGTGGGGTGGGTGCGTGCGTGCGTGCGGGTGTGTACGGGCAGGTGCGAGCGTGAGAAATGGGAGATTACGATAGGGTGAAGTTAAGTATCCGATACAAAATTAATGGACCTTTCCATTTTTAGCTATGCCCCGCCCATCTCTAGCTACGCCCCACCCACACCTCGCTCGTGTCGGGATCGATCGATCTCTGAACACCCTGACCCTGACTATTAATTTCTAAAAAACTACACATGTAATTTGTTGAATATTTTGAAACTAATTTGACTGGGTGGTGTTGCTGCCTAAGGCAGCAACAGCGCCCAGTCAAATTAGTTTCAAAATATTCAACAGCATGTTTATTAAATACCAAAGAATTACAAAGACATACAATTCATACAACATGTCGGACTGTTTGAGATTTGATGACGGTCTATATGGAACCCTTTGCGATGTAATGATTATGACGTCATCATACATGCCCTGAGCGGATTATGACGTCATACCAGGTCTGATAATAGATGGATACTCTGAAAAGGTGAATTATATACTATTATTTACCAAGGCTTGTTATTTTGCTAAGATATGACAGCAGTCTTAAGGGTGCATGCTCGCAACAGGGTGACTGAGAGTGGAATTTTCTAAGCTGTATACAGTTGGAGGCTTAGGGTGTGGGTCTGGATGGAGTGAGGCGGGGTGGGTCTAGGCATGTGATGATTTCATTGTGTATAGATTAATATAATTTTTAAGTTGTGAATGTGAATTAGGGACTCGTGCCTCATTTTCAGATTCACAACTGAAAATGCGAATTTTATTTGTGCGGAATGGGTCATCGTGCGTTGGGATTTAGTTCGTTTCATTCCGTCGGGGCACACAGTTTGAGGCTGTAAAGTATACAATTTTTTACACTTGTTTTCGGGCATTTTGGTGTGTAGTTTAGAATGCCAATATATACCATATTAATTCTATTTTGTATGTTTATAACTGTTTGTAATGGTCACTTGCCATTTAACCCTTTCATGTCGAAAACTGACAACACTGGTGCAGTGGTCTTGAGGGATGCCGATTTGCATGGCGGGCGGGGACTGTTTTTGAAGATGTACCGCTAGAATAAATGTCTGGATAACCGCGACAGCCTTTCCGCTGGTAAATTGTTGGCAATAGTCTCCTGTTGGCTCGCAGATGGGCATTGAATAAACAAATTATTATTATTATTAATCTGCGATCAGATTATTATTTTTTCTCAGGATCTTTATTATTCTTCTTCTTCTTCTTCTTTTTCTTCTTCTTCTTCTTCTTCTTCTTCTTCTTATTATTATTATTATTATTATTATTATTCTCAAGGATTTTCGCAAACTGTCTCCTCCTACAGTTTTGTTCTGATCAACTTCAACCTTGGTAAACTTGTAGGCCCCCTTGAGATCTAGTTTGCTATTACTTTTCTTCTCGATCGGGTGTATGGTTTCCGAGATATCCGCATTTCCGCGGGCAAAAAGTCCCATAGGAAATGTATGGGAGCAATATTCGGACAGCGACTACTCCTAGAGTTTTTCCTCAATCATCTTGAAACTTCACAGACTTCTAGCATGTCTTGCTCTGCATCTCCACTCAACATATTGTTTTGGGACGCTGACCAGGTTTTGAGAAAATCCGGCATAGGCCGATTTTTTGGAATCAAGATACTTCATATTTCTAGGGCGGTTAGATGGTTGAAATTAGGCATATGCGCAGATGTATTATACTACTCTTGATTAGTGAAATAAAATCGTTAGCGCCCATGTTAACTATTCAGAACTCTGCATTTCCGTGCCCTCATGTCACCATAGGAAATGTATGAGAGCAATATTCGGATACTAACTGCTCCTAGAGTTTTGCCTCTATCATCTTGAAACTGGAAAAACGTCTAGCATGTCTTGACCCACATTGTGACCCAAAATATTTTTTGGGCACAGTGACCCGTTTTTGATCAAATCTGGCATAAGCCCAATTATTTTGAATCAAGATAAGACATATTTCTAGGTTGGTCAGATGCTTGATATTTGAGCTATACGTAGATACATTATACTACTATGGAGTAATAAAATGAAATCGTTAGCGAACATGTTAACCTTTCAGAACGTTGCATTTCCGTTCCCAACATATCCCATAGGGAATGTATGGGAGCAATATTCGGTCAACTGCAATTTTTATTTGTGCAGAATGGGGTCATCGTACGTTGAGATTTATTTCGTTTCATTCCGTCGGGGCACACAGTTTGAGGCTGTAAAGTATACAATTTTGACACTTGTTTTCGGTCATTTTGGTGTGAATATGCACGTTTAAGTTTAGAATGACAATATATACCATATTAATTCTATTTTGTATGTTTATAACTGTATTGAAATGGTCACCTGCCATTTAACCCTCTCATGTCGAAAACTGACAACACTGGTGCAGTGGTCTTGAGGGATGTCGATTTGTGTGCCGGGCGGGGACTGTTTTTGAAGATGTACCACTAGAATAAATGGCTCGATAACCGCAACAGCCTTTCCGGTGGTAAATTTTTTTTTTTATTCATTGGCCGATTTTGGTCAATAAAGGGTTAATTTGCAGCATAAATCACAGCAATTTTGATTTCTAATTTTAACTACTTTAGCTTGTTCTAGTTATTCACCACAGAACACGCGTGCATATGTGTAATTGTACGTGCATATATGTACAAGCGTGAGCCCGCACGTGTGCGCGTGCATCGGGTGGTGTGCGTGCACGCGCGTGTGTCTGTTAGGGGGGTGGGAGGGGGCGGTTGCTGTCGCACAATTGTATGTATATAATGCAAATAAGCTGTCCGCCATGCAATGCATAGATTAAAATTATATTCACTCAAGGGCCGATGGCCTATTGTGTAAAACATCTATCTATTATAATCCATGCAGTAGGCACGTCATCCAGCCACCCAAATTCACCAATCGGTATGTGGTGTTGGTTCATTGCCCTGTCGTTGATGGTGTGATCATACTTGTACGTAACGTGGCCCGGCAGCTGCCGGTCCTACGCAGGTATGTGTGGGTTGCTCGGGCCTTGTTATACCGTTATCTGCCCATTCACGCACCACCCATGAAACCCTTCTAGACGAGAGGATGCACATAGTAACTGGTTACCGTCTACAGTTTCATGCCTGTCTTATTGCGCAGCACAGCCAGTCCTAGGCCTAAGCGTGAGTGGGCTGGGTCTAGACAGTGTTTTCATAGGATAATACTGTGGGGTCAGGCCTATTCACCCTCCACGTCCGCCTTTTCTGTTATAGATGAAACGTAGCTCTCTCGCGCGTGACGTCCTGGTATTTTATAATCCACGCTAAAGTCGCATTTCATCTCCTAGTTTTTCCAACATTTTTAGCCCTACCTCGAACCTAAACACAGACGTGACATTTAGTAGTGAGCGTGGTAGGCTGTTCCAAATATCAACTATCTTATTTCCGTTAGAGTAGCCTACTTCCGTAGATCCAAACGACCCCTCTTTTTAGCGTGACCGCTCAGTGGGCACGCATTAATGTATTGCTGTCTAGAATTGTCTATAGGTACGGCCATTTTGCTCAGAGGATTGTGGTCCTGCTGACTGCCTCGCTCACGTTAGCTTAGATCTCGCGAGACTCTACTTTTAGATTGCTGGATATTTCATAATTATGTCCACGCGCGTTGCATAATTCATGGCGAGTTCTTGCCCTGTAGGTGGGGCTTAGAATACACCTTCCGTATCCTCTGCGTGTCGTAAGAGGCGACTAAAGGAGGTAAGGGTGAGGTAACCCTGACAGAAACCTCGAGTGTTAAAGACGGAGGTTCCAGGCCGCACGGCGCACTTTAATAAACCATGGATCCACGCACTTAACGCTTATGATCATGTCGATAGTCACTTACAGGACTGGCGGTATGATCAGCGAACGAAAAGAAGAAGATGGCGAGTTCTTTCAACTGCTCTATTTCGACTGGAATAGAAGTTTGCACGGCGATAACCGCTTAATTATTTTAACCAGCCAATGGAACGCCAAATAACTACTATTCTATTGCTGGAGGAGTACGTACGAAACGCTTTCATCCTTTCTTCTGCTGATGGAAGTACATGCGCGTGCGTAGCGTTTCTTCTATTTCCACTTCAGCGCTCAATCAAACTGACCACAAATCGTTTCTGCAGTGATCTTTGAGAAATGTCAATTTGCTTTAGTTACTCATAGGGAAACTGTTTTTTGAAAATTTACCCCTGAAATGACTGGTCAATGTTAATGGATGAATCTGATCTGCCACTCAAATATATGATGTCATTACAATTTACGTCACATGTTGGGTGACGTCACAATCAAGATGTGTAATGAATAACGTATCTAGATTAGTCAGGGGTATTGAATACCCCGTCAAGCGTAGGCAGCAACATCACCCAATCAAATTAGTTTCAAAATATTCAACAGTTTACTTGCAGAGTTATTACCTTGAGAAATTTCCATTTGCATCTAACAGGAATCCTTTTTGAAGATTAACTGCTGGAATAGCCGACTCATAACTGAGCCTGTCAATCCAGTTGTAAAATTTAATACACAATCGTCTCTTGGTCTGCAAATGGGCATTGACCATTTTCTATGATAATGGATGGATTCGATCTGTCACTCAGGTATATGATGTCATAATCAATGCAGGCTGACATCACGTATTGAGCTCCGTCATGAAGAATGCAGCGTATATAAATTGATTCCAACACATGGAAAAAGAGGATTGAGCTTAGCTAGAAATGGGCGTGGCATAGCTAGAAATGGATGCCTCTATTGAAATTGCCGCGAGCAAATTTTAGCATTACAGGCTAATACCCCTTGGTAATGTGTGGTCCACACAACATGGACCACTTGTATTAAGACACTTAGAGGCCATATATTTTAACAAGACCAGTCATAAATCGTAGCGCCGCACCCCCACCCCACCCCTAGCATCGCCTACGATAACAACTGCGCATGTAGGCATATTATCTTCTCTTATTGTATTAGAACCCTTTTCTGACGAAGCCGGCAAATCTTGAGGACTATCAATTTGCAGGTCTAGAGACGATAGCCTTTGAAACTTCACCACTGGAATGACTGGCTCGATAACCGTGCTAGTCATTCCAGTTGTAAATCTTTAAAAGCACTCATCTCTTGGCCTGAAAATGGGCATTCAATGACCACATTTAGGTATTACAGAGTTAATAAATTATGAGGAGGACCATGACGACTATACCAGGTACTATATCAGTTTAACCTTTCCCGTATTCTAATATAGCAGAAGATTATAGTGTAAGAATCTAGACTGAACATGCAGATTCACATTCATCGCATTCGAAATAGGATAAAAATTGCAAATGCTACGTCTTGTGAGCCTTGACGCAAATTTCTTAACATCGTTGTCGTCTTCTAGCAGAGATGTTCTATGTGTATGGTAAATTCAACAGAAAAACATGTATAATCATATTGTAGAGCGCCGAAAATGTAGACAAAGTTCTCTAAAATTAAAGGATGTGTGATTATCAGTATTATCCTTTTGTCCTTAATCCATCCATGGGAATAAATCATATATATATATATATATATATATATATATATATATGTATTTTTATTTTATTGACGCACTGGCAACGTGCTGCTTCAATTTCCATGTGCTAACTTAGCCGACAGTGATGCACCCATTAGTTTAATTTGTTGATCACCATCTCCCGGTCGGGGGATCGAAGCGCCATTCTGCAACTCCGCATAGCATCAGCAACCAGGCATCTTTCCACTGGACCACCGCACCAAGACTAAAAAGTCAAGGATTGGCCGACCAGTTTTCACATGTCTGATATACTGACACACTGACGATTCATATGGGACTATCTGTGTATGTATGTATGTATGTATATATTAGTGAAGTAATGTATTGAGATTTAAAATTTTCTACCTTAAAGAAATTTCGTAGTACACAATACCGAAACTCGGCCTAAATTTGGGGCGATTCACGCTTTTCGGGGTCCTATTGTCTGTAATATGTTCAGCCCCAGAATTTCACGCGCAGAGACTTGTGTAATAATACGCTAGTTATATTCTGAATCTAAAAAAAATCTAGATGAAGTAATTTCGTGAAACGCAAAAATTGTCTTAAATGTTGGCGGATTCGTGGTTTTTAGTGTCTTACTGTCTGTAATATGTACGGCCTCAGAATTTCGCCGCCGACATAGACGTATATGGGTTTGAATACGCTAGTTATATTGTGAATTAAACAAATTCGACAGTGAAGTAATTTCGTAGTACACACTTTCATCGCATTAATTGGTTCCAACTTTGACAGATCTGCAGTTTTCAATAGGCTGGGCCCCCATAAACCTACCCTAGATAGGTATATGAATACGCTAATAAATATGGAGTTTAAAATTTTCTACCATGGCGTAATTTCGCTATACACAATCTAGTAGCCACCGACAGTTGTCAAATGCTAATAAATAATAATTACTTGCAATGAGGATGAGCTACGACTAGTGAGACTACTAATTGCAGACACCAAGTTGAGAGTGCGAGTCACGTCAGTGAAGTGTGTAGAGTTTAAGACATCACTCGGCTTCCCACACGGAGATGATCTATCCCCTATGCTTTTCCCCTGTTATCTTGCTGCTGCATTGCAATCTGTGCAGGAGAATTCCACAAGACCAACCCACACCCACCCACGTGTCCATCCTGGGTATGCTGCTAGAGAGGGAATATGCCGATGATGTGGATTTCATAGACGAGGAAAAGAAATCCCTTGATGAACTTTGCCCAATAGTTGCGAGCAAACTAAAAATTGAGAATCTCTTTATGAATGAAACCAAAACAGAGTTCACTCACATGTACGTATCTACAAAGGATGACACTAAAGAAAATGATCCACTTCGTGGCGGCGAACCATGGAGGAAAACTAAAATCCTGGGCTCACTGCTTTGCAGCACTGCTGCCATTGCTGCACACAGCGTCATGGGAAATATAGCTTTCCAGTCCTTCTGGAAGCTATGGATTCGTAGATTAAAGATGCCCTTGATTAAAAGGCTAGGTGTATACAATTCAACCTGCGTATCCTTGATGCTGTATAACTGTAACAGCTGGGAAACCCCAAAGGCAGGTCCAGACAAACGTGATTCCTGCCACTGCAAGTACCTACGCACCATCACTGGACACCGATGGCCAGACAGCATAATTTCAAACGATGCACTGTACAAGGGGTGTAATACACAACCACTGCCCGTAAAAGTCGCCCAGCAAAGCTGATCCATGTTTAGCCATGTTCTAAGGATGCCCGACGACACACCAGCACAGTGAATCCTGGAGTTCGCCCTACTGGAAGCCAGAGAATATAAGGCCAGGAGAGGACGCCATTGCATAAGTGTGCTACGAGGTGACCTCAAGAAAGCAGGACTCGCTACACTCAACTAAAAATGGACTTGGTGAAGCTAAAGACTTCGCCTGAGGACAAGACACGGTGGGCGGATTGATTGGAGCTGTAGGATGTTTCTACTACTACAGACCTAGATTACAGTAATCATACATCATATAATAATTTACTGTATTCGGTACCAGAATCTCTGTACTTGCTTTGTAATCAGTTTTCGAACATATGGCCATGTGAAACTCACTATGTTCTCCGGCTGTACGAAATAATGCACACTTCTACCATCAAATATTTCTAATAATGAGGTGAACATCTTTCTCTAAATCCCATATTTTAGCTCCATGTACTCTTTGTAACTTGAGTCATATACTCCATTAGTATTTTAAATACCTCTATCATATCTTCTCTTAATCTTTTATATCTATCTGAGTGATGCAAGTCCTAGGTTTCTACTCTTTCTTAGTGTAGGTCATTCAGCATGTGAATCAGGTTTGTTGCTCTAATTTGTTCATTTTCGCTCGTCGCTATGTCCTTTTTGGTGTACGGCTCCCAAACACATGCACCATGCTCCAGGTTAGGTCTAACCAGCGACTCCCTTCCAAACGTTAACAAACATGTCTTCATCGTGGAAACTACAGGATCTCGTTATCAGTCATTCTCATCATGGCTTCTGTTTTATTTAACTGGGATCGGAAGTGTTGCTTAAATGACAGGTTATTATTATCCACGCCACCAAAGGGCGTTACGAGTATTGTGGTGTCTGTCTGTCTGCCTGCCTGCCTGCCTGCCTGCCTGCCTGCCTGCCTGCCTGCCTGCCTGCCTGCCTGCCTGCCTGCCTGCCTGCCTGCCTGCCTGCCTGCCTGCCTGCCTGTCTGTCTGTCTGTCTGTATGTCTGTCTTTACATTAAAAAAACCGCATTGGCACAGGAATTTAATAAAAAATTTCTTTACCTAAATTTGTCCTATCGAGACCAAGTTTAGATTTAGTTAGAGTAGTCCCCCCTTGAGATTAGTTGGGGTAAAATGAACTTATCAGTAGGTCGCTTTAACAGGTAAAGGCTGGGATTGATCCTACATTATAGAGATATCACACACACACGAATGCACACGCACGCACACATACACGCACGCACGCACGCACGCACGCACGCACGCACGCACGCACGCACGCACGCACGCACGCACGCACGCACGCACGCACGCACGCACGCACGCACGCACGCACGCACGCACGCACGCACGCACGCACGCACGCACGCACGCACGCACGCAGGCAGGCACGCACGCACGCACGCACGCACGCACGCACGCACGCACGCACGCACGCACGCACGCACGCACGCACGCACGCACGCACGCACGCACGCACGCACGCACGCACGCACGCACGCACGCACGCACGCACGCACCTGAACGAATGCACGAATGCATGCAATAATACATGCACACAGTAATACATGCACGAATGCACGCAATAATGCATGCATGAACGCATGCACGAACGGACGCACGAATGCATGCACGCACACACACACGCACTAATGTACTCACGAATTAATGCACCCACACCCACATACACACGCACACATACACCCACGCAAGTATAGATGCACACACGTACGGATGTACGAGCACACACCCACACACATACACACATGCGAACAAACGCCCGGACGCACGAACGAACGAACGAACGAACGAACGCACGCACGCACGCACGAACGAACGAACGAACGAACGAACGAACGAACGAACGCACGCACACGCACACGCACACGCACACGCACACGCACACGCACACGCACACACACTTTTGCAGACACAAAATTAATAGATGTCCTACGGATATGATTTCATGTTGCCCCACCATTAATTTTGGTTGGGATTAGATTTATTTAAGAATAGGTAGGGAGGGATGAAACCTTGTCATTGTTATCAGGAACTATAAAGTCTAACTTTGATCTTACTAGCAAATCTTTCAGGTTTGGATTTCTATTGTAAGCTATTACTGGTCGTGCTTTGATCGGTTCCTTTAATTTAGATTGCAACTGTGAATATTCGTCTTTCATGGTTTTCGCTAATTCAACATTACGTCTATGAGTTGAAATGGGATAATTTTGTTCTTTTGTGATATTCCCGAATCTACATTTTTTCCAAATGGTGCTTTTGTTTGGAGTGTTCTAATCCAATGGCCCTCTCTGATTTTGCGAAACGAACTCGTTTCTTCCTCACTATCGAATGTCGGAATCTGTTCTATTGGCATGATTTCAAAATGATGTTCAACTGAATGATCAGGAAGTTGGAAATGTTGAGCAATTGGCGTATCTGCTGAGGTGTTAATATCAGAAACGTGGCGTCTAGCACGCACTCTAAATGCATTTTTTTGTTTCACCAACATACTGTTTCTGGCAAAGGGTACAATTGATCAAATAGACTACATTCTCAGAATCACAATGCATATTAGTTCGGATATGATATTCATTTGTAGTTTGAAAGCTCAGGAATGTTTGTTGGTTTACAATATAGTTGTTTACTTTGCATTTATTTTTGTCGCATTTAGAAACTGATCCATCGCACATGATTGGTTTATTGTGTTTAATTTGGACAGGCTCAAACTCGGGTCTGTCTGTCTGTCTGTCTGTCTGTCTGTCTGTCTGTCTGTCTGTCTGTCTGTCTGTCTGTCTGTCTGTCTGTCTGTCTGTCTGTCTGTCTGTCTGTCTGTCTGTCTGTCTGTCTGTCTGTCTGTCTGTCTGTCTGTCTGTCTGTCTGTCTGTCTGTCTGTCTGTCTGTCTGTCTGTCTGTCTGTCTGTCTGTCTGTCTGTCTGTCTGTCTGTCTGTCTGTCTGTCTGTCTGTCTGTCTGTCTGTCTGTCTGTCTGTCTGTCTGTCTGTCTGTCTGTCTGTCTGTCTGTCTGTCTGTCTGTCGGTCGGTCGGTCGGTCGGTCGGTCGGTCGGTCTGCCTGCCTGCCTGCCTGCCTGCCTGCCTGCCTGCCTGCCTGCCTGCCTGCCTGCCTGCTTGCTTGCCTGCCTGCCTGCCTGCCTGCCTACCTGTTGCCCGCCTGCATGCGTGCATGGCTGGCTGGCTGGCTGGCTGGCTGGCTGGCTGGCTGGCTGGCTGGCTGGCTGGCTGGCTGGCTGGCTGGCTGGCTGCCTGCCTGCCTGCCTGCCTGCCTGCCTGCCTGCCTGCCTGCATGCCTGCCTGCCTGCCTGCCTGCCTGCCTGCCTGCCTGCCTGCCTGCCTGCCTGCCTGCCTGCCTGCCTGCCTGCCTGCCTGCCTGCCTGCCTGCTTGCCTGCCTGCTTGCCTGTCTGTCTATATGTGTGCCTGTCTGTCTGTCTTATATATCTGTCTTTTTATCTGAGGCATCTCCGGAATCAAATCACGTAGAATCTTCAAACTTGGCACACACATTCATATTGTTAGTGGCTAAAGGAAAAATAAGTTTTGCCTGGCGTACATATAGCGATTATTTGTCCAACTCGTCACTTCAATCAGTTGTAAGCCGGCGTGCATACAACGACTTTCGAGATACACTTCGGGTAACTTCAGCTTCAACCAGCGGAAGTTATGTATCTTGACCGGAGCATGATATAGAATTAGATACTCTTTTGGTGATGTTCTCGAAACTATGGGATACACTTCACAGCGCAAGAGAAAAGCCTCGGCTGCCCAGTCTAGTTATTATTAGAATCTTAAAGGGATATGACACTGGGAAATTTTGTGCATTTGGCGTAAAGTACTAATTCTCCGCATTAATTTGAGACCAAAATGGCTAATGTAACCAGTAGATAGAGGCGCCATTTTGGCCAAGCGGCTGACGTCACCGACACTCCTACTACCTTTACCGGATCGAGTATAGCCGTAACCAGGGGAGGTAAATCTTGTAGCTCACGTTACAGCATTTATTTCTGGATAATTAGCTTACTAGATAAATAACTGACGCCTTGCCAGTATTTGGAGGAAATTAAAATGCAATTAGTGTCCCGATGATTACGTCAGCAATTGCAGCGCTAAATTGTAAACAAATTGGCATATTCTATTTTTAAAACATTACAGATCTATGCCAGGAGCATGTTTGCAATCAACCAGTTACAACAAATTCGTAAAAAATACGTTAGTTGAATAAATTTTGAAAGTAATTTCTCTGAAAGCTGTTGCTGCCTATTGCAACTTCTGCTTCCAGTCAAATTCCAGTTTCAAAATATTCAACAGTAAGTATTGCTCAACATTTTAAAATTGGGATCAATTATTTAACTCTTTCAAGGCCAGAAAAGCAAAACGTGTCAAATTCGCCCTGAATGTTGTGCGAAAGTAATTTGTTTGGTGGCTATTGCAACATAATTCCAGCCTTTCCAAGCAAATTTAATTCAGAATCTTCAACACTCTGCGTGGTTATTTAAAATTGAGAGTAAACGTTGTAAATGATTAATAGCGCTGGATTTCAATAATGTGGAAGAATTAAAGTACTAATTGCTGTACCATTTCCATGATCGTTTCTATTACTGCAAGCCCATGCTTGATATGCGGACATGTTGCGATTTAAGCATTTCATGCCAGAACTGGCCTCTGCAATCGTCAAGTTGGGTTTGTCCGTATGCAGGCCAAGAGAAGACTATTTTTTTTAAAGTTTACCACTAGAATGACTGCCTCAGTAACGGAACCAGCCATTCCAGTGGTCAATTTTCAAAAATAGTCTTCGCTTGACCTCCAAATGGACATTCAATAAGGGAATTTTCTGATTTTCCTGGCAGAATTTGGGTTAATTAATATTCGGCCTTCATAACGCGAAATAAACAAGTAAATCTAAAGCGCTTCCGATATTTTGCTGGTGTGTAGCTGACGTCATAATCTCGGAGTTTCTTGCTCTCGTTGTGAGAAAATGGATGCGCCCAAAGAGCCGCATTTCAACCGTTTTAGGCATATTCATTTTATTATTTCTCGGCAATGGAACAGTATATTTTATATTTTCTTGTAGCAATTATTTGGGATAATAGTATATCTATAGTTGACTTATTCCCGATTTTCACCGGAATTTCCCTTTAACCATAACCAGATACCTCATAATACACATTTCCAGAGTATCTATCCATCATCTGACCTCGTTTGACGTCATAATCAGCTCAGCGCGAGAATGATGACGTCACAATCATTACGTCACAAAGGGGTCCATATAAACCTTCGCCAAATCTCAGCGTCCGACACTTTGTATAAATTGTATGTTTCTGTAATTCTTTGCTATTTAATAAACATGCTGTTGAATATTGTGAAACTAATTTGACTGGGCGCTGTTGCTGCCTTAGGCAGCAACAGCACCCAGTCAAATTAGTTTCAAAATATTCAACAGCTTATCTGTGTAGTTTTTTGGAAATTGATAGTCATAGTGTTCAAAGATCGATCGATCCCAACACAAGTGAGATGTGGGTGGAGCTTAGCTAGAGATGGGCGGGGCATAGCTAAAACCTTAACGGTATATTGGAGTCCTTTCCTTTAAATGCTGATTCAGAAAGTGGAGATTCTTAACCAGCCAATCATGTCGCCCTGTCTGTATATATCTTATTGAATATCAAACCATTCCAAGTTCATGTGTTATAAGACATTGGTCACATGCATATGCCAATATAATCAATAATATTTTATAAAACTATTTGTTAATAAAGTCAATCCTGTGCAGCTAATACCATCAGCAGAACAGCATACCCTATTGCACAGATTGTCTTTTTATCCGATGCCCACTCCGTCCTTGAGGCTGTCACCAAAGGTAAGCTGCCACAACTTGAAGAAGCACTACAAACCATCAAATGCTTTCGGATAGCATTGCAGTGGATCCCCTCACACTGTGGAGTCCAAGGAAATGAGGAAGCAGACAAGATGGCAAAGGTGGGTGCAGAAGAGAATCAGACAGAAAACATGGTTACCCATACAGAGATGAAGACTATCATCAAGTCACTCTATAGAACACCTCAATCAGAAGATGCTTACCATCATCTCTCGAGGCCAGAGCAAGTGACCATTTTTCGTCTCAGAACTGGACTCAACAGAAGAACAGATCACAGAGCACATACTTCAATGTTGCAGTACGTATCAGCTGCTGAGAGAAGAAATCTGGCCTTTGTCAACCTCTTTTCTTGAAAAGCTGTATGGGCCTGTGGAAGAACTGCAGAAAACCACAGATTTCATATTGAGAACGGCTCTCCAAGTGTGATACCAGCGATCGAAAAGAAGAAGAAGATGTCAATCCTGTTACAAAGACCGCCTCTATTAATAATCCATCTGATTTAATAGACCACCTCATCCAATTACAAAATCAAATCATGGCACACATTTGAACATCTATTACGAAACCACTTGTCGTAAGAGAACGGGTTTGGTCCAGGAGTCGCATGATAGATATTTGACTCGGTACGCGGAATTTCTTTAAAAAAATATGTGCATGGATGATGTTGCTATTGATTCTTTAAAATTAATAAAGATTAAGTTTACTTGATGTCTGTATCCGGCAAAAGCGCATGACAAAATCGTCTCATTTTATTTGGTTAATAAATAAACAACTCATTATAACTCGTATCTGACCAGCGTATACATGTAACGACTGAATCGGCGAATCGTCGCCAACTAGTCGTTAACATTAAACATGTTTAATCTGGACAAATGGTTTGCGACTAATCGCCAACTAATCTTTTTTCCAGCGTACATTAAACAACCCAAAACCTTGCAACTGGGAACAACTCAATACAACTCCCTCGGCGACTAGTTGAGTCGTTATATGTACGCCAGACATTTGAGATTGAAGTAGTCTTGTAAAAAGATAACAAAGCCGAACTTTGGAAGACAATATTCTCCCCGTGATGCAGAGTTTCCAAACATTTCATGTTTTCTCAGACCCATACAGGCTTTCAGGTGCAGAACATCATTCATAGCTGGTCACAGGTGACACAATGACACACTGGCAGTTATTCGCCAAGAACATGTCCACGGCATAAGAGAAGACCCTGATAAACGCAGCTTACTGGGCTGATGCTTGGCCAATACCAGGCCGATACTGAAAGTTTCGGCATGGTATCGGCCCAACACCGGCCCGATAAGCTGCGTTATCCGGGGATGTTCTTACGCATGATGCTATTTCATTGAATGGGAAATTTCTATCCAAAGCGGATAATGTGTGTGAATGCTGTGGATTCAGTCAATTAGTATTTTTTATATCTTTAGGGTTCTGCTCTAGAAATTACGCGTATGGTGTATGCACTCATTGCTATACGTTTAAGGGAGGGATCTGATTGGTCGCTCGAGTATCTGACATCATAATCTCTAACATTACACGATAGACTTGTCCTATCACGGTTCCTCGTGTGTGTGTGTTGTAATATTTGAGGCGTTTATATGCTAGTTCCCAATGCTAGGGTCTAGACTCACGCCTGGCCTTTATGGTTTCTGTTGAATTCTTGTGAATTCTTGTGACGTCGGTTTGTGCATTAGCTTGTGTCTCTCTCTGTGTGTGTGTGTGTGTTGATCGTTGTCTCTCGATTTTGTCTCATGTTGCTGTTCTTTTCCATGGCTTTTTTTGTTGCTCCTCATGCTTGGGCGTGTGTAATGGGGATGGCCTAACCTGGACCTAACAGGGGTGGGTAAGGGATGGGGTAGGTGTTGGGTCGGGGGAGGTGCGTACGGTCTTATGACCTGATGCACCCAAGGGGGGGCTTTAGGTCAGAGACCTCCCGGCCCCTTTGGGGGGAGTGGGGAGGTTGGGGTGTGGGGTCTTTTGGGTCCTGGGACCCATTTGGTCTTCTGGCCATCATCCGAGCAGGCACCAGCGCGCACTTGTTTGATTTTGATTGGTTAGGTAGCCCGTATGGTGACTGTGTCCGTCCGAGGACGAACTCGGTCAGTCATCCGGATTACATCCCTCCATAGTCCCCTCGAAAATTCCGAAAGATTCTAATTCTAGCAATTTGGTTTTGGTTTTGTAATCCGTATGTTGCGTGGTTCCATCCGAGGAGGGATCCATTCAGCATCCGGTTTACTTTGACTATGCCGAAATTTCTTGCCTACCTAACCCTAGCTCACGTTCACACAGTGATGGGCACTGTGTGACGGGACCTCAGTTTAAAGTCCCATCCGAGAAGACTGATCATCACGGTTCCTCTAAATATAAATTCTATTTAAATGAATAGTTGATGGCACAAACAGAATGGCGTAGCTCCAAAATCTAAAAGTCTTTCACAAAAGTGTACGAAATGTATGTCTTCGATGAATTCACAAATAATTAAATATTCTGTTGAATATTCTGAAACTAATTTGATTGGGAGTTGCTGATGCCATCGGTAGCAACAACCCAATCTCTCCATTCAAATTAGTTTCAGAATATTCAATATAATTCTTTTAGTTGTGAAGTTGAATTAGGGACTAATTCAGTTTCACAACTTAAAAATGAAATGATCATATGTTAAGATTTATTTCGTTTCATTATATCTAGGTACACATCTTAGAAGCGTCTTAAAGTAGGTCTATATACAATTTTAACAATTCTATTTCAGGCACTCTGGTGTGAATGCGCACCTTTAACTGTATAAGTTACTAACCTTGCTCTTTAGAGTCGTTGAATTCAGGTTTCAATCGATCACCACAAGAGCAAAAAAATGGCTTAGCTAGAACGGGACATTCCATAGCTAGAAATGGATCCATCTATTTGTATGGTTTTTCGGCCATCTTTGGTATGCCATCTTCTGGCAAATGATAGATTTGTAATAGTGATTCTGAAAGTGATTACAATATCCGAATTCAATGGACCTTTTCCATTCTTTTAAGACTAACTGGGAAACGGAATCATACCTCCTTAGATATAATGATAGAAATAAAATATAGACTATTTGTGACAAAAACGAAATTGTTGATGAGCTTCATTAAATTTTTATTTGCGACTTTTTTCATACATTACAATTAGAGACGTTACCTAAATACTACCGTAAGCGACCAAATTATTTTTTTAACTTGCCCCGTTATTCAGTACCAATAACAAAATCCTACTCTTTAAAGTTTGCCGTCTAATAAATGCAATTACCAAGTATTTCCAAAAAGGATGAAACTGTCGCACAAACACGGCCAACAAATATAACCCGTAAAGATAATACCCGAAAGTGAAATTGTGAAGCAAAAAACCGTTAATATGAAAATAGCTTGCCTGAAAAGAACCAGTCACATTACTGTAGTAAATCTAGACTATTTCATTCAATGTTAACAGTTAATCTATAGAGATATATAGATGATATGTAACCTGTTTTCTCATTGTATAAATTGTATAATGTCTATACCCCATGTATCACATGTATGATCTGGGAGTAATATACAAATCTTGAATCTTAAATCCAGTTTATCCATCCATCATATGACGTCGTATGAATCTACGTGACGGATAGTAGAACGTCATCAATTACAGCATGAATGACTCGAGTTAGTCCGTTCTAAACGCTTAATCGTCCGACACGTTGTACGAATTGTATGCATTTACTATTTAATAAACATTCCGTTGAATATTTTGAAACTAATTTGCCTGGGCGCTGTTGCTGCCATAGAGAAAATATTCAACAGTTTATCCTGTATAGTTTTCTGGAAAGTGGCAATCAGGGAGTTGAGGGATCGATCGATCCCAACACGGGCGAGGTGTGGGTGGAGCTTAGCTAGAGATTGGGGAGGGGGTGCATAGCTAAAGCTGGAAAGATTCATGACACGTTTAAAAGGTGATAACAGAAAATGGTTCAGGTTATTTAAATTTCCGTCAATGACCACCTGTTTATAAATGTAGTTTGCGTTTAAAGCGAGCAGGTGTGTGCGTGCGTGCGTGCGTGGTTAATAACTGGTTATATATAGGCCGATTTTTGTTAGAAAATGTCATTTGAAATATGATATTTGAAACGGGAAGTTACTTTTCAAAGGTTTGCATAACCGCTTTGAAATGGGTTTGTAGGTTAAAAACGACTAAATTTAACGTTGTCAATAGGGGCCTATTGATGACAAGGTCACAGAGTTCATCTATCAATTTTACTTGCGAATTCCTCCCCCCCCCCCACCCCCACCCCACCACCCCACCCCCAAAGTGTGCTTTATATCATCCATGCAAAACCTTGAGAAATTGTCTGACAGTGTAGAATCCGCTTTGCCAGCAAGTAGACTCTATTTTTCATAATAACTCTCACGACTCACCATCTAAGTAGAGAATAATGGAAACTACTAAGTGTGGAGAACGCAGACGCTTTCCAACGCATCCCGCACTGATGCTTGGAACGTAAGTACTATCGCCAGATTATAGACACTCACGCCCTATTGCTTACACCCTCGCCCTCTCCGGGGGAGATTATTATAAGAGGGTAAGTATACGTAGAGTGAAGTCCAGTTACAAATATATGGTTAAACGTTATGCCTATTTATTGATGTTATTGTTGTTTTAGTTGGCGTTCTGCCTAATAACGCGCCACGCGGGTTGTAATAACGAGATTTGTAATACATTTGTTAAACAGGTAAATAAACATATCATCGCGCTCTTCACCCTTCACGCGATAGAGGTCGTGTAGGAACGAACTCTTACTCAGTAATTATACAGACCAGTGCTCCCGTTATCTGAACCCAATAGACTGTAACGTGGTGAAAGATGTTTCAGCGAAATTCTATTTGCGCCACAAAACATTTAAACAATCCTAATAGAAGCGTAATATATTACAGGTAAGCGTGTTCGCGTTGTGTTTGTAAACACACTAAGTTAACGCTCTATATCCTCTATATCTGGTCTAAGTTGAGCCATATAGCCTACCATGATGGTTATTTTGAGAACAATTTGACTGTTAGTCGTTACTGTGTAAGCAGCAACGGCTAACACTCAAATTGTTCTCAAAATAATCATCAAGGAAGATCAAAACGACACAGTCTATTAACTTCTACCTAAAGCAAGTTGCGGTATAAAATGGGGTTAATTATTAATGTTTTTCTATAAGAGTTTGTGGATGAGTTAAAGGGAGTAGGCCTATTATGCGGGATAATGTTACATACCACGGACCTGATAGACAAAGAATACCTGGCTCTAAAGTTAAGTACACTAAGTCCAGACTATCTCATATGACCTAGTGCATGGATTGATAAATAAGGTCATATGCCTAGGCGTAGAGTGGTCTAGCGGTGATCGAGGAACGATACATTTCAATCAGTGATGATAAAGTCATAGAAGTTAATCAAGATATAATATTGCAAGACTTCATTAAGCTGCTGCTGCTGGTATTGCTACTACAGTGTAGTAGTAGAAGTAGAAATAGAAGTAGAAATAGAAGCAGAAATAGAAGCAGAAATAGAAGTAGCAGTAGTAGTAGTAGTAGTAGTAGTAGTAGTAGTAGTAGTAGTAGTAGTAGTAGTAGTAGTAGTAGTAGTAGTAGTGGTAGTAGCAGTAGTAGTAGTAGTAGCGGTAGTAGCAGTAGCAGTAGTAGTAGTAGTAGTAGTAGTAGTAGTAGTAGTTGTAGTGGTAGTAGCAGTAGTAGTAGTAGTAGTAGTAGTAGTAGTAGTAGTAGTAGTAGTAGTAGTAGTAGTTGTAGTGGTAGTAGCAGTAGTAGTAGTAGTAGTAGTAGTAGTAGTAGTAGTAGTAGTAGTAGTAGTAGTGGTAGTAGCAGTAGTAGTAGTAGTAGTAGTAGTAGTAGTAGTAGTAGTAGTAGTAGTAGTGGTAGTAGCAGTAGTAGTAGTAGTAGTAGTAGTAGTAGTAGTAGTAGTAGTAGTAGTAGTAGTAGTAGTAGTAGTAGTGGTAGTAGCAGTAGTAGTAGTAGTAGTAGTAGTAGTAGTAGTAGTAGTGGTAGTAGTAGTAGTAGTAGTAGTAGTAGTAGTAGTAGTAGTAGTAGTAGTAGTAGTAGTGGTAGTAGCAGTAGTAGTAGTAGTAGCGGTAGTAGCAGTAGCAGTAGTAGTAGTAGTAGTAGTAGTAGTAGTAGTAGTAGTAGTAGTAGTAGTAGTAGTAGTAGTAGTAGTGGTAGTAGCAGTAGTAGTAGTAGTAGCGGTAGTAGCAGTAGCAGTAGTAGTAGTAGTAGTAGTAGTAGTAGTAGTAGTAGTAGTAGTAGTGGTGGTAGTAGCAGTAGTAGTAGTAGTAGCGGTAGTAGCAGTAGCAGTAGTAGTAGTAGTAGTAGTAGTAGTAGTAGTAGTAGCAGTAGTAGTAGTAGTAGTGGTAGTAGTAGTAGTAGTAGTAGTAGTAGTAGTAGTAGTAGTAGTAGCAGTAGTAGTAGTAGTAGCGGTAGTAGCAGTAGTAGTAGTAGTAGTAGCGGTAGTAGCGGTAGTAGCAGTAGCAGTAGTAGTAGTAGTAGCAGTAGTAGCAGTAGTAGTAGTAGTAGTAGTAGTAGTAGTAGTAGTAGTAGTAGTAGCAGTAGCAGTAGCAGTAGTAGCGGTAGCAGTAGCAATAGTAGTAGTAGTAGTGGTAGTAGTAGTAGTAGTAGTAGTAGTAGTAGTAGTAGTAGTAGTAGTAGTAGTAGTAGTAGTAGTAGTAGTTACTACTACTACTACTACTACTACTACTACTACTACTACTACTACTACTACTACTACTACTACTACTGCTGTTGCTGTTGCTGCTGCTGCTGCTGCTGATGATGATGATGATGATGATGATACTGATGCTGGTGGTGGTGGTGGTGGTGATGGTGGTGGTGGTGGTGCTGCTGCTGCTGCTGCTGCTGCTGCTGCTGCTGCTGCTGCTGCTGCTGCTGCTGCTGCTGCTGCTGCTGCTACTACTACTACTACTACTACTACTACTACTACTACTGCTACTTTGTTCTGTAGTTGCTGCTACCACCAGTGTAGTTAGGATGCGAGTTGTGATTGTCTATGCTCATATGGAGCCCAAGTCCTTCAATGGAGCCATGAAGGATGTCGCCATCGAGACATTGACAGAGCAAGGTCATACAGTCACCGTATCCGACCTGTATGCAATAGGCTTCAATCCACTTCCTTCACGATCAGACATCACAGGTAAGTGGTGTAACTACCACCACTGCACAACAGTTTATGCTGCTGCTGCTGCTGCTGCTGCTGCTATTGTTGCTATTGCTGCTATTGTTGTTGCTGCTGCTGCTGCTATTGTTGCTATTGCTGCTATTGTTGTTGCTGCAGCGGCTGCTATTGTTGCTGATGCTGCTATTGTTACTGCTGCTGCTATTGTTGCTGCTGCTGCTATTGATGATGTTGCTGCCGCGGCTGCTATTGCTTCTGCTGCTGCTGCTGCTATTGCTGCTGCTGCTGCTGTTGCTGGTGCTGCTGCTATTGCTGATTCTGGTGCTATTGCTGCTGCTATTGCTGGTGCTGCTTCTATTGCTGATTCTGGTGCTATTGCTGCTGCTGCTATTGCTGATTCTGCTGCTACTGTTGCTGCTATTGCTGCTGCTGCTGCTGCTATTGCTGGTGCTGCTTCTATTGCTGATTCTGGTGCTATTGCTGCTGCTGCTGTTGCTGCTGCTATTGATGCTGCTGCTGCTATTGTTGCTGCCACTGCCACTGCTGCTGCTACTGCTATTGTTGCTGCCGCTGCCGCTGCCGCTGCTGCTGCTGCTGCCACTGCTGCTGCTGCTGCTATTGATGTTGCTGATGCCGCGGCTGCTATTGCTGCTGCTGTTATTGCTGCTGCTGCTGTTACTCGTGATGTGGCTATTGCTGCTGCTGCTGATACTATTGCTGTTGCTGCTATTTCTGCTGCTGCTGCTATTGTTGCTGCTGCTGCTCCTGCGGCGGCTGCTATTGCTGTTATTCCTGATATTGCTGCTGCTGCTGCTCCTGTTATTGCTGTTGCTGCTGCTATTGTTGCTACTGCTGCTATTGCTGTTATTGCTGCTGCTGCTGCTGCTGTTATTGTATTTTATGTCGTCGTCGTCGTCTCGGTGGGGTGTGTGTGGGTAGGCGTGTTGCTCTTGCTGCTGCTGCTGCTGCTGCTGCTGCTCTGCCCTCCACTGACAAAAGGGGGGGGGGGGGTAAGTAAAAAAAATTCAAAATTGAGATTTTGACACATCTTGCCTAATTTGGACCTGCTCTTTTCAATGGAACTATTGCCAATGTAAAATTCTTTTTAAGATTTTTAGTTATAAAATAACAAAATGATGTATGTCTTCCCCATCACAGACAATTACAATGACAAAAGGAAGTAACTGCATTTCCTTTGACAGAAGGAAGTATATTACACATACTCCCTTTTGCTATTGTAAATGCTGAACATATTTCCTTTTGTCAATGAAATATCTTCAGTCAAAGACATCTAATTTGCATATCAAAAGGGCATATGTCTAGCTCATGTATCATGCATGGTACTCTCACTGCATGTAACAAGTGCATACAACGGTATGGATTTGCACTATTGAGTACAGTCTACTTGTAAACATATAATATGCATACAACGGTATGGATTTGCACTATTGAGTACAGTCTACTTGTAAACATATAATATGGTTAGTTCAAAGTACATGATTTAATAATTTACAAGTCAGGTCTACAAACCAGATCCGCTATTAAATCAAAAAATTGGTCAGTTTTCCTAGAACTAGACTATGAGGCTACAGCTACAGTTTACCATTAAAAATAAGATAATAAGCAAAGTCACTATTACTATTATTATTATTATTATTATTATTATTATTATTATTATTATTATTATTATTATTATTATTATAGCGTAGAATGCAAAATATAAATAAATATCTTTGCAAATAGTATAAAATAGTATATCCGATGCTATGCTCTTTTAAATATAGAGTTATTATATAAAAGTATGTAAACAAAATAAAATGTGTGAAATTTTTAGCTCACCTGACCATACCGCCACATTTATATGCATGGCATGATTGGGCCACGTGGGACTCAGAATTCTCAATAGCATCGATTCCGTAAATGGTACTGGTAAATAAGACCTACATGATGGATATCTACCGAATATCGACCTCATTACGCATGAAGGGAGATCCAGTACACTGAATTTCTTATCACCTGCCAAAACTTGCCGCATAGTGATGTGACAATTTTGTACATGGCGAATGGAGATAAACCACCCCATCCCAGGCTAACGATTTAGGGCTAATTGATTCCTAGATTTATTACCTAGACTGCCTACCTGTATTCGCTTTAGCTTGTTACTCGGTTTAACCCATCATTTGTTACCAGGTTCTAAAGATTTGATTCATAAATACCACGGCGATCATATTTTATGCATAATCATGTTAGTTTAAGTATATTTCTCATTGTACGAAATATGGTTTACAACTTGGTAATAGCTAGTCTAAGACCTGGTTTAAAGCTTAAACCAAGTCTAGCTAAACCTCATTATTGAATTCGGGCCATGATGTTTAAGTTTAGCGTTCTTTAAATAATCATATTTGTATTTTCACCTAAATTGCCTAATGAAATGTTTTTCTGTTAAAATTATGTAACGAAACTGTAAAATTAGTTGAGAATGTGACATTTTGTTTCTAAAAACACCTTTACGCCATGTATTTTTTTATGTGAAAATAATTTAATGAAACTGTAAAATTTTTTGAAAAATTGATCATTTGGTTTTGTTGTAGGAACACATTTACATATGGTTTTGTGTTAACTTGAAAATAAATTTTTGGACTCAAACGATTTTTAGTATTTTCAAACCTAAAACAATGGTATATATGTTTATTGTAAGAAGAAACTGGATACAGAACCCTCTTTTCATCTATCCCATTACGTTTCTTTAATTACAAAAGGGAGTAAATGTGAATTTACACTGACAAAAGGATGTAAAGTGTGATTACTCTGGAATTTGAACACTAGAAACACAGATATATAGTGGAAAAAGGAAGTATGTCACTATAATTTGGTTAAAAGGAACCAATTCTGATTTTCTTTTAAATAATGGTAATCTTTAACACATATGTGTCGCTCTGATATAATTTTGACAGAAATGTGCTGGAAATTGACACAGGGCTATCCATAAATGCATTTTATTTATTTTCTTAAAAAATGATTTCTTGGACATACTTCCCTTTGCCAATGTATGGCAGTGCTGCTGCTGCTGCTGCTGCTGCTGCTGCTGCTGCTGCTGCTGCTGCTGCTGATGCTGCTGCTGCTGGTGCTGATGCTGCTGCTGCTGCTGCTAATGCTGCGGATAATGATGATGAAGAGTATTTTTGGATGTTCTTTTCCAAAGATTTTGACTAACATTTCGATATTTTTGCACGTTATTTTCATCAGGTTAATTAATTCATTTGTCTTAACTGCCAAATGCCAACTAAGCATCTGTTACAGTACTACTACCTATATCGTTGAACTGGTTAACACATTCCACATTCGCTTTTATGATACGTGACACGTGTGGTTGATCCTCTAATACATTCTAAGCTAAGAGATGTGCCACGTGATCTCTGGCCAGCTGTCATTGTCAATATTCGATACCTTTATAGATAGATAGCTTTATATTGGATTTCTGCTTACAATGCCGTCCAATTAAACTAAGTCCGAAATACTCACAACAGTAAACCTACGTTTTTGTGTTTGGAAACCTTAAGTTTTTCCCCGAGCTGTACTGTATCATTGAAGCGATAGGTAAGGATCCGAATCCGGAAAGAAATAAATGTCTTTGAACGTGTCCAAATTTTTGAAAAAGACGACAAATCAGGAATCGAACGGTAATCTGTGATATAGCGTGGACGAATATCTTGACGAGTCGGTCGACCGTGTGGGAGAACGAAATAGGGCAAGCGCAGCGACGTCTGGTTACAGCTTGTTCTACATATTATGTCCAATCTCTGATGCAGCTGACGCACCAGTCTTTGTTCCAGCTCCCTTAGCAAAGTGCCTGTTAGTTAAGCTGTAGATGTAGATTGGACGCGGGTAATGCTCAGCAAAATGATCCAGCACACTGATCGTGCGTAGTTCAATTCACTACAGAAAAAGTGATGATGATGATGATGATGATGATGATCATCATCATCATCAAATAGGTGACATTGACCTATACCTTAAAACTTTAACCCATAGAGACCAGAAACACCAATTTCTTTTGAAGGTGTGCTTACACAGCTGTCGAATTAGCCTTCTAATACGTATTTTCAACAGATTTCAAGGGATGCGGTAGCTTTCTTGAAATTTAGACACGATTCTCAAGGGTTGTTATTGAACGGCGATATGTTTCCAATAGTTTTATTCAACTCATTTTTCTGTTCAACATGCGACAGACAGCGTGAAAACAGCCGACAAACAATTTACAACGGAAGCAACCCTTGTGGAGGACGTAATCGCGTAAATTTAAACACAGTGTTGCCTTAGATAGGACGCTATTTATCTCCCTTACACTGATAAAAAATACATCGCCGCCACCACCATCGCTACGATACCAAATTTAACGCTTTCAACGACAAATTCCTGATAAAATAAATTCTTTACGAAACAACGCATATTCTGTTGATTATTTTGAGATTAATTTGACTGGTGAATGCAGCCATGGCTTCCGGCCATATTAATCTCAAAATAGTTTACGCCTTTCTTGTATATTAGCGTAGCAATTGAGAACGAGGGAATGAAAGGGTTAATCACAATCTAGCAGAATGTGCGCATGTTCCAACTACTCCGGGTCCGATTTGAAATGTCACTGATACCTTGAAAGGACAATTCCGTGATGGGTAAAAGTGGACTTTATTTGAGACTGTTATATATGATTAACATATTGGATGCTAAATAACAAATAATACGAAGAATTATACTGTCGTAAACATGGGATTATTTTGTCTACCGGACGGGGCCATTTTCTCGCAAAGAGAGCGGGATTTCACGAGATCCTGACGTCATCCCAGCACCAACACTATCTTTGCCGAGCACGAAGGCTGTACAGTAAATATATATATATATATATATATATATATATATATATATATATATATATATATATATATATATATATATATATATATATATATATATATATATATATATGCAGAGATCTCTAACATGTGCTAATTTGTAATCTTTAGGACATTGTCCAGTTAAGCTAGTAAGTTTTTCAAGTCGCCTAATTATAGTAGCTGAAGTCGGTGGGACATCGTTAACTCCATGACCGCCGAAGTCTGTATTTCATAGATTCCATTTTCGTTATACTATCAGTATGCGTTCATTTAGGTAACATGCGCTCATTTAGGTAAGTCATTGCTGTGCACAACAGCAACACGTTTCAGCGGAAATTTTTTTTTAATGTACCCCGGCACTAGCTCTGTAAGTAGGCTGTTATGCATTTCACACCAACTCTAAGTGATAAGGGTTAACACGCGCATGTTGTCAAATTACTTAGCCGACTCAAAGATACGGCCACAACGCGTGTTGCAGGAAGTGTAAATATATATTCTGAGAAAACATATGACAATATTGCCAGAACCACAGAACTGATTGTAATAATTATCATACCTACCTGTAGTAGTACATTCCAAGATGTATACAATGCTAGGGACGTTAGAATCGCCCTATTG
The DNA here is from genome assembly GCA_034401795.1 of Chaetoderma sp. LZ-2023a. Taxonomy (NCBI): domain Eukaryota; kingdom Metazoa; phylum Mollusca; class Caudofoveata; order Chaetodermatida; family Chaetodermatidae; genus Chaetoderma; species Chaetoderma sp. LZ-2023a. The sequence continues at coordinate 51,916,793 of CM067366.1, read as the reverse complement.
GTTCAAAAGATACATTCAAGGGAAGGGGGGTGGGGGGGACTACGCCAGCAAAATTTCAAACACAAATTTCAGGGTGCGCTCTATCAATCATCCCATATCAAAATAAGTATTAAAGCTACAATGACAGAATTGGCCGTGCCGATGCTTTATCGTGTTATCCCATAACTGGGAGTCTAATCAAAATATCCTAATTATTGAAATTACTACAGCTTGCCGGGCAATATTGATCGGCCGATGAAAATTCCCAGATTTTATGTCAAAATGTTAATTCATTTGGTAATATCTCTGGTAATATTCATGTGAGCAAAATTATAATTAGTCAGGTAAATAGCCATTTCTTTCAGCTTTAAGCACGCTCCAATTTAATAACAATAAGCAATCGTAACTTAGATGATTAATTTTTGTTATAGATTCCAGTCTTTAGAACCACTTGTCAGATTTTAACATCCATTACATCATATTAATACCGAGGTCGGCACCTACTTAAAGATCACAGAGTCATTGGAATCGCTTCAGCGGTTCCTTTGCTATTATCATTTACGTATACCGCCTTAAAATATATACCAGTATCTATTGGCCTCGTTAAATTGGGTGCCTAGATGTAATGAAACGAAATAAATCTTAACATATGATGATTTCATTACGTATAAATTAATTGTATTTTTAAGTTGTCAAATTGAATTAGAGGCACGAGTCTCTAATTCAAATTCACAACTAAAGCTGCGAAATTTATTTATATGGAATGAAATCATCATATGTTAAGATTTATTTCGTTTCATTACATTGAGGTACACAATCTAAGCCTCTAAAAGTATATAATTTCAACAATTTTATTTTCCAGCATTTTGGTGAGAATATGCACCTTTAACATGTAATAAAGCATGCTTTTTATCATCCCGTAATTGTCCTTAATATTGATCGCCGATTCCCGTTTGATGACTAGGTAATCGTGACTAGCCGACTATATCGACGTCATACTAAATATGGCAATATTTATCGAAATTTAATGTCCATTTTCCCATATTCACCCTTCAAATACAGCCAACCTTGTTTATAGTGGATAATCTTTAGTTCATCAAAGAGTGGTTACTAAAGCCATGTGGTCACTTTATATAAAATAAATATTACACATATGAATTTCACATAGTACTGCGCTGGCATTTGTGGGCGGTTCTTTAAGCTGAATGACAGAATGACAACACGTTTAGAAAACCAAAAGAAAATGGTCGTTACTTGTAGGTTTAACTGCGAATATTAAATACTTTGATTGTTGCGGAATATGACCTTTAACCCTTTAAGGACATAGCCGGCCAAACCAGCCTCTGCAGTGGTCTCGGGATTGCCCATTTGCAGGCCAAGAGTAAACTATTTTTGAAAATTTACCATTGGAATGACTGGCTCGGTAACCGAGCCAGTCATTCCAATGGTAAATTTTCAAAAATAGTCGTCTCTTGACCTGCAAATGAAAATTCAATAAGTAAACATTTAAATTCTTTTCAACAAATTTACTCTTTATTCCTCAGACGAGTTGGTGAAGCCGGACTATTTTGTATACGACGCGGAGCTATCTCAGGCTCTGGGTAGAGGAACGCTATCCAAGGACATACAAAATGAAATAGAGAAATTGGAGCAATGCGACCTAGTTATCTTCCAGTTTCCTCTGAGTTGGGGCACTGTTCCAGCGATCATGAAAGGCTGGTTTGATCGCGTCATTACTGCATTCTGGGTGTTTGATTTCGAACAGAGCGGATACAAGGCATATGGAACAAGCAGAATAGAGGTACGCGTAATGGGATATCATTTATGCTGAATAGGCGTATGCGATTCCATGATTAAATTGAAAATCGCGATATTTTTTTCAATCGTAATCTTTTATGATTAAGAATTGAATAATCGTGAATAATTTCTTCTGCATAAAATATTTCACAACGTACCTTTTAATAACACTCTAATGTAATATCGATCACGAAAACTGGGATTTTGCTCAGAGAATCCATGACCGTGTGCAGACCAAGAGAATAAGATTTTTGAAAATGTATTACTGCAATGCCTGGCTCGAGTATCGAGCCAGGCATTTCAGTGATACATTTTCAAAACCACCATTCTCTTGGCCTGCAAATAGACATTTCTAAATACCATTACAGCTTTCGTTATTTACGTGCCATTGTTGTTATGTCTGGGTAATTTGTACCCGGGCTGATTAATCGACTAAACACGATTATTCTTAGATAATCGATCATGATCACTAAAAAGCAATTAATAATCACACACGCTTAGTGACGACTGTGACTATGCTTTATTCCGATCACGGTATGATCTATAGACTGCTGTAAGAATTATAATATAACATACACCTTCCAGTTTGTCAAATTTTGGACTCAATGGCTTCAGAACTACCGAGCCAGTTCTAGTTATTTATGAATTATAGTCTGGTAGAATTAGCCAATATTATGCTTTAACCCGGAACAAATTTCCATAGATATTATTTTTGTGTCATTTTTGCGGAGACCTATCCAGAATCGCATACTAAAGATTGTTTGCAGCGGTTTGAAATCAGAACATTGTTCGATCAAATCCCACTTCCCGTGTTTTTAATCAAGCTAAGTGAACACATAATATGGCGTGTTGCGTGACTAAATTAATAAACACGAGCAATCAGTGGTTAAAGGCTCTCGCCCCTCCCGTTTTTTACACGTTTTTTTCCAATTTTAGATTTTACAGAATTTCGGATTTTCAAGATTTAAAAAAAATTGAGCGAAATCGAATCAAGAGTTCTTATATATTGGACAGACATACAGACACACGGACAGACAAACAGGCACACATACACACACACACGCACGCACGCACGCACACACGCACGCACGCACGCACGCACGCACGCACGCACGCACGCACGCACACAATTAGACAAACATATAGACATACACGTTCGCAATACCCTCTTCCCCTTACAGGACGAGGGTAGCAATGTAAGTGGAGAAATTTTATGGTTTACAGGTTTGAAAAACTCACTCCCGTTTGACCGCATCACAGATTTCATCAACAACCTACCTATGTTAATGTTTCCAAAAGCAATAAAGGTTATGAAATCTTGTCCGGGTCTTTATGCACTGTTTATATGTCGAAAACATCAGATTCGTCATCAACGGCCGCAGCGGGAGCTATGTTATTGCAGAATCCACCTCGGCATGATGCACATGCCATTACAGATGTTATTCCATTTTTGCGCCAAGAACATTGATTTGTGGCACATGGATTCCTTCCTGTGTGTTTGCACTTGCATCGTATAATGAGGACCCTTGGTGGTGCATTATCTAGATCAGTCATGATTGGGTGAGGGGTCCATCAGTCTCCTTCCATTTCACCGCCTGGTGTGGACACGTTGGCTGTAGTAGTAGGCTGCATGATTGGAGTGAGTTAGCCGTTGTGCGTCCACTCTATTACTCTTGGCCATCATCTCCATGTAGTTGGCAAACCACAGCGTAATGAGCCTGTCTTACTGCCTCCATAGAGCAAGCAGAGAAGTCGAATTTGAGCATCACAAAGTTCCGCTGTATTGCCTCGGAGGCTGGTCTTGGTGGACAACATTTGTATGTCTGTCAACCTTTTAGCTGTTTCAATAGGTTCTCTTTCCATGACTATACGTTGCCGACGCAGCGTCACAACGACCTCTAGCATGTATGAATGAAACACGCTCCCTGGTATATGTATGCACCCTACCGTATGCGTCCTTCATGCTGTACAGCTGTCCTGACTTTGATCGACTACTTTAATTTCGGATCAATGTATCAGTCATAGTAATGCCCCAGTGATACAGCAGCATGGTGAATATGTTTTAGCTATGCCCCGCCCATTTCTAGTCAAGCTCCACCCACGCCTCGCTCGTGTTGGGATGGATCGATCTTTGAACACCCTGACTATCAATTTCCAAAAAACTGCACAGATAAGCTGTTGAATATTTTGAAACTAATTTGACTGGTTGCTGTTGCCGCCTATGGCAGCAACAGCGCCCAGTCAAATTAGTTTCAAAATATTGGACAGCATGTTTATCTTCTTCTTCTTCTTTTCGATCGCTGCTTGGAGAGCCGTTCTCAAGATGAAATCTGTGGTTTTCTGCAGTTCTTCCACAGGCCCAATCAGCTTTTCAAGAAAAGAGGTTGACAAAGGCCAGATCTCTTCTCTCAGCAGCTGATACGTACTGCAACATTGAAGTATGTGCTCTGTGGTCTGTTCTGCTTCTCCACAAGGACAAACGGGCGATGTCGTAAGGTGGAACTGCCTGTACATGTGTTGGTTTAGTCTGTTGTGTCCAGTTCTGAGACGAAAAATGCTCACTTGCTTTGGTCTCGGGAGATGATGGTAGGCATCTTCTGATTGAGGTGTTCTATAGAGTGACTTGATGATAGTCTTCATCTCTGTATGGGTAACCATGTTTTCTGTCTGATTCTCTTCTGCACCCACCTTTGCCATCTTGTCGGCTTCCTCATTTCCTTGGACTCCATAGTGTGAGGGGATCCACTGCAATGCTATCCGAAAGCATTTGATGGTTTGTAGTGCTTCTTCAAGTTGTGGCAGCTTACCTTTGGTGATAGCCTCAAGGACGGAGCGGGCATCAGAAAAAAAGACAATCTGTGCAATAGGGTCTGCTGTTCTGCTGATGGTATTAGCTGCATGAACCAGTGCTTCGACTTCAGCTCCGTAGTTTGTGCAGTGTTTGCCTGTCGGTATTGCAGCTGACTCATGTTGCCCGTTTGGATACAGCATGTTTATTAAATAGCAAAGAATTACAAAGACATACAATTCATACAACGTGTCGGATTATTTGAGATTTGATGACGGTCAATATTGAACCCTTTGTGACGTAATGATTGTGACGTCATCATACACGCGCTGAGCTGATTATGACGTCATGCGAGGTCAGACGATGGATGGATACTCTGGAAAGGTGAATTGTGTTCTATTTCGATCACTGGACATAAATACCTCCTAATCTGTGTAAGCCTTAGTAGTATCTGCCACGTTTGCGTGGTTCGTGGTCTCCTCGTCCTCGTACACATTCAACATGATGTTGCACACACTATACCTATTTCTGAGGAAATGGCCGTAGTGTTCCATCTCTGGTGAGTGTGTTGTATTATTTTCCACCTCACGTAGTGCAGCACCCATCCACCATCAATTACAGTCATCACTTGCTGAAATTGGGAGTTCCTTCTCTCAAAATCAGATTCGTCAACTCTATTTGAATTGTCCTAACTAGAACACCCAGGAAAATTAATTTCAAATATTCAACAGCTTACCTGTATAGTTACATTAAAATTGGCATTCTGGGAATTCAGGTCTCAAGGTATATAAATCGATCCCGACACACACAAAACCTGGGCGGAGCTTAGCTAGAAATGGGCGGGGCATAACTTACAGTGGATTCATCCGTTACTCAATTCTCTCTGGGCAGAAGTCAGTCACTTGTGTGACAAAATAAGCTGAACTCATCTCGAAATATATTTTAGCTCAGAAATAACTTAACGAGTTTCCAAAACAAAACATAACTATTCCCTGTGTTAGTTACTAAAATTTTGAACACGATGTAAGCATTGTTCACGTAACTATTTTGAACATAGGGCAGCAATGTCTTCCAATCCAATTATGTTCAAAATATTCAAAAGTATGTTTTATTATGGTTAGGAAATATGGTGAGTTACTTCTGGAGGGTACTGTATGACTTAAGACTAGGTGCTTTAGTGCCTGATATTTGCGCCTGATGGACCTTTTATCAATCCATCATATGACTCAAAATCAACTACGTGACGTTTTTTATGACGTCATAATCAATTATAGCATGATAGTCCGTTTTAATCGCGTAATAGTCCGACACATAGTACGAAGTGTATGTCTTTGCTATTTAATAAATATATTGTTGAATATTTTGAAACTAATTTGACTGGGCGCTGTTGCTGCCATAGGCAGCAACAGCACCCAGTCAAATTAGTTTCAAAATATTCAACAGCTTATCTCACTGTATAGTTCTTTGAAAATTGGTACAGGGAGTTCAGGGATCGATCGATGCCAACACGAGCGATTTGTGGGTGGAGTTTAGCTAGAGATGGGCGGGGCATAGCTAAAACTGGAAAGGTCCGTTATGTAAGAACTAGGTTAGGCTGGCCTAATTGCTGGAGAATATCACTTCAAGGTAACTTTCTCTATTGGAATCAGTACTGAGCTATTTAGTCCGCATGTTGACACATCGTGTGTGTTGTGATGCTTCTACGAAATCTGGTCAGTATAATCCTTTAGAATCTAATATCTCCGTTATAAAAATAAAGTTTATTTGATGCCAGATGCAAAATTCACAATGCCCGCCCATTGAATTCACTTTGAGAGCAGGGCTTCAAATCCTGAAAGACAGCACATCCGTTGTAGTGTTCAATCTAAAAATAACATTGCGAAAATTGTTATTGTAACATATGTGATTAAAATCCAATGGATAAACGGTTATAATTTGGAAATAATTTTTTACAGTTTAATAATATTCACTTCAAAAAGCCTTGACAATATGACAGATGTTTGCAAGGATAACATAGATACTTTGATCTAATATGTTTGTTGAAACAGGTCACTTGATCCATATATGTCATAGTGCAATATTGGACAGAATGCGACGGGTCTCAGTCTAAGCCACATCGCCCGTTTCACACACACACACACGCACGCACACACACCCACACGTGCGCACGACGCACCACGCACGCACGCACAATGTCAATGTTTTAAATACAGGGTACCAGGGCCATGCTTTCTTTGACGACTGGCAGTCCGGAATCATTCTTTAAGGCAGATGGCATCTGTGGAGACATTGATGCCACACTTTGGCCATTACAGGTGTGTGTAATATACTCGTTGTGATATCTATACTGCTATGTGAGTGGGCTGTGTTGATTTAAGCGACTGAGCTTATTAAATGCCATTTTGAATAAGATTAACTGGGTTAGACATGGCAGTATTGCGAAAACTGATACCGGTTCCAATATGAATGCGCATTCTGGTTTAGCTGACGTATCGGTATTGGGAGACACTCATACGAAAAAGCTAGAATAAATATGGATTTAGAATTATCATCGATCAAATAATACTGTTCCAACAAACATTCTAGATTAACAACAGAAACACGCGAACTGTATGTATGTAGGATTACTGTATTCTGCGGCTGTAGTTCCTACACCTCCAATCAGTTCTTCTTCGCTTTTGACCAATTTGTCTTGTTCTCTGCCAAAATCTTTAGCTTCTTCAGGTCCATTCTTGATCTGCGTGTTACCGAGCGGGTCTTGTCAAGCTAACCAAAAAAACCCAAGTTTGCAGCGGTCGTCAGACAATTATGGCTTTGACCGAGCCAGCCATTCTAGTAGCACAATTTTCAAAATACTCTTCTATCTGCCTGCAGGATAGACACTGGTTAAGTAAAAACTTTAATTTTCTAAAAATCCTGTGGTAAATTCACAAAAAATAGTCTTCTAAAATTAATATCTTGAAAAATATTGACCATCAAAATGTTTAATTGATATATCAATTAGATTTTGAGCGTTTTGAGGCACTGTTGACACAAGAGGGGTTAACTATTTAGCTATCTATGCAATGACGTCCTCTCATGCCTTTGTACTCGCTGACTCCCAGTTGGGCAAATTCCAAGGCTCTCCGCGCTGGTTTGTCTTCTGGCATCCTTAGCTCATGGCCAAAACGTGAACCATCATTGTTGGGCGACTTTTACAGACAGCGGCGATGTATTGCACATCTTGTATAGTGCTGTATTATATTCAAACGTCAATGTCTGAATTTTCATGTTGAATTCTAAGAATGTCCATGAAAAATATTTAAAAAATATAAATTTCAAAGCATATTTAATTCATTAATCATTGAAATCCCGATGTCTCAGTGTATGAAGGAAACCTGTTGAATATTTTGAAACGAATTTAACTGAAACCTCATTATGTCTATCTCCCAGCCAAAGTAGATTGAGCATATATTATGTAGAATAAAGAAATTATTCTATCTGTCACGGATGGTTGAATGAACTAACATGCGTTCTTATACCATCAATAACCATACCAACCAGAATAATTACTAGACGCATCTTCTTTATTCTGCATCTTTCAGTATGGAGCACTGAGGACGATTGGTTTTGACGTACTCTCGCCACAAATTACCTACGCCCCTGGACAAATGACAGCGGACGAACGTCATCGTACCCTCGGAAACTGGGCAAAGAGACTAGCCAAAATTGATTCTGAGCACCCAATTTCATTTCTACCCAGGGAAGCATTTGATCCACAGCTAGGGTACAGATTGTCACCCGAATTTAAACTGTCTGGAAACGGGATACGAGAAGTTCGGAACCGATTCGCAGTTGGGCATTACATGTGTGAGTCATCGAAAGATGATAACACGTAGGCCAAATCTGGTATCCGAACGGACTTCCATGGCAGCAACAGTTCCCAGTCAGATTCAAAATTATTTCACAGAATGTTTATTAAATTGTAAATTGATCAAAGACCTACAATTCAGACGCATTTATGATGGCCCAATACGACTTTTGTGGCGGAGGTTATTTTGGTTTAACGTCAGCCAACAAGTCACGTATTTAATCATGACGTCAGATGCTCGAGTGACAGATCGGATCCCTCAACGCGCATTAATAACTGGTGCGGGTGATAATATTGATATTATATTATATGGTAACTCATGTGAAATGTGGGTTTAAAAAAATTATAAACCTCATGCCTATTCACAGTCAAATTACTGAAAATAAAATTGTTTAAATTATGTAATTTTAGAGGCTTAAACTGTGAGCCTATATGTAATGAAACGAAATATATCTCTTAACATATGACGATTTCATTGCATATAAATTAATATAATTTTTTAAGTTGCGAAATCGTGCCTCTATTTCAATTTCGCAACTTAAAAAATTATATTAATTTATATGGAATGAAATCATCATAATTATGTTAAGATTTTTTTCGTTTCATTACATATAGACACATAATTTAAGCCTATAAAAGAAAACAATTTTAACAATTTTATTTTCATGCAATCTGGTGTCAATATGCACCTTTAAACAGCTCTTTCCAAAATAAACACAACTTCTTTGTGCTGTTGACATATGTTGTGCGGAGAGTCTTAAGATGGCACGCGAAGAAAGCTTCATATTAAGTTAGTGAAAGCCATATAATATATGGATCTTGATTGTTAAACATTAGTGGGTGAAGGATTCCTTTATTTTAAATGATAAATGCAATCGTACTGTTTCCTGGTAGACATGCGCGGAACGGAAAACAATAGTTATGAAGTTAGCTGCAATATTCAAGGCGAAAATATTACAACAGTGAATGAATGCTACCAGAAATTGGAGAAATGCACCGACAGTCAATGTTCTTCTGGTAGTGCACTAAAATACAACAACTGCAATACATATTTAAAGAATGGTATAAGGAGTTTAAAAATACATATTATCTAGGTTTATATGTCGCGTGCATGTTGCGATCTAACCGCCAAGAGGACGTTGATACCTTAAGAACCAAGACCGACCAAGCCGTAAAGTGGACGACAGTACGATAAATATTATGCTCAAGAAGTTGACAAAACACAGGCAGCAGTAACATCATCATCATCATCATCATCATCATCATCATCATCATCATCATCATTATATCACCAGCGCCGCCGCCGACACCGCCATCATCATTATCATCATCATCATCGTCATCGTCATCATCCGTGCTCCTGAGGGATGCCCAGTAGCAGGTTAAGAGAAGACGATTTTCGATATTCTACCACTGAAATTACAGTCTCTGTAACAGAGTCATTCAAGAGGTACAATGGAGGAATCTAGTTTTAGCTTTCCCCCGCTCATCTTTATCTAATCTCCACCAACACTTCGCTCGTGTTGGGTTCAATCGATCCCTGACTATCAATTTCCAGGAAACTATACAGGTAGGCTGTTGAATATTTTGAAACTAACTTGACTGGGTGGTGTTGCTGCATGTAACCCGTTTATTAAATAGTAAAGACATACATTTCGTGCAAAATTTAGTGCGTTTATAATATATCAGTTAGTTTCGAATACGTTATTAGAACCTCTCCAGAATCTGCGTGTGTTCATCAAGGTAAATTATCAACAACCTGTTGTGAATAAAACGCTTTGATGATGTGGTACCATTAGCTTGTCCGGATTTTTTCAGTCCATCGATAACGTAAATTATACACGTTAGGTGATGCCTCTAAGGATTTTAAATGCATATGCATAACTATTTTTGTTGAGTCAATAGCAGTATTTTCATGTATGATTACTGGATTGTGCGGCTCTAGTAGTAGAAACATCCTACAGCTGCAATCAGGTCTTCGCTTTTGCTCACTGTGTCTTGTCCTCGGCCAAACTCTTTAGCTACTTCTGATCTATTCTTGATTTTACTGTACCGAATCCTGTTTTCTTGAGGTCACCTCGAAGCACGCTTAATATATTTATGCAATGACGTCCCCTCATGGCTTTGTATTTTCCGGCTCCAGGTAGGCCGAATTCCAAGGCTCTCTGTGCTGGTCTGTCTGCTGGCATCATTAGCACATGACAAAACATGGGCCTTTGCTGGGAGACATTTTCGGAGAGAGGCGATGTATTACACATCTTCTATAGTGCATTATTGGAAATTTTGCTGTCTGGCCATCGGTGTCCAGCGATGGTGCATAGGTGTTTGCGGTGGCAGGCATCAAGTTTGTCTAGAGATGCCTTTGGAGCTACGCAGCTGTTACAATTATACAGCATCAAGGATACGAAGGTTGCATTGTATAAACCTAGTCTTTTTGTCAAGGGCATCTTTGATTTACGAATCCATAACTTCCAGAAGGACTGGAAAGCTATGTTTCCCATGACGCAGCGTGCAGCAATGTCAGCAGTACTGCAAAGCAGTGTGCCCAGGATTTTTCTTTCCATCCATGATTCGCCGCCGCGATGTGGATGCCATTTTCTTTAGTCTTATGCTTGTGGATAGGTATATGTGGGAGAACTCTGTTTTGGATTCATTCATAAAGGGATTCTCAATTTTTAGTTTGCTTGCAGCTATTGGGAGACGTATTCCATGTCTAGCGGCAAATCCAGTATGGACACTGGGGTGTTCGGTCTTGTGGAACTTTCGCGCACGGATTTCAGTGCAGCAGCAATGTAACTGGCGAAAAGCACAGACCATCTCCATGTGGGGAGCTCATTGATTGGCTCAAACTCAGCAGACTTCACTGACTTGACTCGTACTCTCAGCTTGGTGGCTGGAAGTAGTAGTCTCACTAGTCGTAGTTCATCTGCATTGGAACTGGCCTGATGTGGTACATCTAGGATCTTTGAGTGTTTGATTGTGTTGAAGGCTCGTGGCATATCAATGCCCATTTTGTGGAAATCTCAGTGCTTGGACATGACTACTGATACAAGCATACGTTGAGCCGATACAATGTCTGCACAGCTGTGTGCATAAAGTAACATTGGATAGGATTTTCAGTATGCTGTTGAGGAGCACAATGGGCCGCAGATTGGCTGTGGTGGGGTGGGGTGGGGGCAAGTAGCTTCTTGGGCTTGTGTAACGATATTAGGGTGCCTTGGCCTACATCACCGATAGGAAGGTGGTGCATAAAAGTTGAATTGATTAGGTGCGTGATCGGTTTTGAGATAATGTCACTTATGTATTTGAATTATTCATTGCTCGTGCCACCATGTCCGAATGCACGTCCATTTTTCATGGCGTTGAGCGCCTTCTAAACTTCTGCTGTTTTAATTGGTGTTAGTAATGACCTGGGGTCTCCTGAGAACGGGTGCAAGGGCTCATCATCTTGGTCATTGAACTGTTCCTTGAAGCATTCTCGAATTGTGTCGACTTTGCCCTGGCCATTTACGATAATGTTATCTTCAGAGTTGTGTACAGTGAGTAGTGGTGTGTGGTCAGTAACTCTCAGGGCTCGGACTACCTGAAACATTTTGTGACAGCCATCCGTGGCAGTGATTTCATCTGCTAGGGAGTCTGCTTGTTGAATAGCAAGAACTTTTAAGCATTCCCTTATATGGCGCAGAATGTTATTGCGTTCCCCGCATAGTTTGATGCAGTCTTCACTTTGATAGATAGTAACGCGTTCTGCTCTACTACTGCTACTACTACTACTACTACTACTACTACTACTACTACTACTATTACTACTACTACTACTACTACTACTACTACTACTACTACTACTACTACTACTACTACTACTACCACTCCTACTACTACTACTACTACTACTACTACTACTACTACTACTACTACTACTACTACTACTACTACTACTACTACTACTACTACTACTACTACAGGGTCATCAGTATACCTAGTTCGGTTGTTTTCTAGAACTCCAATGGTGCTGGTAGCTCATAATTCCATATATTTCATTATTTTGTTTAGGGCTTCGTTTGGATCAGAGCTGACATCGATGTTAGCTTTCTGCTCCCCGGGGGTCTTTTTGTATGGCATTTGAGTGTCAGTGTCGCTGATGAGCTTGGGTAGGTTGTCGGTGTCTTTACGCTCTTGCCTGGTATAGTCTTCATACATTACGTAGCGATGGTTCATCTGAAGGCGTGTAACAACTGGCCTATTGTCAGAATTAAGTTCTGCACCTCTATAGGAACTAGCACCCCGAAATAGGGGTTTGCTTCTCTTTTACAACAAAGTTGGTACTTACGGAGGAGACCGGCGTGGAGGTGTCATTGTTCTTATATTCATATCGTATCTTGTATTACATGTTCGGCCATTTAATAGCCAAGAACATGCGTAGGAGTTCCAATATTGTAAACGTAAATAAAACTTTGACATTTGACACGAAATTTGTTACGGATTCCCAGAAGTCACCAGTGAATTACCCGGATGCAAATAACCACGCCGGTAACTACTTTCTTTGATGATGTCCCGTATGGTGTATGGTTAGTCCGAGTCTGCTATGACTCAACCCATCCCTATGACACATATTTGGACGGACTGACAGGGCTTCCCACCCGCCCGTCTGTCCAAATATCTGTCACAGGGGTAGGTTGAGTCAGAGCAGACTCGGACTAGTGTTTGTGGTTACATTTTACGGGTAGCAAAGCTTCGTTTCTTACGCATCTTTGTGCGATGAGGGTTGGGCAGTCAGTATTTTGTCTGAAACCATCAAGACATACTTATGATTATTATGTTATATTATGATTGTTCTTTCCAATTGAGGGATCCGATCCGTTACTCACCTATCTCTGACGTCATAATCAATGGACCTTTCCAGCTTATCCATCCATCATATGAGGTTATAATGAACTACGTGACGTATAGGATTACGTCATCCTCAATGGCGTCATGAATGCCGTACATTAGTTCGTCACGAACGCTTAAATGACGGCGTACTAAGTGTTGTTGAACGAATTCTATGTCTACTGTTTAATAAACGCACTGTTGAATATTTTAAAACTAATTTGACTGAGCGCTGTCGCTGCCTAACACCACCCTGTCAAATAAGTTGCAAAATATACAGCAGCTTACCCGTATAGTTTTGTGGAAATGAAGATTCAGAGAGTGCAGGGATCGATCGATCTCAAAACAGCCAAAGCGTGGGTGGAGCTTAGCTAGAGATGGGCGGGGCATAGCTAAAATTGGATTCCTCCATTATGTTACTAGGTAGGTGACGTCACAATAATAATGGCGTATTATAACTCTGCTATGAAGCTCAGGAAGTCCGCCAACTGTACGAATTGTGTGTCTATGATGGATTTTACAATTTAATAAACATTCTGTTGAATATTTTGAAATTAATTTGGCCTGGAGACTATTCTGAGTCTATTCACCAGCTTTCATACATGCAAATTACCTTGAAATTTTAATAGTAGTAATTCAGTGCTCAAATTATATAACTCGATTCGTACACACGCACAACGTGGGCGGAGCTTAGCTAGAAATGTTTGCCATTTTATTCCAGACCGTTACAATACAGAAATGTTTAATAATTCCCAACTTTATTCATATGTCGGAACAGACATCTGCTAACCCTTTTATGCCTAAATTTTGTCAAAACCCCCAAAATATTTGCTTATTGTAAGTCCATTTGCAGGTAAAGTGAAGACTATTTTTGCAAGTTTACCACTGGAATGGCTGGCTCGGTTACCGAGCCAGTTATTCCAGTGATAAATTTCCAAAAGTAGTTTGCCGGTTTGAGTCGGCGTCGTCATAAATAGCTCTGATTTTATATGATAAATAAAAATAATTGCACGTGTTAGATTGGACAGTCTTTTGTTATTTACACTATAAACACATGTTTGTGATGACGATTTTGCGGCAAGAAATGATTAGATACGTAAACTTCACCAGTAACCACGCAATCTGGTGGCGGACGAGCAATCGATGGAAACATAGGCAATCTCATTCACTCCACGTTGCCTCTCTCCACCCAGGAGTATAAATGGGTACCGGTTTAAAACTGGGGAAGCTACCACTAATAGACTGACATATAAACCAGCCTAGATATGGCGTGAATGGGGCCTGGAATCAGGGACTAGGTAAACGCCAATCAAACCAATAACATCTTCACCTGCAAAACGCCATCCATTGCTCCCAAGTCCCCACTTTGGCTAAAAGGAATGTGGTTCCTAAAGCCATCGGTCATAAAAAAACCATTACTTGACCCAATGTTACCATAACAAATGTGTTGTTTTAACTGACCCACTGCCGTTAGTGCCGACTTTTGGATGAGCCATACAGTGTCCATTATAGACAGATATTGATGTATTTCAAGTTTTCTATTCAATTAGGCAAGTCGTACTTGTACAAATTTATTCTATGTGAATATATACTGATGCCACGACAATCGTAGAGGAAGCGAACAGAATTATAGGAATGTCATAGAATATATCCAAAGACATTAGACTAGAAATATTGCACGGTGGCCATATATTGTCTTAACAAACAACATTGATATTACTTCAAGTTCTAATTACAAAAACTATTATATTTTGTACATATTCGACCATATAAATAGATCTCTGTTTCGTTAATATACATTCCAGTGTATGTGAAATAACGTACAATGACGCCATTGTTATGTTAGGAATATATGGAAGTAAATTCTCTCGTACTTATTCAATAGCAGGATGGACACATTCTCAATCAATCAATCCATCCATCAATCAATCAATACATCCAATCAATCAATCAATCAATCAATCAACGAACGAACCAAACAACCCACCCACTCACCCACCCACTCTCCCTCCATCCATCCATCCATCCATCCATCCATCCATTCATTCAACCAACCAACCAACCAATCAATCGATCAATCAAACAAACAAAGAACCTACCAAGCAATCATTCAATCAATCAATCAACCAACCAACCAACCAACCAACCACTCAACCACCCTCCCACCCTACATCCCACCCTACATCCCTCCCTTCCTCTCTCTCCTTCCATCCATCCATCCAACCAACCAACCAACATTCCAACCAACCAACCGACCGACCAACCAACCAACCAACCAACCAACCAACCAACCAACCAACCAACCAACCAACCAACCAACCAACCAACCAACCAACCAACCGACCAATCAACCAGCCAACCATTCAATGAATCACTCAATCAATCAATCAATCAATCAATCAAACAAAGTACCAATCAATCAATCAATCAATCAATCAACCCGATAAATGGAACAATATGGAAGACTTACGCGTAGGATAACTCTCATGAATAAAAAACCAATTAAATTCAGACTATCCTGATTAAGTCTTTCAATGACAAAATCACTGAAAAAGTAAATTATTTATTATCTATGGCATATTCTGTTGAATATTTTGAAATTAATATAACAGGAAGCCGTTGTTGCCTAAGGCATCAATGGCTTCCAGTCATATTATTTGCAAATTCTCCAACATCTTTCCAGTTTGTTTCTCCTGAGATTGAGATACAGGGGATTTACCAGTGAAAGGCTTAATAACCGTGGGGAATACATTGGGTTTTTATATATACATCTGTTCTCAACGATATTATGTTACATTTGACAAAATATACACAGGGGGGGATACTATATGGGTATGTCTTGAATTCAAATCAGGTAGTTGACCATTTTAATACTAATGTAAGGTGTTTAGATATTTTGATAATGCTCAAAGGAATCCATCTCTGGATCTCTTGTCCTCCTTTACACGATTCTTGTCCTGTAATAATAATAATAATAATAATAATAATAATAATAATAATAATAATAATAATAATAATGTTATTTCATAGTAACGATCCCTGATCATAGATTCTAATTGGGAACCATAGTAGTATGATATATATTAGATTGATAGATTTATAATTTATTCACAATAAGCTTTAGGCCCTTGAGTGCACATTATACAACATACGTGCTTAGCGGATACCTTAGATTAACAAAATTAAATAAAATAAGTGTTAAAATGATATATAAGTGCAAGTAGAAAATGCCTCCTAGCAGAATCAGTACTTTCCTTGTATTTCAATGACAAAATGAGTCTATATACTGTGTACGACTGTGAGGATAATGTAGAGATCCGATCTGTCACCCACGTATTTGATGTCATAAAAAATCAAAATGACGCAATGCTCCGTCGTTAATATACGAATTGCATGTCTTTGGCGAATCTACAAATTAACTAAACATTATGTTAAGTATTTTGAGATTAACTTGACCGGGCGCTGGTATTGCCTACGCAGCAACGGCGCTCAGTCAACTTACTCCCAAAATGCTCAACAGCTCATCTATATAATTACCGTGAAATTATATTCTGGGAATTCACGCTAAGATCGATTCCAACACGTCGTATTTACATCATCATGTCAAATAATCGCATTGTTTATCGTGCCTGTGACTGACCTTAACCCGTCAGCCAATCATGGCCATTAACATGGTGCGCGTTTACACACTAACTGGAAGATACTGTAAGTCTGATTACAGTGTGATTATAGAGTATTCGATTTCTAGCTATACCCCGCACATTTCTAGTTAAGCTCGCCCCACCCCACCCCCAGTTTTACGCGTGTTGGGATCGATTTATAGGCCTATACTTGAACCATGGATTCACAGAATCTAATGTCAAAGTTCCCGTAATCATTCAAGAAAGCCATTCAATATTTTGAAACTAATTTGGCTTGGTGATGTTGCAGCAACACTGGCCAGTCAAATTAATTTCAAATTATACAACATACTGTTTATTAAATGGTAACTCCATCAAAGACATTCTATTCATACACTTGACTGACATTTGCAGCTTCATACTGAACTATTCTCTGTCAATTATGATTGTAACATTAGCCTACATGTGACGTAATTGATTACGACGTTATATACAGGAGTGACAGATAGGATCCTTCCATTGAATTGACTCACCACTCGGAATGTTCCTCTTAATATAAACAGCAATTTCTCTATTGCACACATGATGGCGGCTAGAATCACACCGCCAATCACAATGAAGAACACACCGGCTACGTTATCAATCTGGAGTTCCGATGTCTCATCAGGGGAGCCTTTTAATTGGTCGGGGCAGTTACTGTTACCCCACCATCTGTAAAAGAAAAATTTATACGAATTCACCTTTCCAGAGTACACACCCATCATATGACGTCAGAATGAACTGCGTGATGTGTAGAATGACATCATAATGAATGACGTCATGAATGATGTCGATAAGTACGTCACGAACGCATATTTGAAGACGGTCTATGCGTTGTTGCACAAATTGTTTGCTTTTACTATTTAATAAATATTCTGTTGAATATTTTGAAACTAATTTGACTGGGCGCTGTTGCAAAATATTCAACAGCTTCCCTGTATATTTTTCAGGAAATTGATGGCTAGGGTATTTGGGGATCGATCAATCCCAACACGGCGAGGTGTGCGTGGAGCTTAGTGATGGGCGGGGTATAGCTAAAAATCGAAAGGTCCTTTGACAACCCTGCTATAAACTGACACCTCTGAACAGTCATGAAAAGTGCATAATATAGGTCTACTTTATTTCATACTATTAAGAACCAAGCCTGTCCTGTTAAATATGAATAGAAAAGATTCTGATGGCATTTTTGTTACAAGTACATGGTTATCATTGCTAGAAAGAATCGCATTACATCAAAGCATTAGATGTTGGTGGATACCACTCTGGATTTTGCCCTTGAAGGTAAAAAATAATAGGACAAAAGTTCATGTATGTATGATTACTGTATTCTGCGGCTGTAGTAGTAGAAACATCGTACATCTGCAATCAGTCCTTCGCTTTTGCCCACCGTGTCTTGTCCTCAGCCGAAGTCCTTAGCTTCCTCAGGTCCATTCCTGACTTGAGCGTACTGAGTCTTGTTTTCTTGAGGTCACCTCGTAGCATGCTTAGCAGATTTATGCAATGACATCCTCCCCTGGCTTTGTATTTACTGACTCCGAGTAGGGCGAATTCCAACGGTCTCTGTGCTGGTGTGTTTTCTGGCATCCTTAGCACATGGCCAAACATGGCCCATCTTTGCTGGGCGACTTTTACAGACAGCGGTGACGTATTACCCATCTTGTATAGTGCATCATTAGTGTGAGGGCGTTTGTTCAAAATAATGGCCCTGCATGCACCTCGTGTTAAATCTGCAAACTATGTAAGATTATGTTTTATAGGGTGTATAGTATTAAAAAAGCTTTGGTGTCGATTTTTCTTTTCAATTTCAAGGTCATTTAAAGGTCAAATAGAGGTTATACCTTAAAACATGGAGCTAGAACTAGAAAATTACCCTATTATTCCGTGTATTGCTATGATTCATTAATACATTATTCTGCTGAATATATAATAGGTATATCTAGTCCAATGCATGATATGGCGTTGAATAAAGCAGTAAATAACATATCTATCATATTTTCACATCCCACAGGTGGTCAAACCCAACAATTTTACAGCATATTTTTGCAGAACCTCACAAATTATCACAAATGAAAATAATGTATCATGCCAGAAGTCAAATGTTTGACAGAAATAAACCTAATGATAATAACAATAATCCTGTGGGTGGGGTGTGTGGGGTGGGCGGGGTGTAAAGTGTTGTATTCGACTCTGTCCGCTCGTATGTCTGTTGGTCTATCCGTTTGTGTGATTTGTTGTTAATTTCATATGTTTGTCCATCCGGTGACTCCAATTTTAACACAAGAATGGTTGTTTCTGTAAACCATGATATCCTGACATTGGACTTAATGTACCAAAGCAGCTGTGAAGAATCCGAAGAAATTAAATAGAAAATGTGAAGAATCCGTGAAATCTTTTAATGCTGTGGGTGTAAGGATCTGCTATCTCTGATTATTTAGATAACTAATACAGGATTATGATAATGTACATCATCAGCATGCTATATCAAAGATAATAATCAGGGAGAATCACTTGAGTGTCTGTTTCTAAATTAGACTCTTAAATTATGATCGAGTCATCTGCATAACTGTCAGTATCAACTTAAGGATATCTATTTCTTGGAGTTCAACTTATGCCTCTGAATTATTACTCTGCATTGGCTGTGCTGCACATTTACTGGTACCAAGGCTCCATCTTACAACTTATGGCATACCCCTCGAAGTCTGTTCTAGAGTTGTGCTCACTGGTTGATAATCCTCACGGGGCTTCGCCCAGGCATACTGCTTTGACTTTTATACTGTAGCCAACCACCAGATCATAGCTTGGTATTGAGTTCGTAGAATATGTTGCTTTATTGCATCTTGTCTTGGCGGTAGACGTTCGTTCACATGCTGTGGTGCTGTAAACATCAGCCACTATCCGATACCCTTAATATTTTAACCTTGAGGTCTGCATAGTTCACACACAGACTCTTCCAGGAATGTTACTCTTAGTGCCGATACTTGCGCCCGCGCCATTTATCCAACTCAATAAATGCATTGACTACATCTGCTGATGATTTTAAAAGAACATTCCAGCAGCTAAGTTTACCCTTTCCATAGAGTCATTCACAGGTGTCACACCCTGCAAATTAATGAAAAACCAGAGAGTGCTTCGGAGAGTTCTGGACCAAGGGCCTTGTATATAACTGCAAGAGGTACCAGCAACATGCTTCCGTCGTCAGTTATCATACGACAACCTTCACCAACGTCTGGAAGGCACGATAAAGCAAGAATGAATAGGTCTGTGTCTGAAGAAATAATGTCCTCGTTTTACTGCACCCAATATTAAAATGATATTTGCCTCCTCTTGCGAAGTCCTCGGATAGCTCATGTCAGACTATTTAGACTGATCACATTCAATTGTTGGCACCATGACATATTTTGTGACAGTTCGTATGATTGTTGAATGTTTTCAGACAAGTGAAAAATTAAGCTTTGCTTTGTTTTGGAATTGGTGAAGTCCTAGAATGGGGTGCACATGGACGTAGAGTCAATACAAATGTAGTATGTAGAACTAGGTCCCTTACACCGATGTTCACCGGTAACTTTCTTCAAAGACATTTCTACACTATATTGATCAAATACTACATGGTCTTCTTCATTTTTCTCCAGTTTTCATCTGAACATTTTTAAGAATGCAAATGCAAACTCCTTACAATTGTTTATTGTTCTGCTACCAGAGTGATGTACGATTTCCATGGCATCTTTGAGAACCGCACGTTCAGTATAAATGCCATTTCGATTTCTCTGTACAGCTGATTGATTTGGTACATTCGCACACGCCTTTCCTTCTGATCGATAAGTTTGTACTGTTCTGCACATGGTAAGACGGAGTCATTTGCTATGAAGAGAGGCGACAGGCACAGGAAACCTCGTATGTCTCAATATCTGGCCTACATTTTGCAAATCCTGGTATTGGAGCTAATAATGAACTGCCTTCTTTCTACTAGATGCCCATAATCTTAGCTTCTACCTTGGCCGTTTATCCCATTGATTATATCACCATTGATTCTCCCCTTTACAAATCTACTAAAACACTCCCTACTGATGTCAATGTTTGGAATGTCTTTCTGAATGGCTTCAGGTATGACCCACTGTATGGCAATATTAAAAGGATGTCTCGCTTTAGACTTGAATTGGCCTGCATGTTCAAGAACACAGCAAAGCGGCTTATTTGCATTTTCTTATCTTTGTACAACTGCTACTGATAACGCATGGTGAAGTGTGTGAAATGGTGCAGACATACAAACCATGTGTTCTGTTTATTGTGCCAGATGTGACAATCTTGGAGCCACAATAAAGAATCTTGCAAATGTGGCGTCTTCAGAGTAATAAAAACAAGTCCTGCCATCACTTTCCTTGACCAATTTAACTGTTCCATGGCTTGATCTACTTCTTTGTATAAGCCTGATGTAAGTTCCAAATTCCATGTCTTGTAGCTCGTAAGAACAGTGGCAGTATCAACACCATATCCATGTACAATCGATACCGCTGAATTATAGGCTATTCGCTATGGTTATTATCATAGTGTATCATCTTGTCTTTTTCTTCCAGGTATCTATCAGCTCTGCATTAATTATGTTTAGATCTTCGCTGTTCATGTCTGCAATCCTTGCCTAGACTACTTGAAATACATTGTAGATCACTACGAATCAAGAGCTTGTCGTGTGGTTACATAAGCTTGCACTGCCATTTTTATATGTCTCCAATTAGTTGACGTACTGTAAATGGTCCGTACAATCATGCCTCAATCCAGGAATCATCAATACCACTACTGTCAATACAGGATCCAATTGCTCGAATGGTGTGGAAAACTGTATACAATTCTTGTATGTGTAGAATATAGTTATCGTGCAAACAAGGCATGAGTTCTGGGAGCCCTGGCGTACGTTCATGCTGATCCATAATTTAATGACATCACAGTATTCTTTGCTGCACCAGCCAAATGTGGACTTATCTTTTGGACCTCTTTGAGCACTGTAACTAATGTTGAAAGTGTCAGCGGCATGATTTTGCCCTTTCTGTGCTTGTTACATGATAATATGGTATATGCCACGTTGTCTCATTGTCTTGCAGCTCACGGATAGGCGCATCTATTTCCATCTCTATTACTAATTGATGGATAATCTTTATCACCATAGACATATTTTAGCTATTCCTGAAAGAATCTGTCTGTGGATTTTATATTAACTGTTCTTTTTTCGAGTACTTGCTGGAAGTTTATACACATATTGTAGTTGCCTTTTCTTAGTATTTGGTTGTCATCGAAGTCTGTCATGGTTGTTTTAGCTGGTATCTGTTCATTGGAACTGTTAGAATTGGTTTGCTACTATAACAGCGTTAATTTATGATGTAACTATTATGTTTTAAACCAAATATCATCAGACAACAAATTCAGTGCATGTTTAGATATTTTCCCCATAGGTTTCAATACTTTGAAAATCTAACAATGGCTCTAACTTTCGACATTGAGGGCATGTGAATTTCATATTTATCGTCCTACTAGATATTACCGAGAACACCTCTGCCAAATTTCGTTTTATTCCATCATCAAATGGCAACACGTGCCACAATTGTTGCCAAATAGACAACAAATGGATGGACGAGAGACAAACCGCCATTATATAAACTCACCCAAGTGAGGTAACAATACTATATTTGTATATTCTTTATCACTATCTGCAAACACAAACATAAATGTTTTGAGAACGTTTTTAGCACTATCTCGACATTTCATGCCGTGACCTTTGTTTGACCGTGAAAATGAAATCTAAAATTGACACCAAAACCTTTTGAATACTAGGCGTCCCAATGAACATGATTTTATATGGTGTGAAGATTTAATATGAGATGCACGCTGAATGACAGACGCCCTCACACTACATTGGAAATTATGCTGTCTGTCCATCGCTGTCCAGTAATGGTGCATAGGTGTTTGCGGTGGCAGGCATCGAGTTTATCCAGCGTGTTGACGCTGCCCAACTGTTACAGTTATACAGCATCAAGATGCGCAGCTTGTATTGTATAAACGTAGTCGAGAGTTCATGTAAAGATCAAATTTAAAGCTTAGCCCAACGTCATCTATATATCCAGCAAGTACAGTGCAAGATATATCTTTGTAAACTGTACAGGAGTGATAAAACATCGATGTTAAAGTGAAAAACAAAACAAAACTCATTCTACTAAACAGCCTTTGAATTCAAGTAAACTGAAATGGATTATTGATAAAAACACAATCTTTTGAAGGATATTACATACTTTCATATGTTATTCGATATATCCATTCAAGAAAATGGAAGAGGCAAAGTTTTATAGAAAGATATTATAGAGTAACTGCATCATCTTGATTCGGCAACAATGCCAATAGGAGAAAGATTGGTGCCAGTTTTTCAGAATCCACTCACTCCTGAAACGAGTGAGTGGTTTGACCAAAGATAGCTAGAGAGAAAGCCAAATTGGCCAACATTACATGGGTCTTAGCAACGATAAGCATGAGTGGGAGACAGGATCCAATTGCGTTACCATGGTTACTGAAGTAATACACAAAGTAGTCCCACCAGTAATTTTCATATGGATGGCCACCACTATAAGTGCTACAGCTGGTAGCTGCTTATTATAAGCTGGTTTGTCCAGCTCACAAGTCATACACATACAGAAACATACCATTTCCAAAATCAGCTTGCCTTGAACGATATTTCTCTTGCTAATCTTACGGTCAACCAGCTTCTATACGGGACTTACACTGCCAACTTGGAAATGAACAACCTGATCTGTAATACGGTATGTCAATACATAATTAACACCACCCGTTTTCAGTAGCTTCCCGTTCGCGAACTTATAGTTTAAGGGGTAAATGGACAGCAGCTCAACACGTACAGGTCGGAGCGAAGGCAGCACCTAGAGCTCACCTCTGCTATTCTTCCATTTGATCTTATTCCTCGCTCTCTCTATCTCTCACCCTCTCTCCCCCCTTTGCGCCTCTCTCTCTATCTCGGTCTTTCTTCCTACTCTCCCCCACCTCACACTCAACATCCACACACTTATGCACACTAATAGACTACAACTAATTAAACTATTATGATTTGCCGTTTTGTTGTAAAAAAAAGTTTTGAATAATCTGTATGTGTATGGGAGACACGGGCATAAGACTCTAAGTCTTATCATGCTTCCATCTTAACAAAATAAATCATGTTTAAACCAAACATACAATAACTTCTCTGGAACCAGCCAGTGTACAGCAAGGCAATGGAAGTATCTAGTGATCTAGAGAACTGTCCCTGCATTTATGAGGTGGTAAGTAATCACGATGATGTCATGAGATGGTCATGTCTTTCTGCAAAGATGCAACAATGCCATATCCAGTTGACGAAAAATCTGAACCACACCTTTTGGATGACATAACTTGAAATGCTAGAGATTCTTTTAAACTTCATACGTGCATATCATAATTGAACTGGCAATTCCATGTTGACTCATTCGCTGCCATGTTACCTTGGCTAACTGTGTACGACCACACCAACTTTGCCAGATGCGTGGCAGTTTACCTGATATATATGAACTCGTTATCTCATAAAACTCCAGAGGTATACCAATAAATTATGGCGGGACATTTTGTTGTCAGGATGCACAAAGAGAATTTCAATCAAGTTCCAGTGGATCAGGCAACAGAATGGATAAATACAATTTGCAAGCTGAAGGTACATGTATGATCCGGGACGGGACAGGTTCTGTACCACGTGGTCAGACCGACCCCAAATTTGACCGGCCACCATGCACGTTTTTGCAGTAGCTGATGATGGAATGGGAGGGAACCTCTCGACCCTGAAAGATGCATTGTCTTCAAGAAAGAAGCCAGATGAAGAGGCTGTGTGGTAGTAGGACAATCTCTATCGCGTCTGAATCATAGCATTTACTGATATTTACCAGTACTGCTGTCTAAAAAATTAGCTGGACCAGTATAACAAATGATACATGGTCCATGACTTATGGTAGTCATGGAAAGCCATACAATGCAAACACTCTCGTGTACTGGAGCTAGGAACAGACTGTGTCTAGACAACTCTTAAAAGCACAAGCGACCAGTATGACTGTAACTACCAGATCTATTGGATGGTATGTACTGAAAGTCTAAGAGAATTGATGTGGGTGCATACCTGATCGAAGTGTCCCATAAAACAGATTAACGACGGAGTGTGAACTACCTCTTAATTTAGAGAATTTCAGCAGTGTATCCCTCTGTTGTTGAATGTGTGTCACTGAGTGACCAGTTGCAATTTTGCTGAACAGCCTGGATCCGCGATTTATGTGTGAACGTCAGGTTTGAGACATATTGTGAGTCTAAAGCGTGCAAAACCCTGTTTCGATTGTATCTCCCCAGAGTCATCTTTAAGCTAATGATGACAATTTAAGAGTAATTAGCCTGATTTCATTGGACATTTATTCCATACGTGCCAAAAATTTTGGTGCCCGTCATTGGTTACACTCCATATACAACGATTCAATATATATCTCCAAGGGGAGATGTCTCCAGCGCACTCTACTAATCGTCTCGGACCTCCCCAATGCATTTTGAATCTAATTATGTGAATATCTGGTCATCTTGATAGCGGAATATACGCATAGTGGCTGTTATTTAAGAAACATGCTGTTGAATATTTTAAAACTAATTTGACTGCCATTGGCAGCAACGGCACCCAGTCAGAACCCAGTCAAATTAGTTTCAAAATGCTCAACAGCTTACCTGTATAGTTTTGTGGAATTGCTAATCAGGGAGTTCAGAGATCGATTGATCCCAAACACGAGCGAGGTGTGGGTGGAGCTTAGCTAGAGATGGGCGGTGCATTGCTAAAACTGGAATGGTCCATTCAAGCTCACGGATAGACTGTGCCAAGAAAAGCTTAAAGCGTGCGTGAGTACTCGCTCTTGTTCCATACACAGGTGACTCTGTTTTAAGTATAAGTCATGTTGTTTCAGTGGAGCATAAAATACATTAAAATATATAAAATATGTAATGTTATGCTGTTGATGTCTTTAGTAACTTAAGACAGTAACGCGTTGATAAACGATAGTGTCTCTTATCAAATTTAAGAACATTTTCTCAATAAATCTCAGTTTGAAGTGAATTACTGTACTACACATATCTTTGTCCATCTTATGTACGGCCATTGCTAATGATTATGTTTCATATTTGCTGGGAAGATCGTATACTAAGAACTCTGAGGTACCATCGCCAAGCAATACACATTATCCCTTAGACCATTGTATCATTAATGGATGTTGATTATATTGGTCCTAAATTGATTGGTTTCTGTTGCTGCATATGGCAGCAACAGAAACCAATCAAATTAGTTTCAAAATATGCCTATGTCTTATGTGATTGGCGAGTTGAATGGATAGATCACTTACTTGTTTTCCATCTCGTAGAGCTTTCCCGTGTCACTGAGACGCAGGATGGCCATTGATAACTCCTCCCGATAGGTGGCGCCAGGAGGCACACCTATCCCAAAACCTTTAGCGTCAAAAGGTGGGCCTATTTCAGTAAACTCACAATCTTCGATTGTCTTATACTTATTAACTGTTGTATCCCAGAAAAAAGCATACGATTCATCTTTGACCTTTCGATAACCCTCCTCTGTATGGTGTACCATCGCTGACGGGTCTACCTCAGACATCTGCGCCCACATTTTGGCAAAGTGCTCAATGTTGGAATTTTTAAAGAACGACATCACGCCGCTGTCTTTGACGGTGCCGTATTTAATTTTAGTTTGTTGTGCTAAATCTGTGACTGATTTTATTGGTGTATTTATTTTCTTAACCGTGAGGAAAGCTGCTAAATTAGCGGTGTATGAGGATATTAGAATGAGCGCGAAGAACCACCAAGCACTGGTCAGTATTCTACCGGACACTGTGTTAGGAGAGGAATCAGTGTTACCTTGCAACAACGAACCGAAGATAAACCAAAAGCTTTCCTTAAATGAAATCCTTTTATACTCTTTATTGCCCGTGTCTCCGAGTCGCTCGAGTAAATACAGTACCGCGCTGACAGCGATAAACGATGCGAATGTACACAGCCAGACCACGGGCGATAGAGGATTAAGGAACTCAAAATACGACGATTCTGACTTAGGAGTGCGCATGAGCACGGTGATGTAACGTGTCATGAATGGTTTCGTGAAGTCCACAGCTTCCTCACGTTCAGAGTTGATGCTCAACGATGCAACTGACAGTGTGGCATTCTGAAATAAATAGATAGACGCATAGATTGATAGAAGATAGATAGATAGATAGATAGATAGATAGATAGATAGATAGATAGATAGATAGGTAGATAGATAGATAGATGGGTGGGTGGGTGGGTGGGTGGGTGGGTGGTTGGGTGGGTGGGTGGGTGGGTGGGTGGGTGGGTGGCTGGGTGGATGGATGGATGGATGGATGGATGGATGGATGGATGGATGGATGGTGGGTGGGTGGGTGGGTGGGTGTGTGGGTGGGTGGGTGGATGGTGTGTGGGTGGGTGGGTGGGTGGTGGATAGATGGATGAATGGATGAATGGATGGATGGACGGATGGACGGCTGGATGGATGGATGGATGGATGGATGGATGGATGGATGGATGGATGGATGGATGGAGGGAGGGAGGGAGGATGGGTGGGTTAGTGGGCGTGTTTATGGGTGATTAGGTGGGTGGGTGGGTAGGTTGGGTGGGTGGGTAGGTTGGGTGGGTGGGTGGATAGGGTGGGTGAGTGAGTAGTTGAGAGGCTAGGTATATGCGTGCATGGATGGATGTATGGATGGATGGGTGGATGCTTGGGTGGATGAGTTGGTGGGTGGGAGTGTCGGTGGCGGGTGGGAGGATGGATAGCTACTAGATATGTAAGTATGCAGACAGACAGACAGACAGACAGACTGCCAGACAGACAGGTAGGCGAGGCAGGTAGGCAGGCAGGCAGACAGGCAAGCAGGCAGGCAGGCAGGCAGGCAGGCAGGCAGGCAGGCAGGCAGGCAGGCAGGCAGGCAGGCAGGCAGGCAGGCAGGCAGGCAGGCAGGCAGGCAGGCAGGCAGGCAGACAGACAGACAGACAGACATTTTTCGCTGCATGACGAAGACCATTACGTCGAAAGCGCTCCAGCAACTGACAGTGTAAGCCTTAATTATATATATATATATATATAATAATCTTGTATTAATTGTTCTTATTTTTCAGTTTCTAAATTGTTTCAACACATATTGCTCTAGTTAATATTTGGTATTTAACTTTTTTGAATCTTTCTGACTAAGTTTGACATAAATCTATAGAAATTTGATTACGTTCTAAAATGGCTAAGAATTTCAATGGCCCAGTGGGTAAAGGACGCAAACCTGGCAACCCAGCGTCCAACCTTTCTTCAACCAAAGGTGCTCCTAATCAGTCTGTTCAGGCCTTTCAGAGACTGGTTAAGATGTACTTCCATGTGTTGCCATGCTTGCATCACTATGGTCTTTTACGAGAGCATTTGGCATCAGACTCTCTCCCGAAATCCCTCAGCATGAAAATGGAGGAGATGAACTCGTTTTTCTGCCCTGCCTTACGGGATGACGAATTTTTTTAATCGACCAGCATGATAAACCAAATTTGGGCTCATAGCTGCTTAGAAAATCTAATCAAACATTATCGAAGCAAATTGGACAAATTAAAGGCAGAGGTAAAAGTGGCCGAATCTAATGTACTTCTTGATCTACACCGAGCCAAAGGCATAGCATTGAAATGGGGTAGGCAAATTTTTGGAAATAAATTGGGCACAACGACAATCACAAACTTTTGGAAATTTTTGACAGAAATAGCTAGTGATGAGCAAAATAGAGTGATGTCTGTACCAGCACCGGCAGCCACACCGAGTACAGGTTCAGGTTCACATTCAACAATGACTAACAAACGACAACGGTCACCAACCACCTTCACACCATCACCTACCACTTCCAAGCGGACGAATCTGTATACATCACCAACACCAGCACCTGGTGTTGATGATATAACAGAGTCATGGCCGGATCTCCCAAAGACCAATTCTTCTCCAGTGCGCCGTTGTCGGGTTGTTACTCACTGTTCCCCCAATCTACCACCTAGCAACTCTTCCTCATCTCTTCCACTAACTTCTCCTCTTCCTCCTTCTCCTCTCTCGATCCCGCCTCCTCCTCTTCCTCCTCGATCTCCTCCTCTTCATGCATCTCCTCTCTCAATCCCGCCTCTTGCTTCTCGTACTCAATCTTCTCCTCTTGCAACTCCTCTCTCCATCCCTCCTCCTGCTCTTCATCTCTCTTCTCCTCACGCACCTTCTTCTGCTCCTCTTCCTCCATCTCCGCCTCCTCTCCCTCCTAGGGAGAATAATAGTAACCTGTCTGATAGGAAGTTTGCTAAGTACCGTCATTAATCGCATAGCAAGGGCCAGTGTAGGATCCCCAGAATCACCAAAAAGATTCTGATGATAGGGTCCTCTAATCTAGCCCGAATTGATTTAAGCGTCCATCCTGACATCCAGGTTGAGTGCTATCCTGGTGCCGCATTATCACATTTCAGAACAATGGCTATGCGACACCAGGATGGCCCTAGTCCGGAGAAGATCATCCTGAATATTGGCATCAACTCCAAAAATGAGCATCCAACCAAAGCCTCAAGCCATTTACGGTTCATGGCTTGTGAATTTAAAAATAGCTTCCCTAATGCGGAGTTGCACTTTGCTGAGATTAACTTCTCTGATAGCTTGTCAGACAGGCAAAAGTACTGTCTCAAGCGTATCAACGAATCAGCAAGGTCCAACTGCCACGTTGATAAGGTCATCCCCAAAATTTCTGATGCCAATTTTCATGTTGAGAAGGATAGAATCCATTGGACGAAAGAAACATCCAATTGTATTTACAACCATTGGTTGACGGTACTTAGTTTAAACTAAATGTGGATCAAGGCAATAGCTCCCCTAACATAGGATTAGGAACAAACCTTGTCAATTTAGCAGCTGACTATGATCTCTCACCATCTGAAAAATCAATTCTCGATCGTGGTCTTACTTTTGTACCAACTCCAAAACCAAAAACAGGATTAGATTTGCTTCTAGACACAGGTCTTATTGAAGTAGCTAATTTTGGTCATTCAGTAAAAATAGCCCATCATTTTCGAAATTTAAATGGAGAGTCAAAACCATTCACTGGAAAATCCGGTTGGGACCCTCCAGATAGGCTAGTTGATGACAATATTAAAGCAACCATAAAAACGGTTGCTGGTATAGCCAGATCATTGCCAGTTACAAACAATAAGCAAAACCTTTCATTTCTCGAGCGACAGGCTATCAAGCAATTACGTAGAAATCAGAATATTATTACAAAGCCAGCCGATAAAGGTTCAGCAACTGTGATTATGTCTAGAGAAAACTACATCCGCGAGGCCGAAAGGCAGTTAACTAACACCAGGCATTACAGAAAACTTGATAATTTAATTTGGCATCAAAATAGGCAAAATTTCATTGAAATACTTAATTCATTGCATACAGATAAGTACATCGATAAGAAACAGCTAAAGTATCAGCTAGGTGAGAATAATCCACAAAATCGGACATTTTATATCTTGCCTAAAATCCATAAACCTATCAGCACCTGGTTAGATCCATTAACACCACCTGGACGACCCATCATTTCAGACTGTGGCAGTGAGTCTTATGGCATTTCAGAATATATTGATTACTATTTAAAGCCCATTGCTAATAGACACAAGAGCTTTCTCAAGAACACAGAACACTTTCTTTCAAAGTTATCCAAATTTCATGTCCGAAAGATGCATATTTAGTCACATTAGACATAGATGCTATGTATACCAATATAGATATTGATGCTAGAGTCAATGCTATTAAGAATTCTTTTGTCAAATTTCCTGATCCAGATCGACCAGACACGGAAATTCTAAAATTATTAGAGTTAAGTCTTAAAGGAAACGATTTCCAATTTAATGGTGACAATTACCTTCAAATCTGTGGATGCGCAATGGGTAAACGATTCAGCCCAAATTTTGCCACGATTTATGTTGCAGAGCGGGAAGAGGAGGCACTGAACAAATCAACCAAAAAGCCTCTTCTTTACCTCAGATAACTAGATGACATCTTCATGATTTGGCAACATTCAGAAGAAGACTTTTGGGAATCTTTTAGCATTTTAAATAACCAAGATTCAAACATCAAGCTAAAAGCTACTATTAGTGGAACATCAGTTGACTTTTTAGATGCCACGATCTATAAGGGTCCTCAATTTGACTCCTCTAGAAAATTAGAATATAAAGTATTCTTTAAGCCAACAGACTCCCATCAGCTGCTTCACAAAAAATCATTTCATCCTCCACACACATTTAAAGGTTTGATCAAATCGCAAATCATAAGATTTTTTAGAAACTCTAGCAACAGGCAAAATCTGAATAGTGCATGCTCTACTCTGTTTGATGCTTTGAAAGCACGAGGCTATTCAGCCCGTTTTCTTCGAGAAATTAAATCAGACACCATCAATGAGCTTGAAAATCTAAAACCTCATAGCGGACCCGAATTTGAGCCTGTCCAAATTAAACACAATACACCAATCATGTGCGATGGATCAGTTTCTAAATGCGACAAAAATAGATGCAAAGTAAACAACTATATTGTAAACCATTACTGGGCTTTCAAACTAAAAATGAATATCATATCCGAACTAATATGCATTGTGATTCTGAGAATGTAGTCTATTTGATCAATTGTGCCCTTTGCCAGAAACAGTATGTTGGTGAAACAAAAAATGCATTTAGACGCCACGTTTCTGATATTAACACCTCAGCAGATACGCCAATTGCTCAACATTTCCAACTTCCTGATCATTCAGTTGAACATCATTTTGAAATCATGCCAATAGAACAGATTCCGACCTTCGATAGTGAGGAAGAAACGAGTTCGTTTCGCAAAATCCGAGAAGGCCATTGGATTAGAACACTCCAAACAAAAGCACCATTTGGAATAAATGTAGATTCGGGAATATCACAAAAGAACAAAATTATCCCATTTCAACTCCTATACAATAGACGTAATGTTGAATTAGCGAAAACCATGAAAGACGAATATTCACAGTTGCAATCTAAATTAAAGGAACCGATCAAAGCACGACCAGTAATAGCTTACAATAGAAATCCAAACCTGAAAGATTTGCTAGTAAGATCAAAGTTAGACCTCATGGTTCCTGATAACAATGACAAGGTTTCATCCCTCCCTACCTATTCTTAAAAAAATCTAATCCCAACCAAAATCAATGGTGGGGCAACATGAAATCATATCCGTAGGACATCTTTTAGTTTTGTGTCTGCAAAAGTGTGTGTGCGTGCGTGTGGGCGTGCGTGCGTTCGTGCGGGCGTGCGTCCATGCATTTGTTCGTATGTGTGTATGTGTGTGGGTGTGTGCTCGTACATCCGTACGTGTGTGCATTTATACTTGCGTGGTTGTATGTGCGCGCGTGTGTGTATGTGGGTGTGGGTGCATTCATTCGTGAGTACATTAGTGCGTGCGTGTGTGCGTGCATGCAGACCTATACAGACCTTCCTTGAATACCAGGAGAAACGGTTCTACAAAAGTATTAGGTATGTGGATTATTCTCTAACAGATGTTGTGTTGGTCGTAGCAGAGTTACGTAACTTAAATGGACACCCTAGGAACAAATAATATCTTTGTTTTAGCAACCTTCTTTCTGTCTTTGAGAACTTTTATTCAACATGGTGCTTCTATATAGGCCTAGTTGAAACAGTTCATTATTTTTATTGTCTAGCCTCATACGAATAATTTTAAATGGAGTGCTATGATTGGTAGAGACCAATATTTGGAGGAGATAATTGTGATGTTTTGTCTTGGCGGGGGGAATACAAATTGTCATTTTGCCCCCCTGAATTCTTCGTCTTAATGCAGGCCTATACCACTCATATGTAAAAATCCATTTACATAGACAACAAGGAGACAACGCGATTTTAAGTTGTCTTAATTTAATTTAAATTGAATTGCTGTCAGTTAATTTTGGTACATTATTTTTCCAGTTGGCTCACCCCAGCTAAAAGTTCTCCAATCATTCCGTTCCATTCTCCGTTCTCAATCTTAGCTCCAAATTTCCCGTCATTCACCATGTATATTTCAAACGAGAAATCAAGCATTTTTCCTATCTCTGTAATGAGATCAATCGCGAAGCCTTTGTAACGATCGTTGCCATAGCGAAGCTGGTGGTCTCGTTTCAGCATGGTAAATGGTTTCTCCTTTGAACAAGAAATGTATGTATCATATAAACAAGTATTTCAGCCCGTTCCCTATTCCTCGACATGAACACACCAGTAATATTCAGCGAAAGATTTTCATTTGTTATAGATTACGAGTAAGAAATATTTTCATTGGTTATATAACGCCTAATACTCTCACATGGCCCGTGACATTGCGAATGCTTCCTAGCGATGACAACCCCGAAAGTGTAAACAAGACGGGATACGTTATGTTGTGGATTAAAAATTTTAATATAACATATTAAATATAATTCTAAATAGGCAGTAACAGCTTCCAGTCAAACTAGTTTCAAAATATTCAACGAGATGAGTGTTACCTAATAAAGAATGCAATGCATTGGCACTTACATGAGATCACACGCTATCGTTTGAGGAGATAAAATGGTGGCGGTCACTGTTCAACATTTACGTGGTATTATTACAAAGCGGATAGTTGTGATACAGAAACCGGAATGTAACCGGATATGAAAGAAATGGAATTTATAAACCGTAATCTATCGGTGGTGTATAACATTTTGGATGAGATTAGCATCCCTTTAAGAAATATGTTTTCATGATAGACACTAGTCCGAATCTGCTCTGACTCAACCCGCCCCTGTGGCAAATATTTGGACAGACTCACAGGGCTGGAGAGAGTAAGTCTGTCCAAATATATGTCACAGGGGCGGGTTGAGTCAGAGCAGACTCTGACTAGATAGACATACATACATTTTAAAAGATGGCTTAAAAGTAATTTCAAGTCCGGGATAATGGTGTTTTGTTTGTCATTATTTTTTGTGGCTCTTTGGTTAGAACGCTTAACAAATGATGCGACGAAAACGGACATCGCAAAACAGTAGCCTACGGTCAAACGGGTTTTAGGGATCGACTTTATTGGAAAATGTGTCAAAATATCAGTTCATCTGATAAATAGCATCAGGTCAACAGAAGACTATTTTTGAAAATTTACCACTGGAATGACTGGCTCGGTAACCGAGCCAGCCATTCCAGTGGTAAATTGTCAAAAATAGTATTCTCTTGGTCTACAAATCATTTATGGACAAATGTTTTTAGTCTCTTGACCGAATTTGGTCATTAAAGAGTTAACTGGTTAATTTTCTGTCACGTGACCGCTTTTTACGACTCTTCCGGTGTCAGTTATTAAGGGTTTTGACGTAGTCATAGTTACCAGTATCGTCACAACTTGAACAGTGCGACCTTTCAACGGGAATCGTGTTGAGACGTTTCTATGGCGACCACGCGGCCATATCGTCAGGCCAGGCAAGATATCGCCAGGATGTGACTTCCACTCACCAATCTGAAGATAATGTGTAAAATAAATATAGTTTTAATTGTACATCGTCGTCGTCCTCGTCGTCGTCGTCGTCGTCGTCGTCGTCGTCATTGACAGCGATGCCAGCCGTTATCGAGGGTGTCGTTGCCATCATTGTCATTGTCTTCCTAATCAACAAAACAAATTGCATTAACCCTTTAGCTATCAAATTTGTTCAAGAATATTTCAATTTTCGCGCAGAAAATGTACACTTACAGAACAAGCGATTATTTTTGATAATTTACCACTTGAATGACTGGCACGGTAATCGAGCCAGTCATTCCACGGATAAATTTTCAAAAATAGCTAGTCTTCTCTTGGTGTGCAAATGGGCATTTCCCAAGACCACTGCAGAAGACATTTTGGCAAACTTAGGTGTTAAAGGGCTAAATGTTTAATAAATCATGTAACACATACTGGGTAGACGTCTTCTCCTGATATCTCGGTGATCAGCACTGTGACGTTGGTTCTCTGGCCATCTTGGTCAAACTGTATCACGCCGGTCTTTCCAAGTAGGTCCGTCTAAAACACAAATAATCGCAACGGTGACACAGGTGTACCAATAGTACAACGATCACCACAATTCGAATTTGTCAACAACGGCAACAGCAACAGCATCAGCAACAACAACACTACGACTACTACTACTACTACTACTACTGCTGCTGCTGCTGCTGCTACTGCTGCTGCTACTACTACTACTACTACTACTACTACTGCTGCTGCTGCTGCTACTACTACTACTACTACTACTACTACTACTGCTACTGCTGCTGCTGCTGCTGCTGCTGCTGCTGCTGCTACTACTACTACTACTACTACTACTACTACTACTACTGCTGCTGCTGCTATTGCTGCTACTACTACTACTACTACTACTACTACTACTACTACTACTACTACTACTACTACTACTGCTGCTGCTGCTGCTGCTGCTGCTACTACTACCACTACTACTCCTACTACTACTACTACTACTACTACTACTACTACTACTACTACTACTACTACTACTACTGCTGCTGCTGCTGCTGCTGCTACTACTACCACTACTACTACTAGTACTACTACTACTACTACTACTACTACTACTACTACTACTACTACTACTACTACTACTACTACTGCTGCTGCTGCTACTACTACTACTACCACTGCTACTGCTGCTGCTGCTGCTGCTGCTGCTGCTACTACTACTACTACTACTACTACTACTACTACTACTACTACTACTACTACTACTACTACTACTACTACTACTACTACTGCTGCTGCTGCTGCTGCTGCTGCTGCTATTGCTGCTACTACTACTACTACTACTACTACTACTACTACTACTACTACTGCTGCTGCTGCTGCTGCTGCTACTACTACCACTACTACTACTAGTACTACTACTACTACTACTACTACTACTACTACTACTACTGCTGCTGCTGCTGCTGCTACTACTACCACTACTACTACTAGTACTACTACTACTACTACTACTACTACTACTACTACTACTACTACTACTACTACTGCTGCTGCTGCTACTACTGCTACTACTACTACTACTACTACTACTGCTGCTGCTGCTGCTGCTACTACTACTACTGCTGCTGCTGCTGCTGCTGCTGCTGCTATCAGTAGCTGCTGCGGCCGCTGCTTACCTGTAATAACTGCGTCATAAGAAGCGCTCCTCCAGTTGTAGCGTTAGCCTTACTCAGCTGGCCTCTAATCGGATGAGCAGCTTTGATAAGCATTTGTAGTGAATCTGTTACTAAAGAGTAATAAAGGTCATTTTGACGAGCGTTGGTATAGCTACGAGGTGTAACGTTAAACGGTAGCAGACTTAGTATTGTAAAATTTGTAATCACATCTTCGAAGAGAGCGAATGCGTCCAAATATTGGCCATCCTGCGAAGACGGAAGAATTACAATTAATACGTGTTTATAACCGGTACCTGGTATTGGGACAACATTTAATTATGACGGCTCTCTAAGACTGGTAGCAAGTCTTAATCTTGGGGTGGTGGGCTGGGGGTGTGGTGTGGGGGTGGGTGAGGTGGGTGGCGGGTTTGGGTCGGTGGGTGGGGATGGGTGGGTGGGGTGTGTGTGTGTGGCCCGCGCAACTTCAAGTTACAGCCATGGATGGGACACCAATAGTACAATTCATGAATCAGTAAATATTTCCCAAAAAACCACAATTTTGAATACGATGTAAAAAATGGTCTGTTGAATATTTTGAACATAAGTAGGCAACAATGTCTTCCACTCCAATTATGTTCAACATATTCAACAATGGGAATTTTTAAATCGAAATTTGTATTTGAAACATTAAGTTATTTCTAAGCTGTACTGTATAAGACTGGTGTAGCCAAATCTCACGTCCCCTGACCTCAGTTGTCGAAACCGGACCCTAGCTTTCTCGCGATCCTAACAACAGTTCCGAGGGTCTCAGGTAAGAATTTAATCACCTTTGCGCAGGGACCACACGAGTCCTAAGTTGGGCCGTGGATATCTCGTCTTAAAGATCACCATCACGTATTCCCAAAAGTGTATAGTATACTATGGCCGGTGTTTTGCTTGAACGTTCCAGTTGTAGCTTTACCCCGATCATCCCTAGCTAAGCTCCCCCTACACATCGCTTGTGTAGGGATAGATCGAGCCCTAAACCCCCTGCCTATCAATTTCCAGAAACCTATACAGGTAAGCTGCTAAATATTTTGCAAATAATTTGACATGGTGCTGTTGCTGCCTATGTCTCAAAATATTCAATAGCATGTTTATTAAATAGTAAAGACATACAATTCATACAACCTGACGGACGTATTAAGCTTTTAACTTGTTTAAGACGGACTAAATCGAGTCAGTCATGACGTAATGATTATGACGTCACCCTACACGTCACGTAGTTAATTATGACGTCATATGATGGATGGATAAACTGAAAAGGTCTATTACGTGACCACCATGAATCTGACCGTGAAGACAACCTCCACCAATCTCCGCTATAGCCAGGTTAACTCCTCTCGTGACAGCTGAACCCTTTAATGGTCAAACTGACCAAAAACAACTTTGCTATTTGAAAGGCATAGAGAAGAGAATTTGGAAAATTTACCACTAGAATGACTGGCTCGGTTACCGAGCCAGTCATTCTAGTGGTAAATTTTCAAAAAATAACCTTCTCTAGGCCTACAGATATACACTGGCCAAGTAAAAAACTTTAATTTTCTTTACGATTACCCCTTTAATGGTCAAGCCGCGACAAAATTCAGTGGTCAATTTTCAAAAATAGTATTCTAAAATTATCTTGGAAAATTTTGACCATCAAATACTTGATATAGCAGGTCGTATTTTTAGCGCTTTGATGCGTTGTTGACACAAATGAGGTTACATATCTATTAGATCGATTTGATAACTTTCACCACATCTAAGCATATATAATTTACGTATGATATCTAATGGACGGACATGAATGAATAGATATGATCAAATAAAGCTGGTCCATACCATCTATAAATTATAACGTGTCGTTTATAATGACATGCCTATATATTACAAGATTGGCTCATCCAGGAATTTTTACAGGAGGGGTTCAGTGGAAAATGAACTTAGGAGTGAGCGCCATCACCCCTCTTAGCAGTGAGTCCGTGGGTCTTATACCACTAACCCGTTCACAATCACCACCCAGGGTTCCCTGTGCACCTGAGATCCTCTCCAATATCGGTACGCACGTTTTAAAGTCTTATAGGGCCTATAACATCTGGAATCAGATATAACAGCCTCCAAGTAGAACATGATAAGATTGGAATGAAGAATTATTTACTCTATATACCGCGGCAACAGCCAAAGAAGATTCACATCCGTAACATCTTCACACTTCAATCGAATCACGTAAAACACCGTATCACGGTCAAAGATAAGATTAAAATTGCGTTTTATGTGACTATGTGACTATGTGGAAATGATTTCTCTATTTATTTTCCACACTATCTATATCTAGTTCACCTGCGGGTATACATGCTCCCTGAGTTACGATACGTCAGTGCTTACCAGTGCACGCACGCGCGCGCACACATACGCGCTGTCGCACGTACGCGCGCACACGCGCACGCACGCACGCACGCACGCACGCACGCACGCACGCACGCGCTCTCGCACGCACGCGCTCTCGCACGCACGCACGCACGCACGCGCGCACGCACGCACGCACGTACGCACGCACGCACGCACGCACGCACGCACGTACGCACGCACGCACGCACGCACGCACGCACGCACGCACGCACGCATGCACGCACGCAGGCAGGCAGGCAGGCAGGCAGGCACGCACGCACGCACGCACGCACGCACGCAATCACGCACGCACGCACACACGCACGCACGCAGACACGCTCTCGCAAACGCAAACGCAAACGTGCACGCACGCACGCACGCGCACGCGCACGCACGCACGCACACTACTAGTCCAATCATGTACGTGGTACGTGAGAAGGGGGCGTATGGAACTGTAGTCGACCATACATGATTGGAGTCTTACACAGCTTATAAGTTATATATCTAAATAATATGTATTATACCAACATATTATATATCATAGCATATACCATAAACATGTTCTCACTAGAGACTTAACCGGCGTAGAGCGATGCTGAGGTATGGCGTTATTCCCGATTAACTCTCCAGTGAGAACACGGTTAGACTACTGACATATAGGTATATTGCTCATTAGAGAATCAGGTCAGCGAATGATGACTGACAAGACTGTAAGACTGACAAGTTCGAATTTCAAACTGAATTTCTGACATGCTTGACTCTATAAAGCTCGAAACGAACGCGAAATTACACGCTATGTATATATTTACACAAACAAAACTCCGACAAATGACGTATTTTCATCTACAGGTCTGTTCTGGTAATTCTACACACGCTCGATGATCTCCCTTTATTATGCCACTCCTATTACTTACAGGGTCAAAGAAAGCCCATTCATATGGCGTGGAAACCATGGCCAGACTTCGAGCCTGCGAAAAGACAATGAAATTTCTATTGAATACAGTAATAGTTATGTTTAACCATTTGACCCTCGAATTTGTTGACGGTGATTTCAAATTTTTCATAGAAAATGCCCATTTGCAGACCAATAGCAAACTATGTTTGAAAACTTACCAGTGGAATGACTGGATCGGTTATCCAGCCAATCATACCCAGTGGTAAATTTTCAAAAAATAGGCGTCTCTTGGTCTACAAATGGACATTTCGCAAGACCACTGCAGAAGCCGTTTTTGACTACTAGGAGTATTAAAGGGTTTTAATACTCGCGTAATGTGAGGATGAAGGATGTCAGGGTATGGCACCCGAACCAAGCACTAGGTTATTACGGGAATTACCGGTACTAATATAACTGCCGTGTCCAACACACAATCCTGTTCCAAACGAATCCCCTGGCCGGCTAACTTGCAAATATAGATCGCAATACAGGCCCTGACAGTGCTGCAGTTGTGTCAAGAATAATAGTGGATGTATTGAACTTTGCACAATATATGTAACACTCCAATGAACTGCGTGTTTGCATAGCAATTTGATGAAGGTATAGTAGGCTATAGACATACTATTCAGTCGTACATAAAACCCTAACATTCATGTTGTATATGGAGCAATGCTACTGTACAGCTAAGTGTCTCAATAAAACGTATGTTCTTTGGGCCACAAACTAATATTTCTCTGAGATTCACAGTCTCTACACACATGTATTAGCTTTGCATTGGTCTTATTATTTTCATTTTGTGATCCGTAGATCCGTAAATGGATGGTACAGATTCGTTGATTTCACCTTCTTGCAATGCACCACCACCACCACCACCACCACCACCACCACCACCACCACCACCACCACCAACAACAACAACAACAACAACAACAATAACGACGACAACGACGACGACGGCACCGCCGACGACGACGACAACGACTACATTCTTGCTTTCCATACCTGTTCCAGAACCTCTTTGATGTGGTCCTTCCGACAAAAGAGAACTACTTTTTGTATCCACACCTTGCGCATTTGTATTAGGAAGTCGCGTATCGCTTGTGATTCGGTTTGCTGCGTAATACTCCATGTTTTAATAGTCAGGTCGTGATTTGTCATTAGCTGCTCCAATAGAGCCACACCTAGATAGTGATGCAGAACAATCAAGATCAAGTTCTTCATGTTTTATTCAAAATGTTGATATTTACAGTTGGGTATAGCCCTATCTACAACATCAATCAATGCGACTACATATTTTATTGATTACCATACTTCATTGAGCTTAAACCGAGCCTTGCGTTCAGTAGGGAAAACGTTTCAAAACGTTTTGCTAAATCTGTAAACGATTGACAATCTTTTGTTTTCGCATTAAGTACATCACATAGTATACAAGCCGAGAAAAAACGAATTTGTTCGCGGAGAGCGCTCTGGAACCGTTTCCTTACTGACCGCAAGGCACCTGTCCGTGACAATTCAAACGCGTACCATGATAATGCCGGTTACTGCACCGGTACCGGACCAATACGGCCCGGTATGGGCCCAGTACTGGCCCAGTATCCAGCATTATCAGGGCACAGACTTGATTGTAACTCTTGATTAAACCCTTTAACGTTTACAGACAAGAAATGACAAGTCCTGTATAATGTATGGGTTATTATTTTGAAGATTTTAATCTAATTTGACTGGGAGATGTTGCTGCCTATGTCAGGAACAGCTCCCAGTCAAAATAGTTTAACCATGTTATGGCGAAAGCGGCCAAACCCGACCTCTGCAGTGGTGCTAAGGAATGTGGTTACTGGATAAGAGACGACTATATTTAAAAAAGTTACCACTGGAAGGAGTGGCTCAATAACCTAAGCCAACTATTTCAGTGGTAAATGTTAAATGTGCATATTCACACCAGAATGCTTGAAAATAAAATTGTTAAAATTGTATTCTTTTAGAGGCTCAAATTATGTGTCTTATAGGCCTATGTAATGAAACGAAAAAAATTTGAGCAGATGATGATTTCATTCCATATAAATTAATATAATTTTTTATTAATTTATATGGAATGAAATCATCATATGTTAGGATTTATTTCGTTTCATTCCATATAGACTCAGTTTAAGCCTCTAAAAGTATATAATTTAAACAATTTTATTTTCAGTAATTTTTCTGTGAACATGCCCCTTTAAACAACAGTTTTCTCTTCGCCTGTAAACGGACATTCTATAAGCATATATTTTGATATTCTTGAGCAAATTTAGCCATTAAAGGGTTAAACATATATTTGTCTTGAAATTGAGATACTGACATTCAGAGATGAACTGCTTAAATACAATTGTATCCAATAAATCACGCCGGACATATAACCGTAGTCAAGATACCGAATTCCGAAAACGAGAAAACATTTGAAATCTTATATTGCACCCGTAATATTAATCCATTTAGTCTCCAACATCACACCATAAACCCTGTCTATAGCGGCAATAAGAAAGTGGTCACACGGACGAGGGGTATAGTCGGACGACTTATTTGAATAGGTAAATAGGTTTTTGTGGCCAAATGACTAGACCTCTTAAAGTATACCGCCATCCTTTGAACAGAGAGTGTCAGATATAAGAGGGGTTAGCGCAGCTCAGTTTCAAGGCAGTCATGCGGCAGATGAATATTTTGAAAATAATTTGACCGGAAATAGTTCACCGCAATAGGCTGGAGGAAGCAACGGCTTCCAGTCGGATTATTTTCAAACTAGACGCGATGAATATACTGATGCAACTTCGATTCTGCGAGCGGTTACTCAACACTGAATTCACAGAATCTCAATTTTAAGGTAACTTCAGAGGCAAGCGTTTGCATATTTTGAATTTGAACCCAATTGGACAGGAAGTTTTTCGTTTTAGCATTTTTAGATCTTTGGACAATATGTGGTTGTTTTTACCATACATTGTTCACGTGTGGTCATTTTGGACAATTTGGGCCCTCTGCAAAATGTGTCCTGTCATTTGTTTATTCTGTAATTAGGATAATTTCTCTATACCAGTAGTTTTTTGTTGTGTTTGAACATATTTGACCAGTTTCGTCATTATTCTCTTGTCTTTACCATTCTTGTTCAATTATTTGTATTACAGATGTACGGATTTATACCAGAGCTTTGTAATTTGTATAAAGTATGTGAATATTTTTGGTTGTTTTCCTGTCTTTTAACACTTTTACTGATTTTAGCAACTTTTCTCTATTTCCGGCTAGTTTTAGTGGCTTTGGCCATTTCGTGACCAATCCCAGATAACGCAGCTTACTGGGCCGATGCTGCTCCAAAAGCGGGCCGATGCTCAAAGTATCGTCACGGTATACCAGGCATCGGCCCAGTAAGCCGAGTTATCTGGGATTGGTCACGAAATGGCCAAAGCCACTAAAACTAGCCGGAAATAGAGAAAAGTTGCTAAAATCAGTAAAAGTGTTAAAAGACAGGAAAACAACCAAAAATATTCACATACTTTATACAAATTACAAAGCTCTGGTATAAATCCGTACATCTGTAATACAAATAATTGAACAAGAATGGTAAAGACAAGAGAATAATGACGAAACTGGTCAAATATGTTCAAACACAACAAAAAACTACTGGTATAGAGAAATTATCCTAATTACAGAATAAACAAATGACAGGACACATTTTGCAGAGGGCCCAAATTGTCCAAAATGACCACACGTGAACAATGTATGGTAAAAACAACCACATATTGTCCAAAGATCTAAAAATGCTAAAACGAAAAACTTTAAGAAGAAATGATAAAACTAATTTATACTGGCTGAAAATATCAAAGCGCTGTGAAAAAGTTTAAAACGTGTCGAAATTCATATAATATTGAGCAAAATGTGTTAAAAATCTGCTAAAATGGTTTAAAATTGTGTAAGATCGCCCATGTCGGTTATATTCGGATGTACGGTATGTTATCTAATTAGCAGTCACCTGAACAAAAGCAATGACAAATGACCCATCCGTCCATTTGTCCATCTTCATGTCGGCCCGTGCCGACAACTATCCAACTGCCACAACCAATGTTGAAACGTTTGCTGTTTCTGTGGGTGGGTGGAAGACCGCGCGATAGGACGATGAATCACACAATGCCATATTGCTAGCTTAGCTTTCGTAGTTGAGAAACTGACTAGGAAAAATCTAGAAAGGCTTGGTATATTTCGTCGTGATAAAGATACACCTCGTCTCGTTCATACAAGTAGGCACTAACCCTGAATTCGTAGAGTGAAATGTTTTTAATAGGCCTATGTAATTATTTCATCACTATATTTAGAAGTTACGACAGTGAAGCCTACAGAGTTTGCGACATCAATCGGCTCCCCACAGGGGATGGTCTATCCCCTGGACTTTTCGCTTGTTTCCTTGCTATGGATTCGTAGATCAAAGATGACCTTGACAAAAAGACAACTCAACCTGCGTATCCTTGATGCTAAAAATTCACAAAATTCATTCGGTCAGAAACGTTCGTTGATGATAGACGTGTTTTAGATCAGTTTAATTTGCGTCCATTATTGCGTTTGCGACAAAATTATATTGCTTAAGTGAGACTAGAGTTTAAAGAACAGTGTTAGTTGATAATGCCTTTCTTTAAACTATTTTAAATATTTTCCGTTGGCGGTTCGTTCGCGTGCATCAAGCACTGGCTTTTCTGTCAGTAAAATCGTTGCTCTTGTCTGCCATTAGTGTTGGCTTGTTCGTTTTTATTTGGCGCCAATTTTCGAAAACAAATCTTTATATTTTTTCGTTTATTTGCTGTGCTCCCCGAGTCGTAACTATAAGGCATTGTTATTAAATTATTTTAATAATTTTCGTAATTTTAAAACTTGTTTACACCTTTTTGATCAATTTTCTTTTGGATGTTCGTTTGCGTGCTTTAAAACACTAGATTTTCGGCCACTCAAACAGCTGCATTTTTCGGCCATTAGTGCTAGTTTTGATAGTTTTCGACACA
The DNA here is from genome assembly GCA_034401795.1 of Chaetoderma sp. LZ-2023a. Lineage (NCBI taxonomy): Eukaryota > Metazoa > Mollusca > Caudofoveata > Chaetodermatida > Chaetodermatidae > Chaetoderma > Chaetoderma sp. LZ-2023a. The sequence continues at coordinate 51,872,239 of CM067366.1, read as the reverse complement.
GATTTTCGAAACAAATTTTTTTTTTCTTTTTGAAATTTTTCTTTTCAGTTTGCTTAGTTGGAATTTTCGCGAATTTTACCGAAGGGGACGACACAGCACTGGTATACTGGTAAAGTTTACTCAGCATTACTAGGCCTATTCTACCTCTCCTCTCTCTACACTTCCATCGTTCACAGCCTACTCTACTCATCTCCTTCACACACTAATCCTACTGCATTCTATCCTATCTCTCATACTGTACCTTCTAACTCTTCCTACTGCACACTACCTTCTAAATAACGCACACCGTAGGGTAAGCAACATGGAGGAAGCTGACTTCCTCAAACAGCTTCTTGAAGTGGCGCATGATACTGGTGGTGGTCAACTGGTCACAGCCAACTCAGCGCCAAATGGTGGCAAAGACAGCTACGTAAGCGCTGCCAAGCAGGGCGCCACTGGTGGTCCATGCAGGGGTGGGGAGGGGATTTCCTGGGAGGGAGCGAGTGAGGGGGGTTAGCGTCACTACTCACCTGGTGGGGAGGGGGTGTAGGGGCTGGTGAGGTGGACTTCAGGTCGAATTGACAATGGGAGATTTCTCCCATGAACAGGAGGCCCAGCAAGTGGTGATTCTGGAGAGCAATCACTCCATAAAGCACCCCTAAGAATGGAGGTGGTACACCAGGCCCCAAAAGAAAACGGAGGGTCGGGGTGTTAGAGGAGGGGAAGGAAATGGGGGGGGGGGGGGGGGCGGGGAGGCACTCCCAGCAAGCGGTCTCGGGACAAGGGGGTTCCCCAGCGTGAGGGAGAGTCCCAACCATCGCGCAGAGCGCGGGTTCCCCGGGTGGTGCGCCCAGTTGTGAAGGGAGGGAGGTGGGCCATAAGGGGGGTGGGGTGGCAGAGAGGTGGTACCCAGGGGAGGAGGGTCAGGGTCAAGGGACTCGCGGGCGATGATTTTGCGGGACTAACCCGCATGGTAATATACAGACTACTGTATGCGATGGTGGGCATGCTGGCAGGCCTGGACAAGAGGGACGTGGAGGATTTAGTAACCTCCACCAGCGAAAGGCAGTTCCAAAAGCTGCTGAAAATCACAACGATAGGCAGCCACGTGGTGTCTATTAAAGAGTACACCACCGAAAACATCAGACCAAGCAAAGCGGTAGGTGTCACATCGGGAGTCCCAAGGGACTTCACAAATGACGACATAAAGGAAGAAATGAACAAGCAGGGGGATCACAAAGTGGAATAGGTGGGTCGGATTGACGGAACGGCCAGATCGACCTATGCAGTGAAACTGGTGTTCAATTCAGACGCACTGCCAAGCACGGTTAAACTGGGATGGATGATCTTCAAAGTCAAACCATACATTCCAAAGCCTGCCAGATGTTTCAGATGACACCTGCTGGCACCATGTGGCCAAACACTGTAAAACCAAAGTCAACGCATGTGTCAACTGTGGAAGGAACCACAAACGTGAGGACTGCCAGCAGACACCCCCCCCCACTGTCGAAATTGCAAGGGGAACCACAGTGCCGCATATCGCTGATGCCCAGCTTTGCAAAAAGCCAATGACATCCTCAGGTTAAAACGATAGAGCAGGTCTCATATGGGGAGGCCAAGAAGAGGGTCACCCATCAAATAAACAGGGGAACTGAACAGCCAGCTGGAACACCGGCACCTGGACCAGCCACACCTCTTGAAAGAACAGCATGGCGGAAAAGGGCTGAATCCGTAAGGATGGAGCTGGCCACCCCTGGGAGGGACTGCTCAGGGATGAGACATCAGGAAAAAGGGGAGGAGGCTCCTATTGAGCCACCTACAAAAGAGACGGCCACGCACAGCCTCCCGCTTGGGAGTCTGGCCAGCAAAGCCGGTAAACAGGCCAAAAAGCAAACAAAAATGCCTAAATACCCGCCTGCAAAGGGCCTAAAGTCACAGGCAGTAGCAGAGGCCTAAACCAAAGGGCTGAACCAATGAGCACAATGGAGGTAACACTACTGGAAAAACAGGTTAACAAACCTGAGAACTCCACTAGCAGTACTAGCAGCTGCAGTGACCCGCCGGTCGAGATTACCAGAGGGACACCAGCGAGCGAGGTAAGACCCACCCCGATTGGTGGAGATCACACAATTGTATTAAATGCTCAAATTTTCAGACTGATCATAGAGACGATCATATCATCAGTTTGCATTGGCAACGAGGCAGCCAGGAAAAATGTTGATGTCGACGGTCTCGTTGCGAAATTCGTAGAACTCTGCTCCTCTCCAGACTAATCATGGGGGTCAAAATTCTTCAATGGAACGTTCGAGGCACCCGGTCTAATACCAACCTTGACGAATTGTGGAACACATTCCACAACGAAAATGACCACCCAGACATTATATGTCTACAGGAAACCCGTCTGAAACCCAACCAGGATTTCAAAAGGTACAACTACAATGTCGAAAGACAAGACCGTACCACATAATCTGCAACCACCTGTAGGGGTGAAGGCGGCGGCGGCATAGCGACCCTCGTAAAAAGTAATCTTTCCTACAAAATATTGCAACAACGTGAGAGTAGCGTAGAGCACCTTACAATAGAAATAGAAATCAATCACGAAACTATTAATATTGTAAACGTCTATAGTTCCAAGTTGCACTCGTCCTCGGACTATGACAAGCTCCTTGAAGGCCTAGAAGGTGAAACAATACTTCTGGGCGACTTCAACTCCCACCATGCCCTATGGGGAGCAAACCCACGAACTCCAAAGGCCGAATAATAGAACAGGTTATTGACAACTACAACCTGTGCCTACTAAATGACCATAGACCCACCAGATATAACTCTAGTGATGGTGAATGGTCAGTCCTGGACCTTTGCCTCATAACACCTGGCTTTCGACCAACCCCCAGCTTGGACATCCAAGACCAGCTCCTCGGCAGGGACCACCTCCCTACCAAAATACAGATAGGAAGCCAACAGAGCAAGAACGAGGCACCACTGCACAGGAACAATTGGAATCTGAAAAAGGCCAACTGGACTGAATACAAGCACATAATAGCCACGAAGCTGGAGACACCGATCACTAGTACCAGCACAGAGGAATATTAGGAACAATGTACGGGGATTTTCTACAAGGCTGCCAACTTAGCCATCCCCCAATCAAAGCCAGACAATAACACCAAACACAAACGTGTGCCTTGGTGGAACGACGAGAGCCAAGAAGCAGTAAAGCTCAAGAAAATAGCTTGGAATAGACTAAAGAGAAACTTCAGCATTGAACGCCTAGTTGAACACAAGAGACTCCAGGCCAAGATAACAAGAACCATCAAAAAGGCAAAACGCGATCACTGGCGACAATACCGCTCTGAAATCACTAGGTTCCCACCCTCGAGCCAAATATGGCGCAAAGCGAAAGCTATTGCCAGCGAAAAAACCAAGTCCAAAAACCCCTTACCCACCCTCATGGCAAATGGGGGTAAAGCATGCCAATGACAAGGAAAAAGCTGAAGCGCTTGCCACAGTCTTCATCGCAACCAGTAGCAACGATAACCGTGACCATGACTTCGTAGCAACCAAAACAAAGGTCCATGAGCATATCAATCAGCTGTTCAGCTCAGGGAAATGCGAAAATCTTAACAACCCAGACATCAACAAAATCATCAACAGAATGGAACTTGAGCAAGCCCTTGGCAGAGGCAAAAGCTCCTCACCAGGTGAGGATGGCCTGAAATACGACATGCTTCGTAATGTGGCAGAGGAGGGTAAACAAATGTTACTCAATCTCTACAACCTCGTGAGGAGCTCTGGCAAAATGCCCTCAGTCTGGAAAACTGGGATCGTGGTTCCTATTCTAAAACAAGGAAAGGACAAAACTGACCCAAGATCATACCGGCCAATCTCACTGACGAGCTGTCTATGCAAAGTCATGGAGAAGATGATCAAAAACCGCTTAGAACATGAGTTCGAACATAACGGTCTACTGCACCCTTGGCAGAGTGGCTTCAGAACTGGCAGACACACAACGAACCACCTAGTCAGACTAACTGAGGCAGGCAAGAAAGCCCTAGATGCAGGAAGAGGAAACATAACAATAGGAGTCTTCTTAGAAGTTGAGAAAGCCTTTGATATGATGTGGCGAAACGGAGTTCTAAAAAAGCTCTATGACTTTGGTTACCGTGGCCACATCCTATTCTGGACACGAGATTTTCTCGATAACAGAAGGATTAGCATCCGTGTTAATGGACACATGTCTAGGGAACAAACATTGGAAAACGGCACCCCGCAGGGTGGTGTAATAAGCCCCTACTGTTCAATATCATGATGAGTGATATACCCAAAGACATTGAAAAAGACGATGCACTGGGTCCCAATGCAATAGGCGGGTCTATTTTTGCTGATGACACAGCATTGTGGAACAAATATGCGAAGATAGACCGTGCATGAAAGACCATGCAAATAGTTCTTGACATAGTCTCACGATGGTGCAAAAAATGGTTTCAAACTGTCTGCGGAAAAAACAGTTCAAATCAATTTTACCAATGTTAAATACATAGGCCATGATGCAAATCTGTACCTCAATGGACAGAAATCGAGACATGTGCTGAAGCCAAATTCCTGGGACTAACATTTGACGGAAAGCTCACCTGGAACCCCCACATCAAGAGTCTGAGGGAGAGATGCTTCAAGCAATTAAATCTCATTCACTCATTAACATAGCACACATGGGGTGCAGACCTGCCGAGCATGCTTATGCTATACCGCGGCCTAATCCTGTCAAGGATAGACTATAGATGCGAAGCATACGCCACGGCGAGAAAGTCACTGTTAGAAACCATTGACACCCTCAAAACAAAATGCCTACGCATTTGCTGTGGTGCCTCACAGAGTAGCGCTCGAGACGCAATCAATGTAGAGTGTGGAGAAATACCATTAGATCTGCGAAGAGAGGAATGGCTTCTCAAATTCTGGACATACCTACAAAGCTCTGCGCCCACCCACCCTACCAGGGAGGTATGTCTTCCATGCAAGGAGCACCTAAGACACAAGGTACTGCCCAAAATGACCAAAAAGACCAAACCACCAGGCCTGTTAATGACAGAGCTCGCCAGTGCCACTGAACTGGTAAACGTCGAAATAGAAAGCTCAAGGCCGCTCCTGACCCGCCATGGCTACTACCGCAGATCAAGGCGCATGACAGCCTATTCTAACAGATAAGCAAGAAAGACCCACCGGCGCTAATCAAGAGCTACGCTCTGGAAAACATCGACAACAGATGGAAGGAGCACAGGAAAATCTATACCGACGCCTCCTAAATGCCCAACTCCGGCGAATGCGGAGCAGGAGTAGTCATAGGTGACCAGGAAGAAGTCCTCAAGTACAAGCTTCCGAATCACCTGTCGATATACACAGCCGAATTGGTGGCAATTAAAAAGGCTCTAGAATGGATTAAAACAGCAAATCCAGGCAAATACGTTATCTTCACAGACTCACTAAGCTCGGCGAAGAGCTTCAAATCTAGCAGCAGCAAGAGCGGGGACAACCTAATCAAGGAAATCCGGCAGCTGTATGCATCCGTGGTGACTGACATCAAAACTGTGGACATCGACTGGGTCCCAAGCCATGTTGACATTAAAGGCAATGAACAGGCGGATAAGGCAGCCAAGCAAGCGCTCAAAGATGGAACTATGACCAGCATATGACTCTCAAAGTCCGAAACGAACGCCATAGTCAAAAGGCACATCAACAGCAAATGGCAAAGACAATGGGACGAAAGCACAACCGGCAGGTTCCTGTTCAGAATCGTCCCTGGAGTCAAACGCAAATACCAAAACCACATCCCAGGACGCCAAGGGGACATTGTATTACGCCACATCAGAATGGGTCGGATCAGCGTTAACCAAATACGAAAAAAACTCAACCTGTCAGACACAGACCAATGTGAGGCCTGCAAGGAGACTGAAACGCTAGACCACTTCTTCCTACGGTGCACTGAATATACAGGCATTAGAGAGGAACTCATCAATACGCTGAGAAAGGGAAATTTCAATCTTGACCCTATAGAAGACATTATAGCGATGCGTGACCGACAGATCAACCACGAATTAATCAAGTTTGTGCTTGCATCGGACATACACATCACATAATCAGAACACATTTTGTTTAGCATTCATTAGGCCACATCAGGCTTATTCATGCGTGTTGATAAGCTGTGGTCGCATGAATAATCTTACAAATTTGACCAGTACATGTTAGCGTTAAATTACGCCACATCAGTCTTATTCAAGCGAGTCGATAAACTGTGGTCGTAAACGTTCAAACCAGCTTGCAAACACTTAAACAAAATAAAATTAATATATTTGTTAGAGCTAAATTACGCCACATTAGTCTTATTCAAGCATGTCGATAAGCTGTGGTCGTACACGTTTAAACGAGCTTGCAAACACTTACAGACAAAATATAATCAATATACACATACATGCCTGCGTCATGAGTAACGTATGTTTATAAACATTCGCATTGAATCTTTAGAATTCATTAGGCCACATCAGTCTTATTCAAGCGTGTCGATAAGCTGTGGTCGTAAACGTTCAAACAATATTGCAAACACTTATAAATAAAATGTAAGTAACATACTCGTGGGTGCCTGTGTCATGAATTGATGACCCAGAGTATGTGAGTACATGCCCAAAAACATCTGTCCATATTGTCTTTTGATCTCTTTCTTTTTCTTTCGGCATTGTTCCCATTCTTTTTCTTTCAGAGCCAGATGCGGAGCTAAATTGCGGCAACGAACCCAACAACGACAGACGGGCAGAAAGACAGATGGAGGACTGAAACAGACAACAGGACAGCAGATGGGCCTACCTGACGACGGACCGCGAGGGACATGGACGTGTGTCCATCTCATTCGTGGTCCGTCGGCGGGTATGTTGGTCTGTCGAACGGACTGACAAACCAATCAACAATTGGACAGACTGACGGACAATTCTGGGCACAGCAAGCTGCTGGAGTACGCTTACGCAATGTACTTGGCCCGCTTGCTCAGTCTTCTTGGATGGGACTTTAAACTGAGGTCCCGTCATACAGTGCTCATCACTGTGTGAACGTGAGCTAGGGCTAGGTAGGCAAGAAATTTCGGCATAATCAAAGTAAACCGGATGCTGAATGGATTCGTCCTCGGATGGAATCACGCAACATACGGATTACAAAATCAAAACAAAATTGCTAGAATTAGAATCTTTCGGACTTTTCAATGGGTCTATGGAGCGATGCAACCCGGATGACTGATCGTGTTCGTCCGTGGATTGACGCAGTCACCATACGGGCTGCCTAATAAATCAAAATCAAACAAGTGCGCGCTGGTGCCTGCTCGGATGATGGCCAAAAGAGCAAATGGGTCCCAACACCCTAAAGACCCCACATCCCCACCTCCCCGCACCCCCCAAAGGGGCCGAGAGGTCTCTGACCTAAGGCCCACCCAGGGTACATCAGGTCACAAGACCGCACGCACCCACACCCCTACACCCAGCACCTACCACATTCCCTTCCCTACCCCTGCTAGGCCCAGGTTAGGCCCTCCCCATCCCTCACGCCCAAGCATGAGGAGCAACAGAAAAACCATGGTCAAGAACAGCACATGCCATCTTCTACATGAGACAAAATCGAGAGACAACGATCAACACACACCGACGTCACAAGAATTCACAAGAATTCAACAGAAACCACAAAGGCCAGGCGTGAGTCTAGACCCTAGCATTGGGAACTAGCAAATAAACGCCTTACATATTACAACACACTATCCTTGATGCTGTATAACTGTAGCAGCTGGGCAGCTACAAAGGTAGCTCTAGACAAATTTGATGCCTGCCAGCTCACATGCCTCGGCACCATCACTGGACGCCGATGGCCAGACAGCATAATTTCCAACGACGCACTATACAAGATGTGTAATACATCACCGCTGTCCGTAAAAGTCGCTCGGCAAAGATGGACCGTGTTTGGTCATGTGCTAATGATGCCAGAAGACACACGCGCACAGCAAGCCTTGGAATTCGGCCCGCTGCGATCCAGCAAATACAAAGCCAGGAGTGGACGTCATTGCATAAATCTGCTAAGCATTCTACGGGGTGACATCAAGAAAGCAGGACTCGGTACACTCAAGTCAAGAATTGACCTGGGTGAGCTAAAGAATTTGACTGAGGACAAGCCACAGTGGTCAAAAGTGAAGAAGGGCTGATTGCAGCTGTATGATGTTTCTCCTGCTACAGCCTCTACTGTACACAGTAATCATACATGCACTGCCACTTAATGCACAATGGTACCCGATGGATGAATCCAGTTTCTCAGTCAATCATATGACGTCATAATCAACTACGAGACGTGTAGGCTGACGTCATAATAAATTATGCTATGAATGACTCGATTTAGTCCATCTTAAATGCTTAATAGTATGTCAAGTTGTACGAATTGTATGCCTTTACCATTTAATAAATATGCTTTTGACTATTTTAAAACCAATTTGACTGGACGCTGTTGCTGCTATTGGCCTAATCCACTGGCAGCAACAGCACCCAGTCAAGTTAATTTCAAAATATTCAACAACTTACCTGATTAGTTTTCTGGAAATTGAGATTCATAGAGTGCAGGAATCAATCGATCCCAACACGGGCAAAGCGCGTGCGGAGCTTAGCTAGAGATTGGCGGAGCATAACTAAAACTGGTTTCCTCCGTTTTATCATAAATTTTCAGAATGATATAAAATCACTAAAAATGTCCAAAACACGGCAATGAATGCTTAAAACCGACCATAAAATAAGCAAAAACAGCTAAAAAATGTCAGATAATTGTGAAAAAATGTTTTATATTTAAGGTAGAAATGGTATAGAATGATCATACTTCATCAGCCCCCAAACTAGATCCTTCAATAAAAATTGTAAGAGCGGGGATAAAATGTTAATATTACGTAAATTATCAAAAGCTATTAAAATTACGTCCGCATTCCTAGATTAATATCCCATATGCATGCCGACGGATATAAAACATGGCACGTCAGATCATCGTCCAAGAATTGCATCATCAATCCCTCAAATCACATGATATTTATGCTCACGGTTATATAATCTGCATATCAGTTTCAGTTTCACGTTTATTACACTCAGGCTACCGAGGCAGCGTATGAGGGTATATATTTATAACAATTACTATGGCGAGTAAAGTGACAAAATATGCAATGATTATCACGAGGTTAATAAATAAATAAATACTAATTACATTAATAACAGCGACAATAGACTTGTTGACTTATTTTTTCTTGGCATATAAAATGTATTTACAAATTTTTCGGAGAACTGGACTGTTGCATATTGAAAGAAGTCATTTAGCTTTTTCTATCGAGTTATTGGTTGGGTAATAAGAAGGGATTATCCGATAAGTCTTTGTCGTTCAGGGCTAAATTTTGTACAATGAAAAAGAAAGTGCAATTCGTCACCTATGCAATTACATGCATTGCAGATGCGGTCATTTCTATCAATTCCCTCTCATCTCTTGTCTTGGCCTCGATGTCTAGTTGGCGATTCAATCTTCTGATCGCTTCAAGCCGTCTATTTAGTGAGATGAGACACGTATGGTCATTTCCCCGATATGCCAAGTTACTGGGCCAATACCGGGCCTTATTGGCCAGGTATTGGTCCAGTACCGACCCAGTAAGCTGTGTCATCGGGAGTGGGGCTGGGTGTGTGGATATGTTAGGCATTTGTCTGCTTCTAAGAGCACAGCGTAGAAGTAGAACCCCAATCTACGGGTGTGGTGTGAATGCGGTAAGGAAATTGGTTCCAGCTAATGAGAAACACGTCAAGCAAATTAAATTATACTGCGCCAAAGGCTCATTACCTAAAAATAATTCCAGATAAAAATACACCACCAAAATCAACCCTTGTTTAGCTGAAATACGAACATCTAAACATTCTAATCAACCATGTTATGAATTGGTGGATATTTTGAAAAGGAAATTTCAAATTTAACATAGCTACTAAAATTTTATCTTAGTTTCAGAATATTCAGACCAATACACTCACACTCTCAAGTATATGCTTGATTGATCTAGTTGTAATCTTCGACATAGAAAATTTAATTAAGGAACATCTATTACATTTAGAATATCAAAGTCTTCTCTGCGCCTCATTAAAACATATACTACCAGCAACGTAATAGCAGTAGCTGCGTGCGACTCCTTTAGATTACTTCAAAGACTAAAGGTTTATGGGAAATATTTATCGTTATCTTAATCATGGCCTGCGCCAATACAACTTCTTACAACACAACGCAACCCGACGGGGATTTGAGAGATTGCGCACCAGACAAAAATACACCACCCAAATCAACCCGGTACGTCCCTGCTGTGTGTTTATTCGCTGGCCAAACTTAGTCTTACTCGTTGAGTTTACGTTGGCCCAACGTATCACGTATATTTCCCAACGTATAGATATAACGTTGGGCCAACATAACTAACTTGCAATCATCCAGCCAACGTAAATAAAACATTGGCCTAACGTAAGAAAATTTCTATCAATTATCCAACGAAACGCCAACGTTGGACCAACGATATCATACGTTGATCCAACCTAAGACTAACAAGCAAGACTACGTTCGTTCAACAAATTAAACTTACGTTTGGCCAACAACCTAACCTCACTTGAACACACCACCACGACTTGATAAACCAGCTTTGAACATCAAGGCTTCAAAATACTTTGATCAATTAAAAAACATTATTAACTTTCACATTCTGGTCAATAATTTGGGACGCATGTTGTAAGTACTGTGGGCGTTGAAACGCCTGCTACCAGGGCAGTAGATGTAAAAACTACCAACCAACCGGGACGCTACGCTGTCATATCAATGTGCCTTTCTATTTTTAGCCATTCCCCGCCCATCTATAGCTAAGCTCCATCCACACCCCGCTCGTGTTGAGATCGATTGATCTCTGAACTCCCTGACTATCAATTTCCAGAAAACTATTCAGGTAACCTGTTGAATATTTTGAAACTAATTTGACTGGGTGCTGTTGATGCCTGTGAGTTAGGCCAATAGCAGCAACAGCACCCAGTCAAATTAGTTTTAAAATAGTCATGTTTATTAGGCCTAAATAGTAGAGACATACAATTTGTACAACGTGTCAGACTATTAAGAGTTAGAGACGGGCCTAATAGAATCATTTATCCCACACATTGCTTAGCTAACTATGACGTCATATGACGTCAAATCATCGATGGATACTCTGGAAATGTGAATGGCATGACACCCATGTCTCAATCAAAGGAGATAAAGCAAGGTTCGGACAAATATACACAGGGAGCGCAATGGAGGGATCCGATCTGTTACTCAAATATCTTGCCCGACTACTGGACAGGAGATATTAAATGTGTGTATATTCAATACACATCAGATATAATATATAGTGGCCCATCGATAGATCATAGCTAATTTAGTTTTCAGTGGTTGATAATGTTAAACTATTAAATAAAACAGAAATAGATGTATAATCTTACCTGTATGTCTGTCTTCAGAAAATCGCAGAAGGATATGAAAGAAAATCAAAATTAACAGAAAACACAATATGGCAAGTATAGTATAGACGGGTAAACGATAACAGCGGGAATAACGATAATAAAAGATATCACGATATATAGTTATTACGAGAGATGTTATCTAACAACATGCATTTTAACACTTTGAAAGCGATTGAAGTCATTTACTATTTAATCACGATTCTGTTGAATATTTTGAAACTAATTTGACAGGGGGCCTGTTGCTGCCTGTGGCAGCAACATCGCCCTGTCAACTTAGTTTCAAAATATTCAGCAGCCTGTCTGTAAAGGTATCTTTAAATTTAGAATCTGGTACTTCTGGTTTCAAAGGGTTGACAGGGAAAATGTAGATTGCACATAGTTATTAAATTTTTAAGGAAAACTTGTTGAAAAAATAAATAACTAAATAAGAATTGAATAAACAAATTGCTTAAAAGTTTACATTCAGGAGTAGTGACTTAAAATCCTGGAATGAATTAAATACCATATTAGGAGACAAACAAGGAATTAAGTTCTACAAATATCACATTGAATTCTGTCTTGAATTTCTACATAATTTAACTCGTATTAATATACTTTTGATGGAATAATACTGTAAATTGGCGTAGCGGTTTTAAAAAGGACGCATTTGGGCCGATATCGAATTGCAGCGCATTCTAACATAAGTTGTTCTATCAAACTAAGAGATGACAGGACGAATATAATTTTTGACGTTTCGATAAGAATAGTTAAGAATTTCTCTCTCTCTCTCTCCCCACCCCCACCGCCCCCCCCCCCCACCCCCCTCCCTCCCTCCCCCTCCCTCCATCTATACCCTCCCTCCCTCACTCACTCACTCGCTCTCTCTCGCTCTCCCTCTCTCCCTCACTCACACTCTCTCCCCGCAATCTCTCTCTCCCTCACTTTCTCTCTCTCTCTCTCTCTCTCTCTCCTTCACGCTCTCTCTCCCTCCCTCCCGCCCCCTCCCTCACCCCCTCCCTCCCTCCCTCGCTCACTCACTCGCTCTAGCTCTCCTCCTCCCTCCCTCTCCCTCTCCCCCCCCTCTCTCTCTCCGGATCAGCTTGGGGCTTGGGTGAATGTGTCGTATGGTCACCGGTATTACTCTCCGTTGGTTACCGAACCGCGTATACAAGACCGTTTTGGTATCTACTTTGGTCATTCTACGGTCAGTCGTCGGAGTTGTCAACACGTATTTTTGGTAATTTTTTGCATTGCATATAATAAGATTTAAAAACACGAGCTCCGCAAACGGCGCATAAAACCCCGCCATGATGACAAACCAACGAATAACAGCTATTAGAAAATATTTATTTCTTACTCAGACCCAGACCAGTCATCCTTATGAAGTGCCAAAGCGATCAGTTAAACGGTCAATGAGGTGTCGTCCTGAAACCAGTTTTCATGATGGCCGTCACTGACTGGCGGCCATATTGGAATTCAGATTATCGTAAATTTCGATAATTTCTTCATCAGATATATTTCAACCACCCTATGAGGTGATAAATGGTAACGGAGATATCATACAGAAACCTACTGTCAAGATGGCATCCCGTGGCTGGCGGTCATCTTGGAGTTCGGATCATCATGAATTTCCATAGGTTTCTTCTCCAGCCCTAGTCCAACCACCCTATCAAGTTTCAAAGCGATCCAATAAACGGGAACAGAGTTATTATCCGGAAACCAAGTTTCAAGATAGTGGCTGACGCTATCTTGAATTTTGGATCATTGTCAATTTCAATAGATTTCTTCTCCACACCTAGTCCAACCACACTATGAAGTTTCATAGCGATCCAATACACGATAACGGAGTTATCATCTGGAAAATCAATTTTCAAGATAGCCACCGGTGGATGGCGGCCATCTTGGATTTCGGATCATTGTCGATTTAGATATGTTCTTCCTATGAGCTAGTCCAAGCACCCTATGAAGTTTCAAAGCGATCCGATAAACCGTAACGGAGTTATCATCCGGAAACCAATTTTCAAGATGGCCGCCGGTGGCTGGCGGCCATCTTAGATTTCGGCTTATCGTCAATTTCGATAGGCTTCTTCCCATGACCTAGTCCAACCACCCTATGAAGTTCCAATGCGATCCGACAAACGGTAACAGAGTTATCATCCGGAAACTACTCTGCCGCCTGCAGGTCCACACGCCCGACCTCCCGCCCGTCCGCCTGGGCAGACGGCGCCATTACATAATACCTCGCCCAATTTTTTGTTAAGATATTTTTCTGTTCATTACATCTAGGTCCACAATTTAAGCATCTAAAAGTATACAATTTCAACAATTTTAATTCAAAGCATTTTTGGCGTGAATATGCATGCACGTTTAATACAGGGATACTTTTCCATGCAGCTATACCCAGCTCGTTTCTAGCTCAGCTACGCACATATTTTACGGCGTTGGAATCGAGTTGAACCATTGAATCCTGAATTCCCAGTGTCTAAATCTCAAGATAACTATACAGGTAAGCTGTTGAAAATTTTGAAACTAATTTGAGTGGGAACTGTTGCTGCCATAGGCAAAATATTCAACGGAGTGTGTATTAAATTGTGAATTCATCAACGAATACAATTCGTACACATTAGTGATTTTGAGTCTGACGTTAGTGGACGATATGTGACTTATTTGATTATGACGTCAGATACTTGAGTGGCGGCAGGCATGAAATGAACACGTTCCTGCGGTCTAGGTCAACCAGTTTTTACTGCGGGGCAACCAAATTGTAACGTACTGGTTGCCCTGGGGGACAATCTAGATAATTTGTTATTTTCAGTGCCTGTATATGTACTTTGGTGACTAATTATTTTAGTTAGTCTTAATTCTTCAGCACTCAAATCTTTTCAAGAAAATTTAAATTTTCTCATAGGAAATGTCCATTTGCAGACCAAGATAAGACTGTTTTTGAAAATTTACCACTGTCATTCCAGTGGTAAATTTTCAAAAATAGTCTTCTCTTGGTCTGCAAATGTCCATTTCTCAAGACCACTGTAGAAGCCGTTTTTGGCTGATATAAGTGTTAAAGGGTTAATATACCGCTTTGTATTTACAACGAGTCTGTAGTCTGTATAGCTTATGCAACAATACATTTTTTCAACAGAATTTACATAAATGAGGCAACTTGGAAGTACAGTTCAGCAACATAATTTAAATGGCGTACTTGCCCCTATGGGGGGGGGGGGCAGCACAATATTTTTCAAATTTTCGAGCCCTGGGCAGATTGAATCCCTCTGTTGAGTCAATGTGATTACCAAACTAACATGGCCATTGACCATCAAACCAGTTACCCGTATTAGATAATTAATATATGTACCAGCATTCATTTCAAGCATCTAACATGCATATAGGCCTATTATCAGTGCGCTTAAGCAGTTTCGAAAGTGAATTAGAGCAGCACAGACACTAAGTAAGAAAATTACCAAAATCATCGTCGTAAAACACGCCCAGTTTCTTCCATTTGTATTTGTATATCAAATCCGCAAATGTTCGGCAAAATTCGGTAACTCTCGGCATCATCTCGACCACGCTGTCATATCTGTTAACGATATGATGAGATGTGATTGACATGTAAGGTAGGCGCAGCTTCTCCGTTACTATGGCAATGGCGCTATGTAATGGACCGATTACTGTCTGAATGGAATGTTTCACAATTTCGTCTTCAACTGTAAAACAATAATGTAGGGCCTAATAGTCAGAAAACAGTGAACGTTATAGACTTTTTATCTATATATTAGGCTACCCTCGCACCCACGCACACTCGCACGCACGCATCACATATTCGAACTTTGCTATTTCACACAATTGACAAATCCAGTTCCAATCCGCACAAGGGACCTTTCCAGTTTTAGTCATGCCCTGCCCATATCTAGTTAAGCTCCACCCACACCACGCTCGTGTTGCGATCGACCGATCCCTGAACTCCCAGACTATCAATTTCCAGAAAACTATACAGGTACGCTGTTGAATATTTTGAAACTAATTTGACTGATCAAATTAGTTTCAAAATATTCAACAGAATCTTTATTAAATGGTAAAGATATACAATTCGTCCAACGTGACGGACTATTAAGCTTTCAAGACGGACTAAATCGACTCATTCATGCCATAATTATGGCATCATCCTACCCGTCAATTAGATGATTATGACGTCATATGACGTGAGACGATGGATGGATAAAATGGAAACGTCCATTCCTACCCTCAACCTACACTGACTCTATAAGTCAAGTTATGTAAGGTTAAGTTAATAACGACAATCTGAATGTGATTCAGGACAAACGCACACAAACACAGCAGTGTGGGATATTGCCTATGACTCATGGAAATAGTCACGAACCTGTGTCTCCGTCAATACGTTCACCATGGACCTTATTGATGAATTCTCAGAACTCACCATGTGCCATGATCCTCTTTCTATTTAAGGCGGTGGTTTCCCTCAGCACACGTTGTACGCAATTTCTAGGCCTATTATGTACATCCTCCTATGTATTGAAATCAGCTCGAGAATTTCTCTGTACTATGGCTGCCAATCCCGGTCAAACAATACTAGCTACCAGTATAGTACGAGTATTGTTTGTTATCAACATCGGGAAAAAATTCAAAAATATAGTTCGAAGGATTCTCGTGCCAGTATTGTTTGACCATCAATTTTAGGGGTTTTTCAGCATGTTTTTCAAGCAATAACCGGTAATTTGGAATGAGTATTGCTAACACCTGGTTGCCTAAAATGCATTTCCTTTCACCCTTACTACTCTGATGTCATGTTCTATTTTTTACCTTGTCCATAGCAAAGAAACACATGTATATTTTTCAACAATTTTGGCGGGCGATGTTGCTGTCTACTACAGCAACATCGTCAATCAAATTTGTTGAAAAAATGAACGGCAGTTTGCCTTTTAATTTAATTTTGCATTTAAACTTTTTAACATCTGAGTGGTAAGAGTCAAGTCCATGGCAACCACAATGTGTGAAAATCAACAAACTAACTTCTATATAGATATAGAAGAATCGATTGATATACCAAAAAACCGGATGTTTACCGCTTACTTTTATGTACATTGTCGTATATGGTAGCATCCGTCTTGGTTCGGGTAACGATATCAACTTAATCTTCGCATGAGACCGTTCTGACTTGATGTAATCTTGAAGTGGCAGCATCCATTCTGACGTAACACCTGGAACACAATAGTAAACATTAATGGGTGAATTCACTTTTAGCCATACCACGTCCATTTCTAAATAAGCTCTACCCACGCTTTGCCCATGTTGGGATCGATCGATCCCAGAACTCCCGGAATCTTAATTTCCAGAAAACTATGCTGGCATGCTGTTAAATCTTTCGAAACTAATTTGACGGGGTGCTGCTGCTGCCTATGGCAGTAACAATATGCAGCAACAGCGCTCACTCAAATTGGTTTCGGAACATTCAACATAATAGTTATTAAGTAGAAAAGACATATAATAATTCCTATACATGACGGACTTTTAAAAGTTCATGCCGGACATAGCTACGACATTAATTTCGCATTTGATTGTGGCGTCGGCCTACATATGGCATAGCTCATTATGACGTTATGCACTTGCCTGTGACAGTCGGATTCACCCATTACATTACATCTGTGAATAGACAGATTCGATCTGTCGCTCAAGTATCTGACGCCATATTGAATTGCGTCACCTCACTCACTCGTTAGCTGACGTCACACTCATAATGCCTTATAGCTCCGCCATGAAAATCGAGAAGTCCGGGTCCAATGTACAAATTCCAAGTATTTGCTAATTTTAACATTTAATTATTATTCAGCCTTGAAATTTAGATTCTGGTAGCTCAGGTTTCAAAGTATCAAACCGATACCAACACGTGTAACAAATGTACGGTTCTTAACTAGAAATGGGTGGGGCATAGCTTAGAAATGAAACATCCATTACCGCCGGGCCATGGATGTGTCTATGCGTGCATGTGCGTGCGTACGTGTGTTGCTATGA
>CM067366.1:51807654-51854205 GCA_034401795.1 Chaetoderma sp. LZ-2023a | reverse complement strand
GTTGCTATGAGCGTGGATATATGCCTATGCGAATGCGTATGGGAATGCGCACATTTCATAAAAATTTATTTCCAAGTGCCGTCACTGGGGACTAAAATATAACACTCAAGATTTAAGATAATTGTTCTGCGTTAAACTTCAGATTATTGTATTATTCCAGTTTCTTTCTTCTTTATTTTTTTATCTTTTTTATTCTCGTTAATGCTTTCCAGCGGATCTCCTCCTACAGTTTTCTTCCGACCAGCTCCAAAATTGGACAGCTTCTAGTACCCATTGGGCATTCTCCGTATGCGTCTATGTTGGATGGATTTAAGGGCTTTTCGAACTCCCACTTTTCCATAAGTAGACGGCCACATAGGAACTGTATAGGCAATTGTATTTTTGACGTAAGATTATGCCTATAGAAAGGGGTACAGGTTAATAACGTTATCGATTACACACAATATAAAGTACGATAGAAAACTAGAATATCGCCAGTAAGTATGAAAACTAAAGACAACAGACGCGGTAATTACATTCAAGGGGAGCGAGTGTAGGAGAGGAATGGGAAAGAAATTCTCATTGCTTTACTGAATAATAATCCATGGTTGGTGGCATGATGATGATGATGGTGGTGGTGATGATGATGATGATGATGATGATGGTGTTGATGACGACGAGGACGACGATGACGACGACGATGACGACGACGACTACAATTATGATGATGATGACGATGATGATGATGGTGATGATGATGATGATCGCCAGTCTAACCTGTTGCTGTCGTGAACAGCAATATCTCTCAGTCAAATTAACCTCAGGATATTTTTTTTATTGCAACTGATTTACTGCATTTTGGCCATTCGAGTTTGGAGAGATAAACAGTATACACGCACCATTGCGTGACGACACTGAACAGTAAGCATTATTTATGCTTGGCAAAATTGTTTTTTCAGAATTTCTGAAATGATATATGGCTATGAAAATTCTCATGTCAACCCTTTAACACTCATATCAGCCAAAAACGACTTCTGCAGTGGTTTTGAGAAATGACCCTTTGCAGACCAAGAGAAGCATATTTTTGAAAATGTACAACTGGAATGACTGGCTCGATAACCGAGCCAGTCATTCCAGTGGTAAATTTTCACAAATTGTCTTCTCTTGGACTGCAAATTGACATTTTCTTTGAGAAAATTGAATATTTTGGAACGAATTTAAGGCTTAAAGGGTTAATGTATCTATTCTCCAACCACTCAGTATTTATACCGCCCTGCCCTGTAATGTGTACTTGAGCCGGCATAGCCACGTTCACGGATGATGAGAATGAGGTCGGGGTGATGATGATGATGTATTTACAATTTAGATACATGACAGGTCACGTGTGGACTGCCTTGGAAGAACGACCATGTTCCTAATACATTATGGACAAGGCGAGTTTGTATAGATAGTGCGGGTGGGTTTTAGCCTCAGGTAACGCAAAGGTTCATCTATATATATATATATATATATATATATATATATATATATATATATATATATATATATATATATATATATATATATATATATATATATATATATATATATATATATATATATATATATATATATATAAGATTGATCAAAATAAAGACTATCATTACACCACGTGGTCTAGAAACTTCATCTCTTAGAAACAAATATCATCTTTGTGATATTAAATTGTACTCAATAAGGCACCTAGCATGGACGATGAGAAGTTTATGTTTAGCCTTTGGCCTGGTGGCCTGTATCGACAGGGTCGATTGCAATTTTTGTTAGAGTTCCATTTGTGCTGAAACAGTTGAGAGGTCGGCCATCAAGCTCTTTAATGTTAGATTGTCAGAATCTAAGCCAGCACCCATCAGTCATTCGGACAACGTATCACTGAGATATAAACATATATACACTGGGTATTTTTGCCATGCGCTTATTAGTCCGTTAACCCTCAATTATTTTCAAGAAAATTTCAGTTTTCTCATAGCCATTTGCAGACCAAGAAAAGATTATTCTTGAGAATTGAGCACTGGAATGGAAGGCGGGAAGGGTGAGTGAGGGATCGAGGGAGGGGAGAGAGCGAAAGATAGATCGTTTTATAGAGGGGGTGAGAGGGGAAGGAGGGAGACAAAGCGAGAGAGATAGAGAGAGAGAGAGAGAGAGAGAGAGAGAGAGAGAGAGAGACGGGTGGATGGATACGTGGAGGGAGGGAGGGTTGGGGTGTAGGGGGGGGGGGGGCAAGGGGAAGAGGGAGGAAGGGGGGGGGGGAGGGAGGGAGGTAGGGGAGATTGAATCACAAACAAAAATAGACTGAATTTAGAATTTGCCGCAGTATTATCTTAAACCGAAAGCCAATAGGGCCGCTACCCGGGTTAGAGGCAACACTATAAAGTACGATACAAAACTGGTTTAGCACATTGCCAGTAAGTATTAAAACTAAAGACAAAGGACGAGGTAATAACAAAAAAGGGAGAGAGTGTGGGAGAGGAGTGGCTGGAAAATTCGCAGTGCTTTGCGGAATAATGATAATGGAAGCGATCCATTGTTGGTGGCATTCGCTTTTGATACACGGCCGGTCAGTATTTACACCGCCGTGACCTGTAACTTGTACGTTAGCGGCATAACTACCTTCGCGGCTCATGAGGATGAGGCTGGTGGTCATGCTGATGATAAATTGACCCACTTGTCATAATCTATCTCTTCACACGCACACGTTTTCAACGTAAATTTAACCCACAGATACATGGTTGGTCCACGTGTAGACTGCCTTGGAAGTACGATCATGTTCTACAGTATCAGCGTGGTATAGCTAGGTCTCGTGCGGGTGGGTATTGGTTTCAGATAATGGAAAAGTAGAATTCTCTCTAAGGCTGATCTAAATAAAGACTATCATTACGACAGATGGTCTAGAAACTACAAATCTTAGAAATAAATATCATCTTTGTGATATTAAATTGTATTCGATAAGGCACCTAACATGAACGATGAGAGGTTTACATTTAGTATTTGGTTTGCTGGCCTCTATGGACATGGTCGATTGCAATTTTTGTAAGAGTTCCAAAAATTGCGCAGAGACGGTTGAGGGGTTGGGCATCACGCTCTCTCCTGTTAGACTGTCAGTACCTAAGGCCCGTTTTAAAAGTCGAACTTTCTGTCACGCCGCGCCAATGACGACTGGTTTGATTTATATAGTGGACTCTGTCATTTTCATTTGCCGATACTGCACATGAGAAGTTCGACTTATTAATCGGGCCTTAGACAGCACCCATCAGTCATTCTGACAACGTATCACTGAGATATATACACTAGGCATTTTTGGCATGCGCTGGGAGGGAGGGAGAGAGAGAGAGTGGTGGATGGATGGATGGATGGATGCAGGGAGGGAAGGAGGGAGGGAGGGAAGGAGGGATGGGGTGGGTGGGTGGGGGAGAGAATCACAACCAAGAATAGACTGAATTTAGAATTTGGCACGATATTATCTTAAACCAATAATGGCACTGTTGTGAGATATTCTGATATAACTATGATTTATGTTATCGGGAGATGGTGATCAACAAATTAAACTAATGGGTGCATGACTGTCGGCTAAGTTAGCACGTGGAAATTGAAGCCGCACGCTGCCAGTGCGTCAATAAAATAGAAATACATATACTGCCAGAGCCGTGCTGGAGTCAGAGTACAATAGGCGTAAAAGCCTAGGATTGAATTGTGGCAGGTGCATCCACAGATAGTCCCATATGAATCGTCAGTGTGTCAGTATATCAGACATGTGAAAGCTGGTCGGCCAATCCTTGACTATTTAGTCTTGGTGCGGTGGTCCAGTGGAAAGATGCCTGGTTGCTGATGCTATGCGGAGTTGCAGAATGGCGGTTCGATCCCCCGACCGGGAGATGGTGATCAACAAATTAAACTAATGGGTGCATGACTGTCGGCTAAGTTAGCACATGGAAATTGAAGCCGCACGTTGCCAGTGCGTCAATAAAATAAAAATACATACATACATACATACATACATACATACTACATTTCCAAACGATCAGCAAAATTTATCCTATGAGCAACGCCAGGCCCTTTTAGGTTTATCTAGAAAAAGTTAAATTGTCATCAAACCTGCGGATAAAGGGTCGGCTACTGTAATAATGGATAAAGACAACTACATCAAAGAAGCGCATATAGACAGCTTACACAAACATTGACATCGAAAAGGGTCTAAATTCAATTCGTAGAGCGTTTGCCGACTATCCTGACACAAACTGGCCCGACAGAGAAGTAATAGCTCTATTAGTGCTTAGTCTGAAGGGCAATGACTTTGGATTTGCTGGTGAAATTTTCCAACAAATCTGTGGCTGTGCAATGGGTACGCGTTTCAGCCCAGGTTTCGCTAACCTTTACATGGCAGAGTGGGAAAAGGAATCACTCGAAAACTGTCCAAATCAGCCGCTCATTTACCGCAGGTACCTCGATGATATTTTCATGATCTGGCAACATAGTAAGGAAGCATTTACCGAATTTCTGGCCATTCTGAATAATCATGATCCGAATATCAAGCTAAAAGCTCAAATTGATGAGCTGTCCGTAGATTTCCTGGATGTAACTTTATACAAAGGTATAAAGTATGAAACAACTGGTTACTTAGACTACAAAGTTTATTTTAAGCCAACCGACTCGCATCAACTACTGCACAAGAAATCATTCCATCCACCGCATACTTTCAAGGGACTTGTAAAATCACAAATAATCCGTTTTCATAGAAATTCGAGTGATAAGAAAAACTTTGAATCATCATGTTCGACCTTATTCAAAGCCCTCAAACCGAGAGGGTACTCTTCTCGGTTCCTGCGTAAAATAAAGTCTGAAAGTTTGCATAATTTGCAAATCATTCCGGATAATGCCAGAAATTCTCGGCCTACCAAAATTTGTCATAATCGTCCGATTATTGGTGAAGGAAAATCTCGGAAATGTGAAAAGAAAAGGTGTAAATTGGATAAATTTCTTCCTTCCCAGAGTACATTCACGGGCCTTCAAAACAAAAGCAGATTTCAAATTCAGTCGAAATTAGATTGTGATTCTGAAAATGTCATTTACTTAATTTCATGCAAATTGTGTCAAAAGCAGTATGTTGGCGAAACGAAAAATCGACTAAGATTCCGAGCAACTAGACACCTTTCAGATATTAGACTAGAGGAAGACACACATGTGGCTGAACATTTTAATCTTCCTGATCATTTAGTCACTCGTGACAGTATATCAGACATGTGAAAGCTGGTCGGCCAATCCTTGACTTCCAGTCTTGGTGCGGTGGTCCAGTGGAAAGATGCCTGGTTGCTGATGCTATGCGGAGTTGCAGAATGGCGGTTCGATCCCCCCGACCGGGAGATGGTGATCAACAAATTAAACTAATGGGTGCATGACTGTCGGCTAAGTTAGCACATGGAATAGTTAGTCAATAAAGTAAAAATCATACATGTTAGGCCTATATTGCGCGAGAACCGCTAGAAATATAGTCTCTCGGATTGATCGCTTAAACCCTTTAAGCCTTAAATTTGTTCAAGAGAAATTCAATTTTCTCGAAGAAAATGTCAATTTGCAGTCCTAGACAAGACTATCTTTGACAATTTACAACTGGAATGACTGGCTCGATTATCGAGCCAGTCATTCCAGTTGCAAATTTTCAAAAATAGTCTTCTCTTGGTCTGCAAATGGCCATTTCTCAAGACAACTGTAGAAGCCGGTCTGGCTGATATGAGTGCTAAAGGGTTGAATATGGTGGAGCACGATAATTCAAGATTCATTCCGTTACACGAATTACTACAGATGAAAAGTTATGTTCGAAGTCATGTTAATCTGTTGATAATGAAAACAGATTCAAAAGGTGGTCTACCTTTTATTTGATGAAGCGCATTTCTGCGCGAAAGCATGTCAAAAATAATAAAGTTAGTCCTACTAGATATCATCTTTCGAATGCTGTTATTATTACGAAATCCTACGACAACGGATAGGCCTAATTCGTGATTTTACAATTACGTGAAAGGGATGTGGTATATATACACATTTCTTGTGTAGTAGTTGACGCGAGCGGATTCGGGTAAAATACACGTTGTAGTCTAAGGCCGTTTCCTCAGTATCCAGTCGTTGCATCCTTTCAGCAATTGACCTTTCCAGTTTCAGCCATGCTCCGCCCATCTCTAGCTAAGCTCCACCCACACCTCACTGTTGGTGGGATCGATGGATCCCCGAACGCCCGGACTATCAATTTCCAGAAAACTGTACAGGTTAGCTGTTGAATATTTTGAAACTAATTTGACTGGGCGCTGTTGCTGCCAGTAGTTGAATATTGACATAATATGATGAATGGCTAAACTGGAAATGTCAATTGTATAGCTAGATGGGTAGTTTGTGCGCGCGTGCGAGCCAGTCAGTATGTGTGTGGGCGCATATTGATCGCGTGATCAGATGCGTTACTGAGAAATCCATCCATATGACAGCATCGGTTCTTAAATAAGTGTATCTGATTGCGTTCTAAACTGACGTAATGCTTCCTGTAAGATAATAAACCACGTATATGTATTACCAAATAGACGTCGACTGCATCAGCTTTAAAAACATAATAAATGGCATCAAAACAACATTTATTTTCTCAGGCTAACAATTACATGATGTGTGTTCCAAACCAACTCCACATGACGGCAAGATAATTCCACAACTTGAGATAGTTAATCAGGAAAAACGACATACGACGTTATACCTGATTAAGTCTCTAGTGATAACATATGGCCTACGTAACCTGTATGAAGTAAGACACGAATCACGGTTTCTAGATACAGAAGGACGCCATGCCATGCCCTTGTTAGCAGCTGCCATTTGTGAGGCAACAGATGCGAGGGGCGGGTTATCGAGGCAGTCATTCCAGTGGTAAATTTTCAAAAAAAGTCTTCTCTTGGTCTGAAAATTTACATTTCTCCAGACCACTGCGGAAGTTGTTTTTGGCTGATATCAGTGTTAAAGGGTTAATACACTACGCGCTTCACCCTTTACCCCCCCCCCCCCCCCCCCGCACCTCCACCCTCCCCGCTCGCCCCCAGACCAGACATGATACATTCTTATGATATATATGGATTATATTCCGTTGAATATTTTGACACTAATTTGACTGTGACCCGTTGCTGCATATGGTTACTGTCAATTTAGTCTCAAAATATTAAACATCTTACATATATAGTTTTGTCTTGAAATTGAGACACTAAATTTTCTGACTATGTTATTCTAACTTCGAATCAAAATTCTTAGGTGTTCGTTTGAGAGGAGTAGACAATTAATTGGTTACTTTATTATTTTGATCTTTCGGGTGTGCTAATATTATCGCGCACCAAAAGTTCTCTGGCAACACATTTTGTACGGACAGCCCTGTTGATGTGTACGTGAATCCATGGGTGTTTAGAAAAGATTCTATCGCAATCTGCCACGAGCACAAATGGCGAAGGTAACTATTTGGATCCAAGGAATGTGTATTCCTCAATAGAGAAATCCAGTTTCAGCTATACGCCGCCTATCGTTAGCTAAGTTCCACCCACACTTCGATGTCTTGGGATCAACCAATCCCCGTATTACCAGACTATTTATTCCCGGAAACTGACTATACAGGTAAGTTGTTGAACATTTTAAACTAATTTGACCGGGTGCTGTTGCTGCCTATGGCAACGGCGCCCAGTCAAATTAGTTTCAAAATATTTTTACTAAATAGTCAATACATAAAATTCATATAACAACGCTTAGTCCGTCATCAATTGACGAACATAGCTACCTCATTCACGACGTCATTGATTATGACGCCAGCCTACACGTCACTCAGTTGATTATGACGTCATACGATTGCTGAATAAATTGGAAAGGTCAATTCTCTTTGAAAGATTTCACCTAATTCCGATATTACGAATGCTTGCCCATTGTTTGGAAACTGGTCTGTTACCATATGATTGATGGACTAGTGCTACAACTAATGAACGAGTATGTTCTTGTTGCAAATATATTGATCATCTTGGAGAGAATATTGAATTATTCTATTGAATATAATTAATAGCTATCTGCAAAATCGCATTGACCATACTACCACCTTCACAACAGAGATCTCGTTGTTCGTAACCGGAATATCGTTCAGAGCGGGGCTTTGTATAGATTTACGGACAAACAGTCATATTTTAAGAGTTGTTGGGACAAAAACGATGTCCGCCACTGACCAATCAATTTTAACGGTTGTTAATAAACATATTACCTGATAGATTCCATCCTCAGTATGATTATTTACAAAACAATGAGTATTCTGTATTTAACTCTCGATCTTTGAAACATGATTATTCTGTTCACGAGTCTGATTAGTCAATGATGCGCGTATTAGATTCTCCTTTCGACCTCTCCAGTTTATCCTTCCATCATATGACGTAATAATCAACTACGTAACGTGCAGGAATGATTTCATAATCAATGCCGTCACGAATGACGTAGATAAGCGCGCCACGAACGCATAATTGAAGATGGACTAAGCGTTGTTGTACTTATTGTATGTCTTTACTATTTAATAAATAGTCTGCTAAATATTTTGAAACTATAGGCAGCAGCAGCACCCAGCCAAATTAATCTCAAAATATTCAAGAGCTTACCTGTATAGTTTTCTAGAAATTGATAGTCAAGGAGTTCAAGGATCGATCGATCCAATACAAGCGAAGTGTGGGTGGAGCTTAGCTAGAGGTGGGCGGGACGTAGCTAAACCTGGAACGGTCCATTATTATACCAGGATGTCTAACTGCCCAAGTGCCACCAAAATTAATTACATTGATCAATCTTTCTGGAACCGATATTGAATTTACAAAAATTTACAAAAAATAGTCTTCTAAAATCAAAATATCTTGAAAAATATTGACCATCAAAATGTTTAATTAATATATCAAGTAGTATTTTGAGCGCTTTGAGGCGCTGTTCTCACAAGAAAGGGATAATATAAGTCTGTTTCCATAATAATTATTGTGGGCTACAACTCTGACCTATTTTAGCCCTCTTTTTCAGCTTAATCTTAGAATGGTTGAACCTGCAAAATGGCACCTGTAGTTCTCGCGAGTGATGTACATTTGCAGGCCAAGATAAGGCAATTTTTGAAAATTTATCACTGGAATGACTGGCTCGGTAACCGAGCCAGTCATTCCAGTGGTAAAGTTTCAAAAACAGTCTTCTCTTGTTCTGCACATGTACACTGTCAAAGCAAAAAGTTGAATTTTCTTGAAAATTAACAATTTAATGATCAAGTTGAACAAGTTATTTTTGTAAATTTTTGTGGCAAATTTATACACATTGTCTTCTCTAAATGGCCATTTACTGATTAAGAATTGCAATTTTTCTTTGAGATTTCTATAGCTTTAAAGGGTTAACTGATATGGGTAGCATTTTGAGCGCTTCGAGGCGGTGTTGACACAAGAGGCGTTAAAATAGTTCATACTGTCATAGCCACGATCTGCTGGGTTAAGTTCGACTCCTAAACATAGTTAGCTATAACTAACTAGAATACCAGCCGAACTTCAAATAGTTAACTAGCTAGTCAACTATGGTCAAACGAGCACCCGACCTCGGTTCAGATGGTTAGTCCGATATTTGCATAAATTTCAAAATGGCGGACACCGATCGCTTGCCACGAATAAATACATATAAAAGTGTAAATATTTCACTAAATAACTTAGGTTTGCTGAAATTATGCTTTCCCATTGTATGTCAATGTTCCCAAGCCCATATTCCTTCCCACTTTATGCCACATGGACGCTTTTTGACGTCTTCGCGGACAAAAATAACCCGTTTTCCTAGGTCATCAAAACAGACGAGGGAAAGGGTTAATGGAGACTGGTACCCGGCTCCAAATTTTCTGCAATAGTAATTCAATAGGGAACAGGGTACCAACGAACTATAGTCGACTACGATCAAGTTCGACTGGGCATAGCAACTGCGCATGGTCAGTAAACCAGCAAACTGACTACAGTTAGTGAGTCGAACTTGACCCTGGGGACCTACAGTAGGCAGGGTGTTTGCTTTAGTTCACCTTTCTAGAGTATCCATCCATTATCAGACCTCGTATGACATCATACTCCGCTCAGAGCATGTCTAATGACGTCATAATCATTACGTCACAAAGGGTTCCATATCGACCGTCACCAAATCTCAAATACTCCGACACGTTGCATGAATTGTATGTCTTTGTAATTCTTTGCGATTTAATAAACATGCTGTTGAATATTTTGAAACTAGTTTGACTGGGCGCTTTTGCTGCCTTAGGCAGCAATAGCACCCAATCAAATTGGTTTCAAAATATTCAACAGCTTAAATGTGTAGTTTTTTAGAAATTAATAGTCATGGTGTTCAGAGATCGATCGATTCCAACACGGGCGAGGTGTGGGTGGAGCTTGGCTAGTGATGGGCGGGACATAGCTAAAAATGGAAAGGTCCATTGAGTTTGTCTTTTCCATGAATTTCATTGGCCATCTCATTAAATTAATAATTAAAAATGCAAGATACACGCCCATTATGCCTCTGGTTCTGGTCGGCTTGTGGTAGCGGTGGGGTTCACATACCTTAATAAGAACTGGTTATAACAAGTTATGCAATTGGGGCTGGGTGGGGAAATAATGATCTATGCAACTTTGCTGCCTGTGAATGACCAGGAGTAAGGCCAACCATCCATCACCCTAGAGCCAGCGTGCTTCTGTAGCAAAGAGGGGGATAAATTAGCTAGGTATTTCATGTTTATTATTTCCAGGCGTCATAGGGATGAGCTCACACGTGGTGGCTGATGTGTTGAACCAGTGGAATGCGTCAATAAAATGATTTCGTTTGTATATATTTATGTCGGACGTGATTTAAACTATGATACCTTCAAAGAGAATGGTGTTTATATCAGTAATGAGACTCAGAAGTTTTAATGCAAATGAGTTGTCCCAAAACATATTTAGACACACAAGATAATATCTCTCTCAACGAACTTTCAAGATGAAATCGTTTGAACCTAAAAGCTAACTAATCATAGGTTGTCATAACCGCTTAATTGATGTTTTGAAAGGACTCTATCTCAATCTGCCATGAGTACAAATTGCGAAGGTACGTGTTTGGATTAAAGCAATCGTATTCCTCATTCCTTTTTGAAAGATTTCATTTTATTCCGATGTTGTGACAGTTTACTGACTCTTTGGAAGCTGCTTTGCTATGGGACAAGACTGATTGACTAACGATACGGCGAATGAACGACCGTATGAACTACGGGTAATGAACAAGTGGGGAATTGTCGAAAACATATTGACTATCATGAGCCGAGCATTGTCATAGTTTTATTGTTTTATTGACATAATTAATAGATATTTGTAAATACTCACAAAATAGAAGTGGGCATTCAGAATCGGCACATGGATTAGAGTAAAACTTTGTGCAGATTTACGAAATAGTCATCTTTTATGAGTTGCCTGACCAAGAATGATGACTGTCACTAACCAATCAAATAATAGGATTGTCAATAAAGAGATCACGTGATAGATTCCATCCTCAAAATGTATATCTACAAAACAATGGGTATTCGGAATCTAACTCCTGAAATTTGAACCATGTTTATTGTCTCCAATAGGCTAATTGGTCAATAACACGCATATTAGAATCATAGTCGCCTATTACTTTACCATGGTGCCTAACTTAGCAAACTTCACCTAAAAGAATGCGATTGACCACCTCTTCTGGAACCAATATTGAATCACCCACTCTCTAAAAAATGTTACCTTTCCAGTAGTGTTGTTCCGATTAATCGATTGGTTAGGTGATTGATTGGTTTGCATGTTCAATCAACCGATCGATCATGATTTCAGAAGCCGATTGTTGTTGTTTATAAATTGACTTTATTAATATATTTTAACTGATCAAGCTAGAAAACGAATACTTTTTGGAAAAGAATTTAAATTTAATTGTTACAACTATATAGTATCATTCCTTAGTCTAAGACCTTAATTCTTCTAGCACTGAAATAGTATGTTAATTTCAAAGCAACCATGCCAATAACTTGTTGAATATTTTGAAACTTATTTGTTTGGAAGCTGTTGCTGCCTAGGGCAGCAACAGCTTCCAGTCAAATTAGTTTCAAAATATTCAACAGATTATCTTTTAAATTATTAAGAATCGGTCATACCTGCGACTTGGTTTGAAAGGGGTAATTATAATTGAACTTGCTATAATTACTGCATTCAAAATGGGTACAAAATGAGAACCTGATATGATCAATCATTAATTGATCATAAGTAAGTATATAAACCCAATCATCGATCACAAAAATAGTACCAATTCCCATTACTACTTTCCAGACACCATGAAACCAGGATGCACATAATCTGATATACTCTCAATCCTGCCCGTAACGAACACTTGTTTACGACTGCCTGAGTTAAAGCACCACCACCCCGTGGCGCACGAAACACGTCCCCACTTATAGCCGGTATTATCATCTGTGTGTAGTACAGACACAGGGACATTTAGTTTTTAAGTCAGTTTCCAAATGTGGCCCCTTTTAAAATAGTTCTTACAGTTACAACCACGGTCGGCTGGATACATAGAGTAGTCAGGGGAGTGAGGTGCTTTAAATGAAGTTGATTTATGCAAACATTGCATCGCCCATCTCTTTGAATTAACATTGGAAAAATCGAGATACAGGCCCAATATTCATCATGTTATGATCAGCTTATGGTTATTGGGGTTCATATACTTCAGTAGATCGGGTTATAACCAGATATTCAACTGGAGAAAAATGATGATGTATGCAACTTTCCTGCTTGTGAATGACCTGGAGTAAATGAAGTTCAACCATCCATCACCCACAGGTAGCGTCCGTAGCAAAGATGATGATGAATTACATACGTATATCATGTTTATTATTTCTATGTGTCATAGCGATGGTCATGCCCTCGGCGACTGATGTGCTGAACTAGTAGGAAACAGTCAATACAAATTAATGATTCTTTCGTTTTAACCTTTCTGTCGCACCACATTTAAACTTTGATGCCTGTAACCCGGTTACCGAGCCAGTCATTTTAGTGGTAGATTTTCAAAAAAATATTTTTCATATGGACTGCAAATGGACATTCAAAAAGGAATATTTTGATATTCTTGAACAAACTTAGACATTAAAAGGTTAGCGAACACAGCATAGATGCCAGTAATGAGACGCAGAAGTGGTGTTTCAATACAAATGAGTTTCGCCAAAATAATATTTTTTATCAGACACAAGCTCTCTGAAAAAACTCTCACAAACAAATCTTTTGAGCCCACCAGATGGCTACTCATAGGCATTGATAAACCTATCCTTAATGGTTATCAGATTGAGCTGAAATAACAGCAAATTATTTTTTTAGGACTAGTTTTACCCGGTCCCTTATATCAACGGACACTGGAGAGGTTTACGCTAAGCACAGCCAATAAGCACTTCATAGGATAAATAGCCCACTTTAGAAGACGGTGGCCAGTGGTGTGTGTTTGTGTTATATGCATAAATGTGTTTACCTTATTCCGGATGAATTAGTGATCAATGTGTTCGAAAAAAATAGATTTATCTGTACGAGTCTACTCCAATTGACCTTTTCGATTTTAGCTCTGCCCCACCCATCTCTGGTTAAACCCCGCGCACGCTTCGCTCGTGTTGGGATCGATCGATCCCTGAACTCCCTGATTATCAATTTCCAGAAAGTAGGTAAGCTGTTGAATGTTTTGAAACTAACGTGCTGTTAGATACACACAGTCTGGAAGCACTATGCCCCACTCTCAGAAAAAACGGAGGAACTTCAGCTTCTTATTTCAGCGTCTCTGTTTTGCAACAATCCAATGAAATATAGAGTGTATTGGAGCTACTGAGACTAACTCTCACCAATGTGTATTATCTCGTTTACCCGTCTTCTCATCGCATGCTGATAGTAACAGTTTACATAGTGTGTGTATCTAAACTGTTACTGTCAAATACACAGACCAAACTGTGCAGATATTTCCATCACTACATAGCGTCATTTCATATCTCCCTCCTCCCCACCCCACCCCGTCTCTCTCTTTCTCTCTCGCTCCCCATCTCTCTCCACTGTCTCGTCCCTGCCTCTCCTCTCCACCACCTCTCTCTCTCTCCGCCCCTCTCTCTCTCTCTCTCTCTCTCTCTCTCTCTCTCTCTCTCTCTCTCTCTACCCCCTCTCTCTCTCTGTCGCTCTTCTCAGTCTGTTTCCCTCTTTTGCGCTCTCTCTCCCCCCCTCCCTCGCCCCCCACCCCCCCCCCCCCTCTCTCTCTCTCTCTCTCTCTCTCTCTCTCTCTCTCTCAGTATTAATATATAGAGCTATGCGTTCCGACACTGACAGCATACTTATTTAATTATCACTCAGTGCTGACTAGAAGCGTAACTAACTACGCTATGTCATCATCTCCCGATACGATAGATCACACGAGAGGAAACGTATAACAAGAAATGGAAAACTCATTACATATATTAAAGCCTATTTGAAGCGGCTTCATTGATGTCTATATGACAGTGTATCAGAACATAGGAGCGAGCGCCTTGCAGATGGAGGCAATATTTTATATGTATTAAGTCATTTAACAATACGCATGCTGAGCTGAATTTCTGCAGACTACATTTTACACGTGGTTTAACTCTAAGCTACCAACAACTTTCAGTCAAATTGTTTTCACAGTATTTAGTAGGCCCAGAGTTACTGCTAGATTGCACCAGTCAGATAATTAAACCTTTAACACTGATATCAGCCAACAATGGCTTCTAGAGTGGTCTTGCCAAATGCCCATTTGCAGACCAAGAGAAGACTATTTTTGACAATTTACCACTGGAATGACTGGCTCGATCTCTGGGTAGAAATATTATTTTTCAGCACTAAGAATTGGCATTTGTGGAATTCCATGCATCAATAATCAGAATTGGCAACATATCATCCTTCATTGTTCAGAAGTAGTCACAACTCCTCTTTCTGGGTAGAAATAGCATTTTCAGCACTAAGAATTGGTAAATTATTGTCTTTCAGGCAGTCTATCTAATGTAGTACATTTCTATACTCCACCCACGCTTCGTCCGTGTTTGGATCAATCAATCACTGCACTCTCTGAATCTCATTTTTCAGAATACTATACAGGTGAGCTGTTCAATATTTTGAAACTAATATAACTTGGTGCTGTTGCTGCTTATGACAACAGCGCCCAGTAAAATTAGTTTCAAAATATGCAACAGCATGTTTATTAAATAGCAAATAATTACGAAGATGTACAATTCATACAACGTGTTGGACCATTTGAGATTTGGTGACGGTCTATATGGAACCCTTTGTGGCGTAATGATTATGACGTCATCATATATGCGCTGAGCTGATTATGACGTGATACGAGGTCTGATGATGAATGGATACTCTGGAAAGGTGAATTGCGATGGGATTCCATTAATATCAACGTCAAGCCAGTAACAAGCAACTGACCCGCAGTGAGTTACTACGGACCTCTCCAGTTTATCCACCCATCATCTGACGTCATATAACGCCGTAATCAACTATGTGACGTGTATGATGACGTCATAATTAGTTACGGCGTGAATGACTCGGTTTAGTCCTTCTTTAACGCTTAATAGTCCGATACGTTGTATAAATTGTATGTCTTTATCATTTAATAAACATTCTGTTGAATCTTTTGAAAATAATTTGACTCGGTGTTGTTGCTTACCTGTACAGTTTACTTGTATAGTTTTCTGGAATTTGATAGTCAGAGAGTTCAGGGATCGATCGATCCCAATACAAGCGATGTGTGGGTGGAGTTTAGCTAGTGATGGGCGGGGCATAGCTAAAACTGGAAAGGTCTATTGTACTAAGAGGCAATGCATTTATAGCAGTTACTATGGCAAACTGAAATCACAATATTATTGACGGCATGCATCATAGGAAACCACATCCAATTTTCTAAACGCTTATGTACTATTTTAATATGGTCGTAAAATTTTCACTAAGGTATTTGCATATATGAAAGACACAATTAGGATGGGACAACCAAACTCAATGGCATTTAGCTGAAATTTGTACTTTCATTAGGCCAATCACCAACTTCGTACTAGCCAGTGAAAAAAATTATGTATAGATACATGTATATTATTTTAAGAATTCTCTTGCTGCCTATATGAGTTTTGTAGTGAATTTATGTAAACTCTTGCTAGTATCTGGCGATAAAGTTTGGGACCTCAATCAAAACTTACATGTTATCTGGAAATTAATGGCTGCCGAACTCCGGGGCATTGCACAAAATAGCATACTAAAGTTCTAAAACGCCATTAAACAAAACAAACCACGCATTCCACAGTTGTTTAGTTTTCTTGGTCACGCTGGGCCACACAAGCTGTTTTATTACAGACATGTTAGAGCCGTATTTAAAATGGGATCAGTTTTGGAAAAGTTCAGACTGCCCCTTTAACAAAAATAAGACTCTAATAATGGAAATAATTCGCGAATTTCGTAAAAACACATATACACCTGTGCAAAAGTTAAGCACCACCCTATTTTTACGCACATGCGAGGGTATATTCATGTGCTATGAAGAAAGCAATAGCATAAACATTTATGTACCCATCCATCTTAGTGCAAGAGGTAATAATCCAACTAGAGGAATGCTGATTATGATGGTGGGGAAACACTGTATGTTTTTGTTTCAACTTGAAAACGAGGCCTGAATATGGTTACGTTGACACAACTGACAACTATTGCCCTACAGTTGACACACGTGGCTAGATTGTCATTAATGGTGTCTGAAAACGAAGTTTAACATCTGTGCACGAGTTTTAGACTGTCATTATTAATACCGGGTATATCCACCTTGTGCCTGGATGACGGCCTGGACACGACGTCTCATGCTGGTCACCAACCGACTGATACGCCATTGTGGTATTCGTTGCCATTCAAGATGGAGTGCGTCTGTTAATTCCTGTAGGTTCTGCACAGGAGGATCCCTCCTTCTCACCATGTTTCCCAGAATGTCCCAGATATGCTCAATAGGGTTCATGTCAGGGCTCCTTGCTGGCCATGGTAGGGTTTCGATGGCATTCTGGCGGAGGTATTCATGCACAGCTCTAGCACGATGTGGTCGGGCGTTGTCATCCATGAATATAGGGTGGGTTCCAGGTGCATGATTTACAAAATGAGGGACCACAACTCTATCCAGTATGGAATCTTGATATCTTTGTCCATTTAGTGTTCCAGGTACAGTTAACAGATCCATCTTACAATCAAATGAGATGCACCCCCATATCATAACGGAACCTCCACCAAATGGAACTTCTTCCATGATGTTACGTTGGTCGTACGCCGTGCGTCTGGACCTCCATACACGAGTTCGACCATCTGTGGCATGAAGCAGGAACCGACTTTCATCGGACCAGTGTACCCGTCTCCAGGATCTCATGTTCCAGTGTCTTCTTTCGTAGCACCACCTCAGACGCGCCTCTTTGTGGTGTGCAGTGAGGAGAGGACGTCTGACAGGTCTCCTAGCTTTCATGCCAGCAGCATACAGTCTCCTTTTGACGGTAGACATTGACACTCTATTGCGCGTTTCCCATTGCTGGCTGAGCACTCTGCTGTTGGTGAATGGAGATCTCCTAACAAGGCGTACTAGGGCTCGATCATCACGGGCAGTAGTCTCCTTCGGTCTTCCAGATCTAGGCCTGTCCTTCACCTCGTTAGTTTGCCCATGTTTTGCAATCAAACGACTGATTACAGTATGGTTAATGTTCAGCTGTCTGCCAATCTCTCTGCATGATATACCAGTGGTATGCATGCCTATGATTTGCCATTTCACACGATCACTTAACCTTCGTCTTGCCATAGCGGTTCACAATCAAGAGCTAATTCTCTCTGTACAAATAAACCACGGTCATGAACACAAAATTCCTAATCTTGTCGCCTAAATCTGTATGTAATGTTCTACACCTCAAACTGGACTTTTACGTAACTGAACACGTGTGCTGTTTCCCGCCACGCACGGACATCAAGCGGCGTGAAGTCATGCATGCATGTGCATTTCGTACTTGGAATTATGTCAGCTAACGCGGGGACAAAAAGTATGGCAGCCTAGTTGTACCATCATGTTTCTACGTTCTATTGTTTTTGCTGGTGCTTAACTTTTGCACAGGTGTATATATAAATCAATGAGATTTTGACATTTGCTTCTACAAAATCAAGATTATCAGAAAAATTAACCTGCTATTTTATTTTACAATGGACAATTCACAATACCGCGGAATTTGGCTACATTTCTAGAGAATCTTT
The DNA here is from genome assembly GCA_034401795.1 of Chaetoderma sp. LZ-2023a. Classification (NCBI taxonomy): domain Eukaryota; kingdom Metazoa; phylum Mollusca; class Caudofoveata; order Chaetodermatida; family Chaetodermatidae; genus Chaetoderma; species Chaetoderma sp. LZ-2023a. The sequence continues at coordinate 51,835,870 of CM067366.1, read as the reverse complement.
GGGATTATGGTTATTGTTATTGAAGCAATGCTGAGAAGCCAGCTAAACAGCCAGCACTCCAAAAATTCCCATCTGGTTACTAGATAATGTGATCTAGATGTTAGGATAATAGTCGGAATGCACGCCGTCTATAAAAATTGAAATGTCCTTTCAAAACTAAGTCAGCGTTTCAGAGCATCTTTCTAAAGTGGCCATTTTTACTACAGGTTTGTGCCCGGTTGTGCAATCTTGTGTAATTCAAACTAACACATTTGGCATTTGAGTTAGTTTTGGTATAATTAGTTTTGTCAGATAACAAGCTTCGGAATATAAACGAATCTTTATTATTATATGTTTGATATGTCATCCTAGCTTGAAAACGAAGCCTTGCCACGGAGTTTGGTATACCCCTGAGTTTGGATCACTGACCCCACACCCAGATTCATTAAATCAAGCGGACAATAGGCGCCTTTTAAAATTACTATTTGATAGAACTTTATGAAATTATAAAACTAATAAATAAATGTATAGAAAAAAGGTTTGCCTATTTTGACATAGTCAGCAACCGTCTCTAGACAAATACGTCTCAAAATATTCAAATATCCAACAGCTTTCACGGTGCAGGATTAAGCCTTGTCAGGGCCGGGGGCAAAGACTAGTTCTGGATTTGAGTGGAAGCGAAAACGCAAACAAAAAGTGGGGGGGTTGGGGTCCGAAGGTCCTTCCCCTGAAATTTTTGAAATCTAGATGCTCCCAGATGACATCTCTTGCATTTCCAGAGGTAAATATGGACCATCAGGTGGTTGTTAAATTATTCTTTTTTAGTCATTAAATTTCATTTTTTTGTTCACTCAATTTTTTTAGCCGTTCAGTTGTGAAAACAGGACTGGATACAAAACTGAATGAACAAAAAAATGAATTTAAAACTGCTGAGATGCGATTTCCAGCCTTCTGCGGGGAAATATTGAATTTTATTTTACCTGCAATTTAGAACATTCTTGGAGATAATCAAGCGGTCAAATGAACAAGAGGCCCAATGGGCCTGTATCGCTCACCTGGAACATTGGCATTTCAACTAATCTTACTTAAGTTTTACATCTATCGGTGTCACTTCCAATGACTCTCAGTCAAATGGTTTAGTTTTCGAGATATTGACAACAATCTCTGGATTGTTTTTTTGCATTAGTGATTTTGAACAATGTTTAAGCGAAAATAGATGATATCAGTGCTAACAACAGCTGGTTTCTTAACTGTCTCACTGCTACAAGCCAGTGCAGCCAATAATTTCAATTTTCAAAAGCTCTTTACCTGCTGAATATTTTGAAAACAATTTGACTGAAAGTTGGTGGAGAGGGGTCAAAAGGTCTAATTCTAACCTGAATATCTCCTCCGAAACCATTGGACGGAATTCAACTAAACTTGGTAAGTGAGTTACCCATATCAATGTGGAGTGGATGAGCCCATTTATATTTGGCCCCACCCACAGGGGGTGAGAGATGGGGTCAAAAGGTCATGAAATTGATTGTAATGCAACTCCTCTGACACGATTGCACGAAATTCAACCAAATTCAGCATGTCAGTTACCCATATGATGGCGGACGTTTACATTTGTCTGTGCCCCGGCGTGGGTTGTGGGGTGTGGTCAAAAGTTCAAAGCGGCGAACGTGGGAATTGCGATGACGCGTCATTGACCGATCAATCTAGTTGTCATTGTTATCATTATTGTTTTAATTATGTTATTGTTATTGATATTTGTATCATTATATCCTAAAACACATCTCTACCTGTCTCTCCCTTCATAGCTTTCCTCCCTCTCCACCCCACCCCTCTCTCTCTCCCTCCACCCTTCTCTCCACCCGCCCTACCTCCGCCCCTCCCTCCCCTCCCTCCCTATCTCTCTCCCTCCCTCTCCCATCTCTTTCTCTCTCGATCATCTCATTAATGTAAAATATCTTGTCGTTTTAATATCGTCAGAAGGCCTAGAACGTGTAGGAACTACATGTGCCCAGTCCAGTTATATAATATGTACAATTAAACATGTTTAAACAAAACAAACTAGTCAGACCTGTCTAGTACAGACACTTGCTTCTGTGGCCTAATGGTTGTGTTTGTCAGGCAATATGACCACTCGCCTTAAGGAAACGTGCACAGTTCGCCACAAAATATATTTACCACATCCCATGCGTTACATTAACCCTTCTTGTGTCAACAGCGCCTTAAAGCCGCTCAAAATATTACTTATATTATTTTAATCAACGCTTCAACCCCTCTTGTGTAAACTTAACCCTTTAACGGTCAAGTTGGTGAAATACGGCGCCTTCCGTGATCATGAGAAATGTCAATTTGCAGGCTAAGAGAAAAATATTTAAAAAAATTTACCACTGGAATGAGTCACTCCAGTGGAACATTTTCAAAAATACTCTTCTTAGTCTGCAATTGGGCACTGGTTAAGCAGAAATTTAAATTTTCTTGACCATTACGCTTTTGATGAATGTCCATTTGAAGGATAACAGAAATCTATATATTTTTTAATTTTCGTTTTAAATTTACAAGATTACTCAATGCTGCAAAAATCAAAATTTTCGTGAAAGGCATTGGCAATTAAATAGTTAATTGAAATAAATAGTATTTTAACGCTTTAATGCGCTTTGACACAGCAGGGTTAATGGCAAAGATTTGTAAAAAGAAAAAGGTGAAATTTTCGCTCAACGAATGCAGTTTATTTGCAGGCCAAGAGAAGACAATATTTTAATTTACCAATGGAATTTACAAAAAAAGCCTTGTGTTGTCTTGTAAATGGTGCTGTCTGTTTTTGATATTAAAAGGTCAAGAATATTCAAGGCTTTGCATAATCAGTGTCCATTTGGATGCCAAGAGAAAACTATTTATGGGATTTTATCACTCTTCAGTAGTGTTGGGGAATGCCCATTTGCAGACCAATAGAAGACTATTTTTAAAAGTTTACCAGTGTAATGACCGGCTTTGTAAATGGTTGACCGGCTTTGTAAATGGTTACTTAAGTTGGCACAAGATGGATTAAACGACCTTCTGTATTTGCTGCCTAGCCCTCACTCTGACGAGCTGTTGAATGCACGCTATAGACAGGCTCAATAGTCTACTCTAAAGGATACGCGGCATTACCTTATATGGTTCATGCTATGTGTTTGCTATTAGAAAATGTATTCGCAATTAGCTTTGTTTGTTTGCGTGATAGGACGAGTTATCAATCTTGCCATAAAAATGATGGTTTGTTAAGAGCTATATGGCTCTAAACGGCATAAAGTAATGCGGTTATCGCGGTCTGTGTAGAGGCGATGAGTACGTGAATGCAGTGGAACGCTGAACGCCTTGTTTATTATTAGTTACAAATTCTTACAGAAACCCAGAAAGGACGGTAAACATGGTCGTAGCATAAATGATTAATAAATTAATGAATGATGTATGCTCGCGTACATTATAATTACATGAAATATCAAAAGGACCAACCGACCTCTATCGCTCATCAGCAATATCAGTATTTGAATATTGAACGTATGTCTGCAGATATCTACGCATACATTTGCAAATGCATGAAACATGTGCAATGAGCTATGAAATAAATGAATGTATGTCCAAAATGAAAAAAAACCCTTTCAGACTGAAAAGTAGTGCATTGGTAGATTCAAACCATGGACGCATCTAAGACTCTGGTTTAAAGAGTATAGTGTGTGCGTGTGCGAAATGGGTGTGGGTGTAGAGTTGGGGTTGGGGGTTGGAGGTAGCTCCCATTGTTTGGGTGTGTGTGTCTGGGGGTGTCCTAGCCAGGAAAATATGATCTGAGAAATGGCAAGTCAGTTCCTGTATTCTGATTGATCGATAACACTTTACTCTCTAACTTTGACTATTATTAAAAAATTATAAACTACGAGTGCCTTAGGGGGCGAACTAGTTGGGAGGGGTGGGTTGGTGGGCTAGGGGTGGGGTGGGGTGGGGTGGTGGGTGTGGGGTGTGTGTGTGTGCGATCGACCCAATCGCCTCTCACTGGATCCGCCAATGATTCAATCATATATATATATATAAATATATATATATATATATATATATATATATATATATATATATATATATATATATATATATATTATATATATATATATATATATATATATATATATATATATGTGTGTGTGTGTGTGTTTGAAGGCTTTTATATATATATATTGCCAAAATATTTCCGTTGTTGACTATGAAATCTGGACGTTTCCATTCTACAAATATATATCAGACCTTAATGTAGGTGAATTCTGCCCCATGTTATCTGATAAGCACTTCCCACTTACTGTAACCCTTAACTGTCACCAAAATATATTGGTACAAGAAAGTGTTATTAATGAAAAGCAAAATAAGAATGAAAAGCCCCGTGTTAAGTGGAAAAATGACAAACGAGATAGTTTTGTTAGAACAGTACAACAGCACCCTAAATTAGTCGAAATAAATGTGCAAAACGCTGATGGTAGCTTAAATAATGTGCCTTTGAATGAAATCATACATAATATGTCCAACATCTTCGAGCATTCAGCACAGACATCATTTGGGGTGGCCACTCAATATCGATCAAAAACTAATAACGATAATAAACCATGGTTGAATTTGGAATGCCAACAGGCTAGGAATCACTATGCTAAAGTCAGGAAAGATTACACACTTAATAGAACTGATGCGAACAGGCAAACCATGATTGATGCGAGCAAAGCGTATAAGAGAACAATAATAACAGTAAACAACCAGTATAAATAGAATACTAGGATCCAAATTAGAGAAATGTGTAGCAAGAACCCAAAGGCATATTGGAACTTAATTAAGCAGAAATGTAACAATATATGTCCAACAGATATAAACGGCATGTATGAATATTTTAAAAATGTAAATAGAAATGAAGATGATAATGCCGACGAGAATGTAGTTGAACCTCCAACAACAAGTGGCGAAAGCGAGATCTATAATGCTATTAAAACCCTGAAAACGAATAAAGCCGAAGGCATAGTTGGTATTGCAAACGAATATATAAAGGCGACAAAAGATATAGTGATCAACATCTATATTAACGTCTTCAATAAGGTCCTGAACTGTGGCGAAATACCAGATACCTGGGCAGAAGGAACAATAGTGTCAATATATAAGAAAAGGGTTGACATCAACGAATCAAAAAACTACAGACCTATCACATTAGTCTGGGGAAGCTCTTTACCTCAATCATATCAAACCTAATTGCTAAATTTCTGGAGGTAAATCAAAGTCTGTCTGAAAATCAGGCATGTTTCCGACACGATTACTCTACAACTAATCATATCTTTACTTAATTATCCTCACTAATGGAAATATTCAAAAAGAGAAAGAACATATTATACTGAGCTTTTATTGATTTCGAAAAGGCTTTCGACAAGGTTTGGCGAAAAGGGCTATGGGAAAAACTAATAAAACATAATATAGGAGGGAAGTTGTTTCGGTTTATACGCAACATGTATATGAACATCCAATCCATGGTTAAGGTAAACGGAGAACTATTCGAAACATTTATATGTAATTGCGGCGTCAGGCAGCGTGGAAATCCATCACCAATTTTATTCTCTATCTATCTAAATGATCTGGAGAGCTATCTCGAGAGTAACGCCGTGAACCCAATCAAACTCAACTGTGCACAAAATGAGCTAGACGTGTTATTCAAAATTGTGTTACTCCTATATGCTAATGACACAATAAAAAAGTTGGCGATAACCAAACTAAATTTCGAAAAATGTTAAATGCCTTTGGAATCTATGCCGATAAATTATTTTTGGCAGTACTAAACGTTACTAGGGAAGATTAATTTTTTATGTTAATGGAAATGAAATAGACATATGCGATGAATATAAGTACCTTGGAATTATTATGTCTATCAATGATGAGTTTACAAAAGTGCGCAAGCGTATAATGCGAACAATCACGCAAAGCAGTATATTCCCTACTTTACACATTGACTGCCAACTAAAATTGTTTCACCAATTAGTAGACCCTATCCTACTATATGGCGCTGAAGTAGTTGAAATTGAATGTTGCGATCAACTGGACAAGGTAAAAACTGATTTTATTAGACATATTTTAAAATCTAAGCGTAGCACACCAAAGTATATGTTGCTAGGTGAAACGGGCGAGCTACCATACCAATATCTATGCAGGTTAAACATCATATAATAAAATTTTGGCAAAAAACTTCTGAGCGGAAAAGAGACAAAGCTGTCAACAAAACTTTATCGATATATGTTCGCAGATTACTCAGAAAATTGAACTCAATATAGGTGGTTAATTAAAGTCAACCATATTTTAGACAACACTGGGTATAGTTATCTATGGACACATCAAACTGCACAAAATATAAACATGACGACAAAAAACATCAAAGTTCTCAAGGACCAATATATCCAAGGATGGGAAGGACAAATGTCAAACTCGTGGAAAAGGAAAACATATCACGTATTCAAAACACAGTTCGAACTAGAATATTATCTACTCCCTCTAACCGATTACCAGAGAATTACGATTACCCATTTCCGAACAACAAACCATCACTTACCTATCGAAACAGGGCGTTGGGACAAGATAACAAGAGAACAAAGAATCTGTAAATTATACCAACAGAATGAAATAAGAAGAAGAGTACCATAACTTATTCACCTGCGATTATTTAAAAAAAGAAAGAGCAGACATCTTGCCTTGATCAAGCTACGCACATCCAAACTACTATACGTTCCATAAGCTATTCTCTACGCAGAACATAAAATTGTTAGTAAAACTATCTAGCTTTATCAAGGTGATTACACATCAATTCCCAGCTCGTAGGAAATCAACGAATTAAAATATACAATGGCGACGATGGCAGACCACAGCACTAAAGCTAAATGTTAGCGACTACGATGACAAAGATAATGGCAACAGTAGTTTAGACTAGGAACATCAATGGCAGTAAGCGACAATAACGACGAAGGCGACGAGGATGGCGAAGACGGCGACGATAGCAACAACACCAACAATGACAACACTAACGATACAAAACATTGATCATGACGACTACGAAATGAATATCAACAACATGAGCAACACCAACAAGAACACCACCAACAAGAACACCAACAACACGAACAAGATCAACAATAACAACATCTACAACAACAACAACAACAACAACAACAACAACAACAAATACTACTACTACTACTACTACTACTACTACTACTACTACTAACATGAACAAGAACAGGAACAAGAAGAACAAGAAGAACAAGAACAAAAACAACAACAACAACAACAACAACAACAACAACAACAACAGTTACAATAGCTACAATAGGTACAACAACAGCAATATCGAAACATCTATATGTATATATTGTATTCGACAAGAAAAATTGTATATATAATGTGTACTAGCTACTACTCCATGTAACTACTATGTATATATCCCCCTTATACCATGGAACGTGGTCTGGGGTGTAAATAAACCATTTCATTTCATTTCATTTCATATTCCCATTTTCGTTGACAAATAGCAATAGATAATATTTTGAGTGTTAAATAGCAGTCATTTTTCTTTCCCTTCGGAACCATATTTCTGGCTGATTCATTCGAATTCCCACGAGGAGAACGTGCTTCTGCGCAAGCTAGGTCATCCAAGATGGCTGCTAGCCGAAAGACTAAGGCCAGACATAAAACAAAATTAATACTTAAAGATCCGTATCTACAAACTCGGACAGGTCAAGTTACCACATCACCCAATGTCAACACATAAAATATCTACAAAACATAGTTAAAGCTAATAACAAAATCTGGGGGAAATGAATAATATAGATGGAAGACAATTTAGCCAAATTTCAAACCAGCAATCATTAACGATCAATGAACAGTTTAACGTTTACGAGGAACTTAGTCGGTTAAAAACAAATAAATCCGCGGGCCATGATGGGTTGAATGCACATTTCTTAAAATTATCGGCACCGGTCATAGCGCCATCAATTACACGTATTATAAATATAAGTATTGATACAGGCGTGTTTCCAACAATGTGGAAATGCGCTAAGGTGAAACCGTTATACAAATCAGACAACAAAGGAGAGGTTAATAACTATAGACCAATATCAATTTTACCTGTTCTTTCCAAAATTATTGAACCACATATACATAACCATTTGTATAAATTTCTTAGTAAGTACAATTTATTGACTAAATCTCAGTCAGGTTTCCGTCAGAAGCATTCATGCGAAACTGCACTGGTTAAGCTAGTCGAAAAATGGAGATTTGCGATAGATACTGGTGAATATGTCGGCGCTATATTGATAGATTTTAAGAAAGCTTTTGCTTTAGTTAATCACGATATTTTACTAGAAAGGTTAGGCCTATATCAATTTGATATGCTTGCGTTAAAATGGTTTTAATCTTATTTAGAATATAGAAGACAATATGTGTCAATTTCTGACAAAATTTCCGGACATCTGCCTGTAAACGTAGGCGTACCTCAAGGTTCTGTATTGGGACCGCTTTTATTTATCATATAAGCGTAAATAAGGGCAGATAAATCATGAGGAAATTAAGATACCAATATCTAATGGTGAACTAGTCATTGCAAATGAGGCGAAACTTTTAGGCGTACATATTAATGACACTCTTTCATGGGACCAGCACGTAAGAAAATTTTGCAGCAAAATAGCTACACTTATCTATATGTTAAAGAAAAATAAGAAATATATGAATGTTGATGAGCGAAACCCCAATTTTACAAGGCATGCATCCTTTCACACATTGATTACTGCTGTCTTGTCTATTACGCTGGCACGCCTACATTGTTAAATAAACTTGAAAGATTACAAAAGCGTGCAGCTCGAATAATATTAGAAGTCCTCTTTCGAACACCGTCAAAACAAATGTATGTAGAATTAAACTGGACTACACTAACACAAAGAATGACAATTAAAACAAATATTATGACATATAAATCATTAAACGACCTTGCACCGAAGTACATGAAAGATCTGTTCACATTTGTAGAAGACGCGCATACACTGAATTTACGGTAAAAAACGAACGGTCAATTAAAGCCTCCAAAAATAAGAACGGATTACGGGAAAAACAGTTTTACATACACAGCAACAAAAATGTGGAATTCTTTAACTATTAATATTAAACATTCTCCGACACTCGGATCATTCATCGCAAATATGTGTGATTGTTTACCCGTATAATGATGATAACAATAATGTTTTCATTCTCTTCTGTTTTGCCCCACTGCCCCGGAGATAAGGTTACCCGTCTTCGCCGCGGAATCTCCTGCGATTTACAACAATCAAGGCCACGCCAGGAGTGGCTAAGTGTGACCACCTAAATCACCTCCACCAATAGCGTTGCTTAATTTACAGAGGACATTGAAAACGAAGTGTGCACAAAACAATAGTAAAAGTAACTTATAATTACAGTGCCGGATAATCCAATATGATCAAATATAAGTACTAGGAAGAACAATAACCCGGATCATTCGACACAATAGAGATAAAACATACAAAAACGCCCATTTGTTGATCAAGAGAGGCGTGTTCCCCAGAAGTGAGCGGCGGAATGAAGGAGTCAGAAACCGAGCCAGTCATTCCGGTGTCCAATTCTCGGAAACGCCTCATTTAACAGTTGTTTATTTATAATCATCTGAGTTAAATTAATGTCTGCTTTTAAGACAGTTAGAACACTCCCCATTGCTTTAATAGTTGGTATTGGAAAGTGTCCGTCTGCAGACCGAAGGTCAACTGCTCTTTGTGGGTTTACCACTGGAATGACTGGTTCACTGACTGGGCCTGTCATTCGGGTGATACATTTTCAGGAGGAGATTTTCTTTTGGTCTTCATATGATCATTTTCGAGCAATGTAATGCTAACAGTTCTTTGTGTTGTCATTTATAAAGGCTCTCTCTCTCTCTCTCTCTCTCTCCTCTCTCTCTCTCTCTCTCTCTCTTTCGCTCGCTCGCTCGCACGCTCGACCGTTATAACTACCATTATATAATATTTCTATTTGAAAAGGATATTTGTATGTTAAACGAGCATGCCACACGATCCTTTTGTCTAAATACATTTATTACAATAAAAATATCTTTTACAAAAAGAAAGAAGGAAAAAAGAGAGAACCTTAAACATACAATGAAAGGGCATTCGCGGCCCAGGAGAGGAGTGTTTCCGACAATGGAGCACTGGAATGACTGGCTCGGTAACCGAGTCAATCATTCCTGTGTCCAATTGTCGTAAACACTCCTCTGGACCAGCAAATGACCAGTTCACATATCGCCAATCCAAAGGTTAGAGTTTCAAGATAGGCATATGGTACATACATGGAAAATACTTCTAATGTAAATAGTTTTGTGTATGCATTGTGAAATTGTATTATATTATTGTCCGTCACATTAGTATGTGATTGTGCACACTTACGGGCCAAATGCTTACTTTGTGTTGAATATAGTATATTTTTCAACTTTCCCGATCATTTATCATTAGAGCACGAAATGTAGACACACAATATGCTCCCTTGCTGTATGGTTTTGATACTAATTTGACTGGATAGTGTTGCTGCCGAAGGTATCAAGACCTTTCGTTCAAATTTTGCTTAAGATATGCAACAGCTTAATAGCATGACTTGAGTTTTAATACTAGTGTTGAAATGGTTAGATGCTAGAGACAATATATTGCGTAGACCTACTATATTAGATGTAAACTCACGGGAGTGTATGTATGTACATGAGTTTGTGTGCGTGTGGAAGTGAGTGTGTGTGATTGGGAATGCTTGCGCTTTGATGTGTTCTTAATTTCAGTAAACTATATATGCCTAATTAACCTTTAAGATACAATCCTTCGATTGAACCTTCTGATTTTATCCTGCATTAGGAAGTGCTATGTCAAATTTGGTGATTCTTACGCTCTTTGACCCATAAATGCACAAGCCTAGAAACAAGTCCATGAAATCGACTGGAGAAATGACCATTTGTAGTCCAGAGGACTATTTTTGAAAATTTATGACCGGAATGACAGGCGCGATAATCGAGCCCGTCTTTCCGGTGGTAAATATCCAAGAATGGCATTGTCTTGTTCTGGAAACGGACATTTCACAATAGATAGACCTAATCGAGGTTTTCCTGTCAAATTCAGTCACTAAATGGTCAAGCCATTCGACGGCATGGGTAATGATAATAATTATACTAAATCTATTGTTTCGGTATGTATGTATAATCGTATGTTATAATGTGCTTAGCTGTATTTGTCTACGAAAATGAGAATTAGTGTCTATATTTTAAGCACATAAAAATATCGTTATTTCTATTTCTTGCATTGTTTCCAAAGCATTTCAGCAGAAAAGAAATGAATTTACTTTACAATGCTGAATATATCAATGCTAATTTGACTGGAAGTTTGCTGATGTTGAAAGCATCATTGCTTTGTTCAAATTACTCTTAATACATTCAGAATAGTATATGATTATAAGAAATACATTCCCTAAGTTCCTTGTCTGTACATAAATGTATAAATTTGTACAAATTATATTTAAAAAATAAATAAATACATTTGTATATATGTTAATGACGGCCTCTGCTAGATCAGGCCGTGTTCTTGAAGTGCTACCCTCAATAAATAACGATTATTATTATTATTATTATTATTATTATTATTATTTGTATTATTATTATTATTATTATTATTTATTATTATTATTATTATTATTATTATTATTATTATTATTATTATTAACCTTTCCAGTTTTAGCTATGCCCTGCCCATCTCTAGCCAAGCTCCACCCACACGTCGCTCATATTAGGATCGATCGATCTCTGAACTCCCTGATTATCAATTTCCAGAAAACTATATGTTGCCTATGGCAGCAACAGCGTCCAGTCAAATTAGTTTCAAAATATTCAATAGCATGTTTATTAAATAGTAGCGACATACAATTGGTACAACGTGTCAGACTATTAAGAGTTAAAGACGGGCCAAATAGAATCATTTATGACGGAATGATTATGACGTCATCCTACAATCAGCTTAGTTGAGTATGACGTCATATGACGTCAGATCATAGATGGATACTCTGGAAAGGTGAATTGAGACGGGGAGTTGGAAGGAACTTAGACAACACTAATCGAGGTTGTATTCTATGTGACAAACAAGGCATCGACGAGGATTACTACTGCTTATAGCTACGTTGCTTTTTCGAAAACGACAGAAACTATTTTACTACGAAATAGTTTCATATCTGTCTAATTTGTGATAAGCCTAGAGAATATCTCTAAAATAAAAACCTACATGTCGTAACAAGTCTATGTCATTTCATTCGGAGAATTGTCAAACAATTTATCTAATTATACAACGCGCAAGCCGTACTGTAATATTGTAATATTACGTACAAACTCTCTTTCTCTGCCCACCCACCCCCACTATACCATAATGAACTACTACTACTACTACTACTACTACTACTACTACTACTACTACTACTGCTGCTACTGCTGCTACTGCTGCTGCTGCTGCTGCTGCTGCTGCTACTGCTACTACTACTACTACTAAAGATAAAATGGGTCGATCCCGCTATTGGTGAAACAATAAAATGTATCAAATACTGTAGGCTATCCACAATAACACATTTTCTTCTAAAAGCAGGGTTTACCATCAAAGGAAATGCAGCAGCGGTAGCAGCGGTAGCAGCGGTAGCCGCGGTAGCAGCAGTAGCAACAGTAGCAGCAGTAGCAACAGTAGCAGCAGTAGCAGCTGTAGCAACAGTAGCAGCTGTAGCAGCAGTAGCAGCCGCAGCAGCAGCAGCAGCAACAGCAGCAGCAGCTGTAGCTGTAGAAATTTGCCGTAACCGGAGTGCAGTAGCGTTAGGAACATTAGCACCAGCAGCTTATGCTCACACATGTATTAAATAGTAGCAACATTAGCACCAGCAGCTTATGCTCACACATGTATTAAATAGTAGCAGCTGTAGTAGCAGTAGCAGCAGTAGCAGCAGTAGCACCAGCAGCTTATGCTCACACATGTATTAAATAGTAGCAGCTGTAGCAGCAGTAGCAGCAGTAGCAGCAGTAGCAACAGTAGCACCAGCAGCTTATGCTCACACATGTATTAAATAGTAGCAGCTGTAGCACCAGCAGCTTATGCTCACACATGTATTAAATAGTAGCAACAGTAGCACCAGCAGCTTATGCTCACACATGTATTAAATAGTAGCAGCTGTAGCAGCAGTAGCAGCAGTAGCAGCAGTAGCAGCAGTAGCAACAGTAGCACCAGCAACTATGCTCACACATGTATTAAATAGTAGCAACATTAGCACCAGCAGCTTATGCTCACACATGTATTAAATAGTAGCAGCTGTAGCAGCAGTAGCAGCAGTAGCAGCAGTAGCAGCAGCAGATTATGCTCACACATGTATTAAATAGTGGCAGCTGTAGCAGCAGTAGCAGCAGTAGCAGCAGTAGCAGCAGCAGCTTATGCTCACACATGTATTAAATAGTAGCAGCTGTAGCAGCAGTAGCAGCAGTAGCAGCAGTAGCAGCAGCAGATTATGCTCACACATGTATTAAATAGTAGCAGCTGTAGCAGCAGTAGCAACAGTAGCAGCAGTAGCAGCAGTAGCAGCAGCAGCTTATGCTCACACATGTATTAAATAGTAGCAGCTGTAGCAGCAGTAGCAGCAGTAGCAGCAGTAGCAGCAACAGATTATGCTCACACATGTATTAAATAGTAGCAGCTGTAGCAGCAGTAGCAGCAGTAGCAGCAGCAGTAGCAGCAGCAGCTTATGCTCACACATGTATTAAATAGTAGCAGCTGTAGCAGCAGTAGCAGCAGTAGCAGCTGTAGCAGCAGTAGCAACAGTAGCACCAGCAGCTTATGCTCACACATGTATTAAATAGTAGCAACATTAGCACCAGCAGCTTATGCTCACACATGTATTAAATAGTAGCAGCTGTAGCAGCAGTAGCAGCAGTAGCACCAGCAGCTTATGCTCACACATGTATTAAATAGTAGCAGCAGTAGCAGCAGTAGCACCAGCAGCTTATGCTCACACATGTATTAAATAGTAGCAGCAGTAGCAGCAGTAGCACCAGCAGCTTATGCTCACACATGTATTAAATAGTAGCAGCAGTAGCAGCTGTAGCAGCAGTAGCAACAGTAGCACCAGCAGCTTATGCTCACACATGTATTAAATAGTAGCAACATTAGCACCAGCAGCTTATGCTCACACATGTATTAAATAGTAGCAGCTGTAGCAGCAGTAGCAGCAGTAGCACCAGCAGCTTATGCTCACACATGTATTAAATAGTAGCAGCAGTAGCAGCAGTAGCACCAGCAGCTTATGCTCACACATGTATTAAATAGTAGCAGCTGTAGCAGCAGTAGCAGCAGTAGCACCAGCAGCTTATGCTCACACATGTATTAAATAGTAGCAGCAGTAGCAGCAGTAGCACCAGCAGCTTATGCTCACACATGTATTAAATAGTAGCAGCAGTAGCAGCAGTAGCACCAGCAGCTTATGCTCACACATGTATTAAATAGTAGCAGCAGTAGCAGCAGTAGCACCAGCAGCTTATGCTCACACATGTATTAAATAAATATGTATTCCCTGTATCCCCATATGTCACATTGTAGCCTGGCGTGTAAACAACATAAACTTGAAACTACAAAGCTTTAAATGCACCAATCTCTAGAATGTGAGAATCAATAACGTAGTAAATCATGAACATTTCGTGTTCCAAATGCCATAGTCATGGCAACTGACGACGAACAAATGGCATTACCAGTAATAGTTTTGCATTGTATTTGCTTACAACCGAATATGGCTTTGTTTGTTTGCGTGACAGCACAGGTTGTTATCAATCTTTCAGCCTAAAACGCTTGTTGGATAGGATGGCAGATACTGCAGAACTATTTTCTGTGGATACGGTGATAATATAACACGATAACGAAGATTACAGGGCCGTTACTGTTATAATAACGGACCAATGTTCCCCGGTATTGTCACAGTACCGGCCCTGCAACGCACGTTATCATGGCAGCGATCACCTCTGTACGCAGCAAGCTAACTAAGTTATCACATTGTGCGCACCGATACTACTTTATTACTCAGATTAAATGAAGTTGAAAGATTCGTTTAATTGATAAATGTTATTAATGAAAGATCGCTAAATGAGCTCGTTGAAGGTAAAGCCAATCCATACAATTCAAACAAGCGTAAGGTCAACTCGATTTAATGCTTTGTTTTACGAAAATTCCCACCAAAACACAAGATCGAAGATTGGGTGAAAAAATTAAAATATTGTACAATTTCTAACTCATATGTTTAAGCTATTACAGCATCAATCATTTTGCTAGGTTAATTGTCAAGATTGATCAAGAAAATTTAAAACGTTTTCACAGTGATTGTCCATTTGTAGGCCAAAAGAAGACTATTTTTAAAAATGTACCACTGGAATGCCTAGCTCGTTAACGAGCCAGGCATTCCAGTGGTAAATTTTCGAAAATAGCCTTCTCTTGACCAGCAAATGTTCTTTTCACATGCTCATTGCGAAGCCATTTTGAGCGGATTGGCCATTAAAGGGTTAACAAAACTACAGAGAACAAAAGGATTTACAGACAATTGTGAGGAATTCCGAGTGATAAGGATTTGGCTACGATAATTTGCTAGATGGAAAGACTGTTGAATATAAAGCCTTAAAATTCCAGAATATTTTTTCTAGATAAGGAAAACTTAAGCACAAAAACAAAATCATAAATTGGTGTGGCCTAAATGATCATTGATTCAGCAAGCCAAATTATATTGCACATAACCTACTATATATACATGTAAGCGTGTAGCAGTTTATCACCTAATAGAGCGCCGAAACAAAGAATAATATAAAGTTATATTCGTTGTTCGCATATATGTTAAATACAATAGATAATGCCTTTATGTACCACAATATGGCAGTTCCTCAAGAGATGGAACTGTGACCTGTATAATCGGCATCAAGTGAAAGAGCCAGAGACAATAAGAGAGAGAGAGAGAGAGAGAGAGAGAGAGAGAGAGAGAGAGAGAGAGAGGAGAGAGAGAGAGAGAGAGAGAGAGAGAGAGAGAGAGAGAGAGAGAGAGCGAGCGAGCGAGCGAGCGGGCGAGCGAGCGAGGGAGTGAGCGAGAGAGAGAGGGAGGGAGGGAGGGAGGGAAGGAGAGAGAGGGGGAGAGCGGGGGAGAGGGAGAGAGAGAGAGGGGAGGAAGGGAGGGAGTGACGGAGGGAGGGGGAGAGAGGGAGAGAGGGAGGGAGAGAGGGAGGGAGAGAGAAAGGGAGGGGGAGAGAGAGAAAGAGAGAGAGATAGAGGGGTGGGAGGCAGGGAGGGGGGGGGAGAGGGATAGAGAGAGAGAGAGAGGGGGAGAGAGAGAGGGTGGGAGGGAGGGAGGGAGGGAGGGAGGGAGGGAGGGAGAGAGAGAGAGAGAGGGGGAGTGAGGGAGGGAGGGAGGGAGAGGGATAGCGAGAGAGAGAGAGAGAGAGAGAAAGAGAGAGGGGGGAGAGAGAGAGCGAGTGGGGGGATGGAGAGATTAGTGGATGTGGATGGCGAGGAGAGCGATAGCGAGAGGTTAACTGTTGAATGGAGCCAGTGGGTATGCTATAGACACACTACAATTAATAACCTTGTTAAGGCATTCGCACGTGTATGGTTCTTTACGACAAGTTAATTGTGGAGCGGAAAATTGTCATTTGGTAATTATAGAAGCTATATTTCACACACCGACAAACACTCCGGCTACAGTCTCCCCACCCGACCCTCTGTTTAATCACCCTGCCTTTCTTCGGTCAATGTAATAACTACGCAGGGTCAGCCATAGGGCAACTGGTGAATAATATATCAATCACAGCTTGTACGCGTTTGACAAGAGTAATGCTCTATCATGTGTACCATAATTGCTTATATGAACTTGCTCATAAATGCCAAAATCTTGCTACGACGTAGGAAATTCTACACCTAATTTTGCAATACTTGATTACATGTGTGGGGTGATGGCATTGTAGTACTGAGCCCCTTAGACGACATGGAAAATTGTATTTTCAAGTCGTTCACTAGCCTCGCCTTCCAACAGCGTTCCCTCTCCTTCCAAAGACATTCCATCGCCTTTAAAAGGCATTCCCTCGCCCTCCAAAGGCGTTCCCCCGCTTTCCAAAGGCGTTCTCTCTCCTTCCAAAGGCGTTCTATCGCCTTCTAAGGGCGTTCCCTCGCCTTCGATATGTGTTCCCTCGCGAGACTTAAACAACTGGTCTCATTGGTCATTGCTACATTTCACGTTGGGCAATAGTGTCAAGGGCACAAATACTTTGCATTTCCTGCTCAAATAATTGCCTGTGACCATTTCCACGTGACGAAATGGCATCTGTTGGGACACGAGCCATTTGCTAATAGTTTCAGGGATGGTTACCCCATGTGATCAATGGTGCATTACCTCCCGCTGGTCATTAATGTCAAGAACGCTAATATTTTTGCTTTTTCTCTCCGAATCTTTGCCTGTGACCATGGCCCCATTTGTAAATGTCGTGTTTTATTCATGCGCCGTTAGCCAATGGAGAGTTATCCGATGGTCAATAGTGTCAGGCACATACATATCTTTGTTTTTCCGCACAAATATTCATGTTTCCGTTGGTAACCATTGGTAAGTGACATCAATTACACATTCCTCATTGACCACCGATGCTTGTACCTTTTGGTCAGTAGTGTATGGCATTTGATTTGTTGGCCATTAGTGTTAGGGTTGCTTGTCTCGTTGGCCAATAATGCCAAGGACCCTTGCCAATTTGGAACATGAAATCAGTTATTTTTGCCACATTGAACAAGTGTGCTTGCCCCATTGGTCAATTAAGTTTATAGCACATACCATGCTGATCATTAGTGTCATGGATGCATGCTTTGTATGGCAGGTGCCCACGCCGTGTTGGTCAATGGCATCAGCTACGCTTATCCCATTGACCAATTGTGTCAGAGACTCACTGGTCAATAAGGCTATATTCCGTTGGTCAGTGGTATCGTGTTACACTTTCCACCTTGATGCTTGGTTTGTTGGTTAATAATGTCAGTCAGACTTGTTTTGATAGTAATTAGTGTCAGGGATCATTGTCTCATTGGTCAACACGAGCAATCGGACATTCCAGACCCTCACCCTCCCGTTTTTGTCATATTGTAAAACCTTTTCGAACATTCTAGATATTTTAGATTTCATGGATTTTTACGAATTTTCAAGATCTTTGAGATTTTGCTGGATTACACCCAAAGTTGTATCCTAGTGTATGGTCACAGTGACACACACCCTATCATGTTTTAAAATTTGAGCCAAATTGGACCAGTAATTTCCGATACATCCAGATTCAGAATTTGATTCTATTCCTATCCTTGGTTTCTTATCCAGATCATGGCCAAAGTCTAGAACTCCTCTTGCACCACGGGTTTCTTCATTGTGTTCAAATTTGAGCTCAATCTGATCAGTAGTTTTAGAAATACAGCATCGGGTGGACGGACGGATGGACGGACGGACGGGCACACAGAAACACGGCGAGACCTGAATACAATGCCCTCTTCACCTTACGGGGCGATGCTAATAATGATAAGGACCATTGCCCCATTGGTGTATGGCAACAGTTATGCATAACCGATTGACCAAATGTGATTGCTGTGTATTAATTAAGCCGGTAAAATGTATTCAGTTAATCATCCGCCGGGTGAGCATTATTGTCTATGGAAGATTTATTGATACATCCATCGGTAGCCATGCAGCTTCCCAGAACCAATACACTCTTGCGTAATAAAACAGACTACGTCATCCATATCTGAATAGTGCATAATATGTATGTCAAAACAATCCGTTGTTCATTAAAGTACATTAAGGCCCGTTTTATAAGCCGAACTTTCTGTCGCGCCGTGCTAATGACGACTGGTTGGATTATATAGCGGACTCATATTCATACAGATTTAGCTGGCACGGCACAGGAGAAGTTCGACTTATAAATCGGGCCTAAAGCTTTTTAAGGCTAGGATTCCATAAGCGCCGACGCGGACGCGGAGACGACAGGTGCGAGCGTTTCAGTAGGCGTTTTGGTCGCGAGATGTGCTTCCACATAAATTGAGTAATGCGCGTGTATTCGTTTTATTCCTGTACAACTATCAAATGATAATCATTCGTCTCAGCTTTGACAGTCTGTCATTGATGAGGAAGAGATGAGCATAGTTATTTTGGCAGTCTAGAAATTGATCCAAATACAACAAAGATTTAGAAAAAGGAAGCATCGATGATGTATCCACAGACTATTTTAGAAAAGTAGTCAAGAAGGGGCAGTTTCCCATATATTCACATAGCTAGAAAACGATAACAAAAAGCTTCAGCAATATTTTCGTTTAACTAGACAACGATTTTCACAAGTACTGACATATATTGATTTGAACCTGGCATTGTGACACAACCTCCTGGCAGATAAGTGATAAAAGCAAAGACCTGAGATACGTTTAATGTGGGCGCAGTAACATATGTACTCATTAATAAAAAGACAAACAGTTACTATGTAATACATTCAAAACTACTCTGAAGATCACCTTGCTTAAGATATCAGCTGTATACAAACACAACTGTATTCGATTCTCAAATCCAATTAAACAATAGCTGAATGAGGACGAACGTTGTCTTGCTGGAACATAAAGTGTGCATGATGCTGCATAAAAGGGATGACAACAGGGGCGACAACTTCTTATATGTTACTAGTCACTTTTTAAGAAGTCACATGCCTTAAGAGGCGGCTGTGTCTTTCGCTTTGGTTGTCTCTTAATACATGGCTCATCATGTAATCATCTTATGTAAACAGACAATAAAACGAATGCAAAGTTATATGATGTATTCGATGTCATGATAATACTGAATTAGCTGAAATAATTGTCTGTGGAATGAACACGCTAGCACATCTGATGTATACTGAACCAAAAAGGTGTAGCAACACTGAGAATATTACTGTATAAATGTTATTTAACAAAAACAATAAATTGATTGAAATATATTATTTAATTGATAGGTGATTTTCCAATTTGAACAACAGTCTCTTGTTACTGTAATGCTAGCATCGCGCCTTTAACACGGCATCATTCAACGGAAGGGTCCAATTTAAATAATGACACTGAGCTGTCAATACCGGTTGTGACCTCCGCGCGCATTAACCTATCGCTTTCTCATGCTTCGAATTAAGCACCTGATGTCACGAAGAGGAATCGCATCCCGTTCCTGGAGCAGTGCAGCTTCCAGCTCCCGCACCTTGTGAAGATGTGGATGGTTCTCACGCACCATACGGTCAAGAATGTCCCACACGTGTTCGATAGGAGACAGGTCCGGTGATCGCGCTGACCAGTCCAACACCGGAACGTTGTTAGCCTCAAGGAAATCACTGGTGACCCTAGCTGAATGAGGACGGGCGTTGTCTTGCTGGAACATAAAGTGTGCATGATGCTGCATAAAAGGGATGACAACAGGGGCGACAACTTCTTCACAGTAACGTTGAGCCGTTAAATTTCCGCGAATCACAATACGATCTGTTTTGCCATTTTCATGGATTCCAGTCCACAGCATGACACTGCCGCCACCGAATCTGTCGTGCTGAATGATGTTGGCTGCATCATACCGTTCTTCTAAACGTCGCCAAACCCGTTGCCTACCATCCGCCACATCCGCACAAAACCTCGACACATCACTGAACAAAACGTGGATACATTGTTGAGCACGCCATCGCTGATGAGTTCTTGTCCATGCAAACCGATTCTCGATGTGACGCTCTGTAAGCGGAACAGCAACAAGTGGACGACGGGCATCATGGAGTCTGTTTCGCATAGTGTGTGCATGCCCTGTAGTGCCGGTAGCGGTCTGCAAATTACTGGACAGCCGCGGCGCAGTCTCAAACCTGTGACGTCGTGATGACGTCACTAAGTAGCGGTCTTCTCGTGGTGTTGTTGCTCTCGATCTGCCAGATCGTGGTCGGTCATTAACATGTCCAGTTTCCTGCTCACGTTGGCGGAGACGGGGAATGGTTGAGGCGTGAACATTAAAATGTCGTGCAACAGCACGAACGCTCTGCCCAGCAGCGAGTCTTCCCATTGCTTCATGGCGCTGATTTTCGGGTAACCCTGGGCGGCGGCCCATGTTCGGTAGGGTAAACTTTAAAGCGTTTTCTGTTAACGTTCGTTATCTGCTTTTGCAATATGGTGAATTTTTGCCTTCGCTACCCGCCAATGTGGGCCAGCACATGAAAAATGCATTTTCACATGCAGTAAGCGTGCGGCCGAGAAATGCAAGAAATGATTTGCATTTCTTCAGGATCAGCGAGACATTACATTGACGAGACATGCCTGCAAATTTGGTTATAAATGGACGCATAGTTTTAATACAACAAACCAAACTTCACTGTTGCTAAACTTTTTTGGCTCAGTATACATACTGATTGTTGTTCAACATTGTACTGTCATTATGATTGCTGCATGACAATGTTGTGATCGATCATAACTTTACATATCCCAGCAATCAATGAAACGTTGGACAAATGTTGGGCCAACTTATGTGTATTCGCTGGCCAAACGTTGAGCTTCATTGGGCTTAGGTTGCCGTAACTTAGCACGTAGTTTCTCCCAAGTAAGTGCAACGTCAACCCAACATAACACCTATCTATATTCCCATCGCTCACGTTGCTATGATGACGCTCTTGGTTATGTGACTTCGTCAGGGGCGTAATTAGTAAGGGTGGTAACAGTATTGGAAACATTATGAGATTTGTAATTGTGGTTATGATCGGAATAGGCTAGACATATTTTGAATTCCAAAAAGTCATGCTCAGCCGTTCTGTTTTATCATTTCTGCTGACATTCCAGCACGGTTTTAATTATGATTTGCAAGAAAATTAGTCACGCCGTTTTCCATCTCACCGCCTTCATGGAAGCCTTTTCCTCCCCTAAATGGCAGCGTTTCTGGCGGTTGAAAGAGGCAGAATAATGAGGCCTAAAACGTTATATTTGTGTATAATGCAATACGCAATATAGATGCATTCCATTCACCCACCCATCTCTTCATCCACCCGCCCAATAATCTTATCCATATGTCAATCTGTCTAACAAATCATCTATCGGCCCTTCCACTTATGACCATCTATCTATCCATACATTCATCTATGCACATTTTCACTCATGTACATATTCTATTAATTTATGTAATGGCGATTTCTCACAGCAGGAAAATTCTTCCCTTCGATGCATGCAACTATCGAGTTGGGCCCACTACTGCAGGGAAAATAATTTATGAAGTACTGCAGCAATTATAATATCTACTCTCTACGGAAAAGCCTTTGTTATGACATCATTTGTTGAATTTCCCCTCGCGATAGAAGCCAATTTAGTGGATCGGCAGAATGATACCATTCCAGCGAGGCCGTGCCAGCATTCCGCCGTGCATCACGTGTCCAATCTACGGTCCCATCCGTACTATTTGTATAACAGTGTGCCGAGTATACATAATGATTCACTGGTTTATGCCTAGTGAAAGTTTGACGTAGTTAAACCACCATTGGCTAACGGCTCAACAATAACACACGACACTTACAAATGGGGCCATGGTCACAGGCAAAGATTCGGAGAGCAAATGCAAAAAATTGGTGTTCTTGACATTATTGACCAGCGGTAGGGAATGTGCAATTGATCAATTATGTAACAATCCCTGACACTATTGGCAAATGGTTCAAGTGTCCAAACAGATGTTATTTACTGACGGGGAAATGGTCACAGGCAACGATTTAAGCAGGAAATGCAAAATATTCGTGTCCTTGACACTATTGACCAACATGAAATGTACCACTGGCCAATGAGACAGTCAACCCGAACACTACTGACCAATGGTTTAAGTCTCGCAAGGGAACGGCTTTGATAGGCGATGAGAGAACACCTTTCAAAGGCGATGAAATGCCTTTGCAAGGCGAGGGAACGCCTTTGGAAGGCGGGGTGCCTTTGGAGGGCGAAGGAACTCCTATCAAAGGCGAGGGAATGCCACTAGATGGCGATCGAACGCCTTTAGAAGGCGAGGGAACGCCTTTGGAGGTCGAGGAAACGCCTTTGGAAGGCAAAGGAATGCGTTTGGAAGTCGGGAGGAATGCCTTTCATAGGCGACGGAAAGCCTTAAAAATAGGATTTTCCATGTCGTTTAAGGAGCTCAGTAAGTGCACTAATTGTGTGGTAAATTTTAACAGTAAAACATGTATTATAATAATGTAGAGCGTGGCATTGTAGATAAAATTCGCTAAAGATGGTGTAGGCGTGATTTTCATTAGTAATTTGTTGGACGTGATTTTCATTAGTAATTTGTCTGTAATCCATCACTGGGAAAAGATCCATACATGCGATTATTTAGCAGTATGGATAGAGTTTCGACCTTCCGAATTGTTAGTCAAATCTGCTGTCAATAATATTGACATTGTATGCATGCGCTAAGGTAGTAATGCTTGCAATATGTTCGCCCGCAGGATTTCATCCATATGGTTAGATAGCTATCTGAATATGCTAATGAAGTATTAAGTTAACGAAATTTCTACCATTAAGTAATCTCATTGTACAAAATTTCATACAGAAAATTGGCTTAAATTTTAGCTGATTCACGATTTTCAGCGCCCTACTGTCTGTAAGTTATGCTCGTCCCCAGGATTTCACCAACAATGTAAAATGTCTAGATTAAGTAATTTTGTAGTACTCAAATCCCTACCGAAAATAGGAATAAATTTAGTCTGATTCACTGCTTTCAGTGACCTTCTTACTGTCTGGAATATGTTAATTCAGCCCCAGAATTTTAGCCAGATAGGCGTATAACGGTCTGAATACAATGGCTATATTGTGAATTCAAAAAGATTCTGCAGTGTAATAATATAGTAGGACGCAATTCCATACTGAAAATTTGCTAAATTGTACCTATAAAGTTTTTTTGACGGACGCAATAACGTCATTCATGACATAATTGATTATGACGCCAGCCTATTGATCGATGGACTGGATTCATCTATTATTTGGGGCCGGACGAGTTAAACCATTGAGCCAGCTTAAGTGTGGACCAGATCACCATTCAAATCCTATAACCCGGAAACAATAAGTTATTTAAAATGTAGATAATATTCTGTTGAAAATTATGAAACTACTTTAACTGGGAGCCGTTGCTGCCACTGTCACATCAGTTTCCCGTCAAATTAGTTTCGAAATATTCAACAGATTTCAAGTATCGGTGTCCTGAAAATATGAAACTGCCATTCTAAGGATCAATCACAATGGATTTGTCAATTTCATGGTTGGTCGCGTCAGTTGCGTCACAAACACAGACACACAATAGTAAACAGAAGTGGTAGACGCATAAGCTCAGTACAATTATCAGAAACTAATTCTGATGGACAAACTCCAATGGATTGCAATCCCGTGTGGCTAGATCTATTGTTGAACTGTGACAGTTCTTCTATCGTATATAGTGTACACAGTAGGTTTGCAGCGGCACTGAGCTCGCTTAACCCAGCAGGCACATGCCGTTGTTTCAACGTTGAATCCACGTTGAAATCACGTCATGACGTGATTTCAACGTGGATTCAACGATGAAACAACGTCATGTGCCTGCTGGGTTGCTGACTATTTAGACACGTCTAACCCCTCTTGTGCGAACTTAACTCTTTAATGGTCAAGACCGCAAACACGGACTAATGTAGTGGTCTTGAGGAATGGCAATTTTTTCGTCCAAGAGGATATGATTTTGAAAATTTACGACTGGAATAACTGGTTCGGTAGCTGAGCCAGTAACTCCCGTGGTAAATTTTCTAAAATATTCTCTCAGACGGCAAATAAACACTAGCTAAGAAAAAAAGGATTTTGTTGCCCATTTTCACGGTCAAGTCTGGCAAAAAACAGCATCTGTAGTGGTATTAAATAATGTCTATTTGCACGATAACTTAAACTTATTTAAAAAAATTTTATTGTAAGATTTGTCATTTTCTTGAAAGGTCTTGACCATTAAAGGGTTAATGGACATTTTCATTTTTGGCTATGCCCCGCCCATCACTAGCTAAGCTCCACCCACACCTCGCCGTGTTGGGATTGATCGATCCCCGAATGCCCTAGCTATCAATTTCCTGAAAACTATACAAGGAAGCTGTTGAATATTCTGAAACGAATTTGACAGGGTGCTGTTGCTGCCTATGACAGCAACAGCGCCCAGTCAAATTAGTTTCAAAATATTCAACAGAATATTTATTAAATAGTAAAAGCAAACAATTTGTACAACAACGCATAGACCGTCTTCAAATATGGGTTCGTGACGTACTTATCGCCGTCATTCATGACGTCATCCATTGCGATGTCATTCTACACATCACGCAATTCATTATGACGTCATATGATTGGTGGGTACTCTGGAAAGGTTAATTGATATAAGTAGCATTTTGAGCGCTTTGAGGTGCTGTTGACACAAGAGGGGTTAATAGATGATGTAGACTTGCCGCCATTTTGGTTTCTCAGCGTAATGAATGACAACGTATTCCGTCCGTATGTCCTTAACATTTCCAATCCAAGAATATATATGCACTGGATATAATATGGACTGGGTGGGTGTGGATATAATGATAATAGGGAATCCCGTTGAGGTGAAGACGAGAACTGAATTGACTGGGGCGGGACGAGTGTTTGCGCGAAGTTAAAAGGCTGGGTAGCATGATCTGGCTACACTGATGGACGGGTTAAGGTCACGGCGTATTCCTACCAGATTATACGCTAATGGGTCTATATGTCATTGCCAGAGTGTCAGTTAAAGATGCATTACCTCTAAGATGTAAATAAATTTGGAAATTGTTAGTCTTCATGCTGTAATATAATGGTCCAGGTGTATTATTCGTACATACTGATTTAAAAAAACATATTTCGACACCGTCACACATAGTAGCTATTATTTATTGTTTTTCTTGAAACTCGTGTGCGCGTATGAGTTTTCATTTTAGGCAAGCATCATGTTTAAGAAACAATCCAATTGGAAAGAACTCATAAATCCTATATATGTCTAGACAGTTCGCGGGCGGCATACAAAATACTAGCGCCACGGCGATCGCCAATCGGAAACATCAAAGTGAAGGACTGTAAATAAAATAATCTGAAATCTGAAAAATCTGACTGAAACCGCAAAAAAGTCTATCGCGACATCAAACAAATAAGTTGCGTAATAATATTTTTGCGTTTATACAAGACCAGCGATGAATCTTAAGCCATCGCTAAGTAGCGAATACTCTGGTTTCTCTGCGAAACGGAGATGCCGGCGACAGTCAGATTTGTGTTTACATTTTTTATTTTTGTGAAATTCATAATTTGCATCTTCTTGGATTTTAAGTAGTCGTATATATAAGAATTGATGTTAAAATGAGAGCATTGGCCCACTGGAAGCGTTTTAGAGACAAGGCGCCGTATTTTAAATTTATAGCTCTATCAGGTATAGCTCCTTTAATAATAAGTTAAGATAATATACACGCCGCGCAGTTCAAGTAGATTAGCGTAAAGTTGTTCTATTATTAGTTTGCTTTGAATCGTCGGACATACTCTAAATCAGTTAACCTTCTCATTAGATCAAGCCTGGGAATGGTGTGTGCAGCTGCCATATTTACTACTTACCTCAGCGGCGGGAGAATGTAGAGTTTTGCAGGCGCTTTATGACGTCACTGGTGATTCTGTTGTTAACCCTATAACCCACGAATTTGTTCAAGAAAATGTTATATATTTGTCATAGAAAATGTCAGTTTGCAGACCATGAGAAGACTCTTTTTGAAATTTTACCACTGGAATGACTGACTCGGTTATCGAGCCAGTCATTCCAGTTGTAAATTTTCAACGATAGTCTTCTCTTGGTCTGCAAATGGACATTTCGCAAGACCACTGAAGAAGTCGTTTTGGCTGATATGAGTATTAGTGTTAAATTGGGAACCTTTCATTGAAAACCTTTGTCTTATATGTCTTCTTATAACTTTCTAAACTCGCCAATTAGCTAGATTAGTTTTAAGTGTCTGGATATTTTCGTCTGAATGCCAATTTGTAGCCGAAGAGACTATATTTTGAAAATGTACCACTTGACTGACTGGCTCGGTTAAATTGTGACAAATCAACAGTGAAACCTGTTCATAACGGACATTGTACTCGTCGACAAAATCTGATCATCAAAGAAAAGTGGTCGCTTAATACAATGAACCTTTCCAGTTTATCCATCAAGCATACGGCGTCATAATCGACTATCTGACGTATAGGACGACGTCATAATCAATAACGTCATGAATGACGTAGATAATTCGTCACGAACGCTTAATTGATGACGGACTAAGAGTTGTTGTACGATTTATTACTGTTTAGTAAAGATGCTGTTGAATATTTTGGAACTAATTTGACTGGGCACTGTTGTTGCTAAGGCATTGATCAATCCCAATGCGGGAGAAATGTGGGTGGAGCTTGGCTAGAGATGGGCGCGCATAGCTACAACTGGATTCCTCAATTCACCTGTCATTGTTGATATATTTTGTGCAAAATGATGTGGGTTTCCTACCCATATCACAAAACCACCATCTTGCCTGTTGTCCCGGGTGATATCAACCCTCAACCTGGATACATGTAGGCTTACATTCAAATCTCTCAAAACGGGGCCGTGCTCAGAATTGAAGACTCAGCATGATTCACGACCTGTAATATAGATCTATTACTTAATTTGACGTTGTAGTTCCCTCACATCTGGTGAGAACGGTTTTTATATCCTAATGTTGAAGAAATTATCAGTACTGATGGGTATTGGCTCGATCTATCTTGACATATATGGTCTGGTACAATCCGTTTTTCTTGTTTTGCAGGCAACTGTCATAGCCTTCTTTCTCTGAACTGGTAGAGGGCATAACAGAGTCTGCGAGTATGAAATTCAAGTTGGCGGGTGATGTCTGTAGGTAAATCTGCTTGACTTGCGTCGAAGAGAAAGCTGCATATCATACTATCATCCAATTGAAGGGGTGCCAGTAATTCTGAGTCACTACATACATTATCCTGCAGTTCAGCAAGTATCTGCTTCAGAATAGGTTGCCTGACTGATTGGCTTACAGAGCAGCTTAGCAAAGAGTGGACTCATCTTCATCTAGACATAACCATCT
>CM067366.1:51795154-51802654 GCA_034401795.1 Chaetoderma sp. LZ-2023a | reverse complement strand
AAATGTCCGTCACAGAAGTGTATGAATTGTATGCCTTTCGGGAATTTACAATTTAATAAACATTCTGATAAATATTTTGAAATTAATTGGACTTGGAACATTGCTATCATAGGGACAATATATATATACACCCAGTTTAATATATGTTTGGGCTGAAGATGTGTGGATCGGTAGACATCCGGCTGGCAAATTTTAAACATTGATGGATGTTCTCAGAGCGCACCTCCTGTATTTCTGAAGGTAAATATAGACATTCGATGTGCTGTTTGCCTTTCCTTTAAAGATGGTGCGGGTGGATGGGGTTTAGGGAGGTGTGTGCGTGCGTGCGTGCGTGCGTGAGTGCGTGCGTGCGTGCGTGCGTGCGGCCGCGCGCGCGCGTTTGTGTGTGTGTGTCGCGCAATGAGCTGCATATTCCGTGTATTTGCTTCTGGGAAGTTTGACAATCTAAGCAATGGCATCTTGCAATAGAAATGTATTGTAAATACCAATAGTCATATACCAATAAGCTTGATGGTACGATTACCGGGGAACAGGAAACATCTGCTATTCCAATTATTCTAATGTAATATTGCTTACAATTATCTCTTATCGATGCTTGAGTTACGCATATTTACCAGATGAGATCCCGTTGAGATATATCCCCATCAAATGCTCTAGACGCAGTACCAGCATCCACGTGGCGGATTTCACCCTTAATAATGGCAAGCTAGATAAGCATATTTACCATCTGCCTTGTGGGAGATAATGTCTCCAAGTTTATCGCTTACAGAATGTGTACTAACAAGAGAGTGTTGTTCCGTCATCGCCGTCATTATGACGTATAGGTTTACCATCTCACAGCGAACTCAAGACCAGAAAATCTGCCTTGATATAGGCTTTAGTAACCGACGCTAAATTTGCTAAATATCCACCAATCTGCCATGAGTGTCCATTAACATTGATAGCATTGTAGCCCGGGCACTAGGAATTTATTACTTGGTAGAAAGCATTCCGTTGAGAATTTTCAAGCTTATTTGACTGGAAGTCGTTGTTGCACAAGACAGCAGCTTATATGGAGGAGAAGACTAATTGCGTGCGTGCGTGCGTGCGTTCGTGCGTTCGTGCGTTCGTGCGTTCGTGCGTTCGTGCGTGCGTGCGTGCGTGCGTGCGTGCGTGCGTGCGTGCGTGCGTGCGTGCGTGCGTGCGTGCGTGCGTGCGTGCGTGCGTGCGTGCGTGCGTGCGTGCGTGCGTGCGTGCGTGCGTGCGTGCGTGCGTGCGTGCGTGCGTGCGTGCGTGCGTGCGTGCGTGCGAGGGAGGGAGGGAGGGAGGGAGGGAGGGAGGGAGGGAGGGAGAGAGAGAGCGAGAGAGGGAGAGAGAGGGAGAGAGAGAACGAGAGAGAGAGAGAGAGAGAGAGAGAGAGAGAGAGAGCGAGAGAGAGAGAGAGAGAGAGAGGGAGAGAGGGAGAGCGGGAGAGCGGGAGAGCAGGAGAGAAAGAGAGAGAAAGAGAGAGAGAGGGATGGAGGGAGGATGAGCAAAGGAGGAGGGGACGACATGCGAGGGAGCAAGGAATGTTGCAAAAAGATCTATCAACTGACCGACCTACCAACAGACCGAGCGAGCAAGTGAGCAAGCAAGTACTGTATGGCACGTGTTAATGTTCATGGACTATAGCTATCAAGCCGAGATGAGTTGGTGTAATCCATGAATAGTATAGTGGCAATGACAAACGGTCCTGTAATTGTTACAACACATAACATGAGTACATTTACTTCACATTTATGAACCTGACCTATAATTCAGGTATATACAGATCATGTGGTACTACGGTACTATACTCAATGAATTATGAGCGCACACGCCAAGAGACTTAGCACTTCCACATAAAATCCACGAAACCGCGCAGAATCTTGGCTTTACTCTCTGGCAACTCGTAGTGCATTTCAAATCACTGTGCACAAGTAAATCCCACCTTGCAGTTCTTCTAGCGTCTGTGGCTTCGCGGCTCTAATATTCCCATGAAGATCAAGATACAACCTTGATAACGCAGCTTACTGGGCCGATGTTGGGCCGATTTCAGTATCGGCCCGGTATCGGCCCAACATCGGCCCAGTAAGCTGTATTATCTGGGAAGTATACGATCCTACAATTGCCATAATGTCTCAAAAATGCTGAGTAACCGTGACAGCTGGGCAGCTCCAAGGTCACGATGCATTTTCCAATGGATATTATCTGCCAAGACCTCACAATTCATCCTCTATTTGAAAGTGTTGTGTCATATAACTTTAGTAGACAACCTATTTAAAATGTACGACTGGATATTTTCCTTTAAGAGTCATATCGCTTTAAATTATCTGGCATTTCTCATAAAAAATATTACCAAATAAAGGCAAGCCTCTATAATCATGATCGCAATTACGATTATCTGCATTCAGAAAATTTAATGGACCTTGTAGCTGGTCCGAAGAGACATATTTTTGTCTGTTCTGCGTTTAGTGTAAGATACCATTGCTCACCACATTATATATACTGTTATAATAGTTGTTTAATGATTCGTGTAGCGCGATCTGTCCTCAGTTCAATCTTACCGTGCCATCGACGACGAAAAAAGAACAAGACGTTTTCACTTCATTCATACATGTCTATAACGAACACCATAGTAACCAGCAAAACCAGTATTTATATACAGGTGGTCACTTAATATGAGTTTTTACGATATTATGTTGCTTTAGGACCTATAATATGCGTTACTTTAAGATGGGGTGGTCGTGGGAGGGGTGGGGTGGGGGCGTGGGGTGGTCGGGTTCGGGTGGGGGCGGGGGCTGTCTTACGACCACCGTCTTAAAGAGTGCAATCAAATTAATAGACCAGTTTATCCATCCATCATATGACGTCATATGATGTCAAAATGAACTACGTGACTTGTAGGATGACGTCATAATTATTACATCATGAATGACTCGATGAAGTCCGTCTTAAGCGCTTAATAGTCCTTCGTCCGGTTGTATGAATTGTATGTATTTACTATTTGATAAACATGTGATGAATATTTTAAAACTAATTTGACTGGGCGCTTCAGCAACAGCACCCAGTCAAATTAGTTTCAAAATATTACCTGTATAGATTTCTGGAAATTGATAGTCAGAGAGTTCAGGGATCGATCGATCCCAACACGAGCGAAGTGATGGTGGAGTTTAGCTAGAGATGGGCGGGGTATAGCTAAAACTGGAAAGGTCTATTCCAAAAATAGACGGCTGTCACAGACATGTTCAACTTCCGACAGTTGTATCACGTGTACTATGGGCTTCCTCATCTTCTTGTACCATTCCTTTCAGAGGAAATTAGCTAGATAATCCAGATATAAGCAAAATTGTATGGATGCAAGAGTAGGTGTGCGGTGGGTGTGGGGTTAGGACAGTGATTAACTTATCTAAGGGTAACATTTCCCTGCATCTAACGTCTTCCATATATATGATAAGGTATTGGCACATGCTAAAATAATAATGAAGAACCCTGGCTTTGAACAAACATCCATGCCAGTACGCCGATTTCTACCACCACAGGTAAATATGTCTCCCACTTAGTCCCAATTTGTTACGCCAACCCTGAGATATATGTAGCCATATGTAGCCTTTGCATACTGTGACACCAAGCCGAAACGTTGACCTGTTAGCCATATTAAAGGTACGTATTCACACCAAATGCTTGAAAATAAAATTGTTAAAATTATATACCTTCAGATAGTTAAATTGTGTGCTAAAATATAATGAAGCCAAATAAATCTTAGCATATGATGATTTCATTCCGCGTAATGTTGAATTAGGGACTCAGTATGCCGTTATTCCGGATTAAGTCTCTAATAAGAACACAATTAAACTAAGGCTCTAAAAGAATACAAGTTTAATAATTTTATTTTCAAGCATTCTGGTGTGAAAATTTACCACTGGAATGACAGTCATTCCAGTGGTAAATTTTCGAAAATAGTCTTTACTTAACAAGATCATAGTGATTTTGATCTTTAAGCGCCAGGATAACAAGACTCCATTGGCCCAATGTTGGTGCTACATTCGTAATATTATTGGCCCAATGTTAGTCGGCTATGCTGGCCCGACATCATCCCGCAGTTGGTCTAACATTGGCTCACCATGTTGGGCCCAGCGCATTCACCCAACATTGGTCACACACTTTACATAACATTGGCCCAGCATTGACAGGCTAGGGAGGCTTAGCATCATTCTGCTCATCAGGCCAACATATTTTACAAATATTAGAAACAATTCATAGGTAGCACATTGGCAATGTAAAGGAGACCACTGCCACAGCCAGCAGCACCAGCAGCACCAGCAGCACCAGCAGCACCAGCAGCAGCAGCAGCAGCAGCAGCAGCAGCAGCAGCAACAACAACAGGAGTAGTAGCAGCAGCAGCAGCAGCAGCAGCAGCAGCAGCAGCAGCAGCAGCAATATCAGCAACTTCCACTTCTTCTCTTTCTCCTTCTTATTCCGGGTCTTCTTCGTACTATCAGCATTACTGATATCATTATCAGTTATCAAACATAACATGACAAACTCTCGTATCAATATGCTTTATTGCCAGCGTTTAATTTTCCATCGCAGGTCTAGTTATAGATACAATAAGACGATAGTGCTATTGAGTGTACAATGTGCACTGGCCTTGAGGAAGTGTTGTTCTGAAGAACGCATAATCAAACAACGCCACCATTATGACGTTACGGTTTACTATCTCACAGCGAAATCAAGACCAGAAGATTATGCATCGATATAGGTGGTAGTGCCCTACACTAAATTTGTTAGATGTCCACGAATCTGCCATGACTGCCCGTTAACATTGATAGCATTAGAGCCTGGGCACTAGACATTTCTTACTATTCTGTTGAGAATTTTCAAGCTTATTTCGTTGGAAGTCGTTGTTGCACAAGGCGGGCGCTTATATGTAGGTGAAGAGTGACTGTGAGAGACAGAGATAGAGAGACAATGAGAGAGAGAAAGAGAGAGAGAGAGAGAGAGAGGGAGAGAGAGCGAGATATGGATCGAGAGAGATGGATCGAGTAGGAGGGAGCAAACGAGGAGGGAGAGAGATGCGAGGTAGCAAGGAATGTTGCAGAAAATCCAATCGATCGACGGACTGACAACTGACAGATTGACCGATGACCGACCGACTGACCGGCTGATTGATCACTCGCAATTGATCGATCGATCGATCAATAGATCGAGAGAGCGAGTGAGTGAGCGACCAACCAAGCAATGTATGGCACATGTTAATGTTTATAGACTCTAGCTATCAAGCCGAGATGAGTTTTTCCATACCTGCCATGAAAAGCGACAATGACAAACGGTCCTGTAACTGTTACAACACATAACACGAGTAGATGTGTTGCAGATTTATGGACGTGACCTATAGTTCAGGCAGATAAGGTAATTTTGTACTACGGTACTATAATCAATGAATTATGCAGACACACCACGAGACTCATCCTCTCTACATAAAAGCGTGAAAACACTTGGAATCTTAGCTTTACTCTCCTACAACTCGGAGTGCATTTTAAATCCCTGTGCAAAAGTAAGTAGCACCTTGTAGTTCTCCTGGAGTCTGTGAATTCACGGATCTGATATTCCTATGAAAATTAAGATACGAGTGTACGTTCCTGCAAGTGCCATACTTTCTCAATAATGCACTACCACCGTGATGGCTGGGAATCTCCAAGGTCATGGTGCATTTTCCAATGCATATTATCTGTCAAATCCTCACAATTCATCCTCCATTTGAAACAGTGTTGCATCAAATAACTTTATCTGACAGCCTATTTCAGCCTCTAGTGACAAAATTTGTTGAAAATTTTTAAATATGTACTTATTGAATGTCAATTTGTAGGTCAGGAGATGATTTTTTAAATTTACCATTGTATAACTGGCTCGGTTATCGATCCAGTCAGTCCAGTGGTAAATGTTCAAAAGTAGTCTTCGCTTGGCTTGCAGATTGATATTCCCCAAGACCACTGCAGAGCTCCGTTTTGGCCGAGATCATCCTTAAATGGCTAAAATTTATGACTGGATATGTTCCTTTAAGAGTTTTATCGCTTTAAATTATCCGGCATTTCTCAGAAAAAATATTACCAAATATGAGGCAATCCTATATAATCACAATTGCAATTATGATTTTCTGCAATCAGAAAATTGTATGGATCTTGTAGCTGGTCCGAAGATACCCATTTTTGTCCATTCTACGTTTATATTAAGATGCCATTGCTCAGCAATCTGTTATAATAGTTGTTTAATGATTCGTGTAGTGTGATCGGTCTTTAGTTCAATCCTCCGACGCCACCGACGATGAAAAGAACAACAAGACGTTTTCAGTTCTTTCATACATGTGTCTATAACACCATAGTATCCAGCAAAACCGGTCCTTATAATCCTTACAGTTTATCCATCTATCATAGAACATCATATGACGGCATAATAAACTAGGTGACGTGTAGGATGACGTCATAATCATTACATCATGAATGACTAGATTAAAATGCGTAATGGTCCGCTAGGATGTATGAATTGCATGTCTTTACTATTTAATAAATATGCTGTTGAATATTTTGAAAGTAATTTTACTGGACGCTGCATCCAGTACCCAGTCAAATTTGTATCAACATATCTAACATCTTACCTGCAGAGATTTCTGGAAATTGATAGCCAGCGAGCTCAGGGATTGCTCTATCCCAACACGAGCGACGCACTGGATAGGTCCATTCCAAAAGCACGTGGCCATTATATACATGTTCAATTTCAGACAGTGGGATCTTCTGTACTATGGGCTTCCTCATTTTCTTGTACCATTCCATTCAGAGGAAATTTGCTAGATAATCCAGATATAAGCTAAATATATGGACGTAAAAGACTAGGGGTGTGGTGGGGGTGAGGATAGTGCTTAATTTATCTGAGCGTAACATTTTGCTGCATAGGTTTATTATCAAACGTCCTTCATATATCGGAATAAGATATTGACATACACTAAAAGTAAAAATGAAGAACCCCGGATTTGAACCTGCCTCCATGTCAGTGCGCCGATTTCAACCGCCATAAGTTAGTATGCATCCCATTTAGTCGCAATTGGGTAAACCAATCGTGAGATATAGGGACATATGCATACATACTGTAAAGCCCAGTCGAACGGTTGACCTGTCAAAAATATCAATTAACAATACCATAGTGATCTTGATCTTTAAGCGCCAAGATAACAAGACTACGTTGTCCCAATGGTGGCGCAAAATAAGTAGTAATATTGGCCCAACGTTGGCTGTCTAAGCTGGCCCAACATCAATCCGCTGATTGGTCTAATGTTGGCCACCATGTTGGGCCCAACGCATCGATCCAACATTGGCCACATACATCATATAACATTGGCCCAACATTGACAGTCTAGGTCGGTAGCAGCAACAACAACAACAACAACAACAACAAGAACAAGAACAAGAACAACAAGAACAAGAACAACAAGAACAAGAACAACAAGAA
>CM067366.1:51782654-51790154 GCA_034401795.1 Chaetoderma sp. LZ-2023a | reverse complement strand
CAAGCACATTTGCTAGGAAACATTTGGTAGTAGGTTTACGTGGGTGGGTTTAGGATGGGTGCGGTGGAGGGTTGGGTTGGGTGGGTGGGTAAGTGGTGAGGGGTGTTGAGGGGGTGGTGGTGGGGATGGAAGGCTAAGACACACCCAGTTGAATATATGTTTGTGCTCAAGATGTGTGGATCGGTAGTCAGCACACTGGGAATTTTTAACCATAGATACATCTTCTCAGAGGGCATCTCCTGTACTTCTGAAGTTAAATAATTATATACATTCGTTTTGCTGTTTGCCATTTTTTAAAGGTAGGGGGCCAGGTAATGAGCTGCCTAGTCCATGGAGTTGCTAAGCTTCTGGGAGGTTTAACACTCCGAGTAGTGGTATCTTGTAATACATGAGTAGATTCACAAAGAAATGTATTGTAAACAGCAATAGGCAGAGACCTACACCCTTGAGGGTACGATTACCGGGAAATAGGAAACATCTGCTATTGCATTTATTCTAATATAATATTGCGTATAATTATTTGTTGTCGACGATTGAGTTAAACTATTTATCAGACGAAATCCCGTTGAGATATTTCCCCATCAAACTCTCTAGACGTAGTACCAGCGACATTTGGGAGAGTTCATCCTTAGTAATGGCCAGCTAGATAAGCATCCTTACCATCTGCCATGTGGGAGATAAAGCCTCCAAGTTTATCTCTTTTGGATTGTGTACTAACAAGAGGAAGTGTTGTTCTGAAGAACGCATAATCAAACAACACCACTATTATGACGTATAGGTTTACTATCTCACAGCGAAGTCAAGACCAGAAGATTATGCATCGATATAGGTTTTAGTGCCCTACACTTTGTAACTTTGTTAGATATCCACGAATCTGCCATGACTGCCAGTTAACATTGATAACATTAGGGCCTGGACACCAGAAATTTCTTAACTGGTAGAAACTATTCTGTTGAGAATTTTCAAGCCTATTTGCTTGGAAGTCGTTGTTGTACAAGGTGGACACTTATATGTAGGTGAAGAGTGACTGTGAGAGACAGCGATAGAAGACAAAGAGAGAGCGAGAGAGAGAGAGAGCACGAGAGATGGATCGAGAGAGATGGATCGAGTAGAAGGGAGCAAACGAGAAGGGGAGAGATACGAGGTAGTAAGGAATGTTGCAGAAAATCAAATCAATCGACGGACTGATTGACTGACAGATTGACTGATGACCGACCGACTGACCAGCTGATGGATTGATCGTGATCGATTGATCGATTAATCAATAGATCGAAAGAGTGAGTGAGTGAGCGAGCAAGCGAGCAATGTATGGCACATGTTAATGTTTATGGACTCTAGCTATCAAGCCATGATAAGTTTGTCCATACCTGCCATGAAAAGCGACAATGACAAACGGTCCTGTAACTGTTACAACACATAACACGAGTAGATTTGTTGCAGATTTATGGACGTGACCTATAGTTCAGGCAGATAAGGTAATTTTGTACTACGGTACTATAATCAATGAATTATGCAGACACACCACGAGACTCATCCTCTCTACATAAAAGCGTGAAAACACTTGGAATCTTAGCTTTACTCTCCTGCAACTCGGAGTGCATTTTAAATGCCTGTGCAAAAGTAAGTAGCACCTTGTAGTTCTCCTGTAGTCTGTGAATTCGCGGATCTGATATTCCTATGAAAATTAACATACGAGTGTACGTTCCTACAAGTGCCATACTTTCTCAATAATGCACTACCACCGTGATGGCTGGGAATCTCCAAGGTCATGGTGCATTTTCCAATGCATATTATCTGTCAAATCCTCACAATTCATCCTCCGTTTGAAACAGTGTTGCATCAAATAACTTTATTTGACAGCCTATTTCAGCCTTTAATGACAAAATTTGTTGAAAAAATTAAAATATGTACTTATTGAATGTCAATTTGCAGGTCCCGAGATGATTTTTTTTTAATTTACCATTGTATAACTGTCTCGGTTATCGATCCAATCAGTCCAGTGGTAAATGTTCAAATGTAGTCTTCGCTTGGCTTGCAGATTGACATTCCCCAAGACCACTGCAGAGCTCCATTTTGGCCGAGATCGTCCTTAAATGGTTAAAATGTATGACTGGATATGTTCCTTTAAGAATTTTATCGCTTTAAATTATCCAGCATTTCTCGTAAAAAATATTACCAAATATGAGGCAAGCCTATATAATCACAATCGCAATTATGATTTTCTGCAATCAGAAAATTTTATGGATCTTGTAGCTGGTCCGAAGATCCCCATTTTGTGTCCATTCTACATTTATATGAAGATGCTATTGCTCACCAATCTGTTGTAATAGTTGTTTAATGATTCGTGTAGCGTGATCGGTCTTTAGTTCAATCCTACGATGCCACCGACGACGAAAAGAAGAACAAGATGTGTTCAGTTCTTTCATACATGTGTCTATAACACCATAGTATCCAGCAAAACTGGTCCTTATAGACAGGCGGTTGATCTTTACAGTTTATCCATCTATCATATAACATCATATGACGTCATAATAAACTAGGTGACGTGTAGGATGACGTCATAATCATTATACCATGAATGACTAGATTTAGTCTTAAATGCTTAATGGTCCGTTAGGATGTATCAATTGCATGTCTTTACTATTTAATAAACATGCTGTTGAATATTTTTAAAGTAATTTAACTGGACGCTGCATCCAGTACTCAGTCAAATTTGTATCACCACATCTAACATCTTACCTGTAGAGATTTCTGGAAATTGATAGCCAGCGAGCTCAGGGATCGATCTATCCCAACATGAGCGACGCGCTGGATAGCTCCATTCCAAAAGCACGTGGTCATTATATACATGTTCAATTTCAGACAGTGGGATCTTCTGTACTATGGGCTTCCTCATTTTCTTGTAACATTCCATTTAGAGGAAATTTGCTAGATAATCCAGATATAAGCTAAATATATGGACGTAAAAGACTAGGGGTGTGGTGGGGGTGAGGATAGTGCTTAATTTATCTGAGCGTAACATTTCGCTGCATGGGTTTATTATCAAACGTCCTTCATATATCGGAATAAGATATGGACATACGCTAAAAGTAAAAATGAAGAACTCCGGATTTGAACCTGCCTCCATGTCATTGCGACGATTTCAACCACCATAGGTTAGAATGCATCCCATTTAGTCGCAATTGGGTAAACCAATCGTGAGATATAGTGACATATGCATACATACTGTAAAGCCCAGTCGAACGCTTGACCTGTCAAAAATATCAATTAACAATACCATAGTGATCTTGATCTTTAAGCGCCAAGATAACAAGACTACATTGTCCCAATGGTGGCGCAAAATAAGTAGTAATATTGGCCCAACATTGGCTGTCTAAGCTGGCCCAACATCAATCCGCTGATTGGTCTAATGTTGGCCACCATGTTGGGCCCAACGCATCGATCCAACATTGGCCACATACATCGTATAACATTGGCCCAACATTGACAGTCTAGGTTGGCTCATCATCATTCAGCCCATTGGTTTAACATCAGGCCAGTATATTTTACAAATATTAGAAACAATCTTATTTATTCTATGCGCATTATAGTTAGCATATTTGCAATGTAAAGGCCGCCCCGCTCCGCCAACAGCAGCAACAGCAGCAGCAGCAACAGCAGCAGCAGCAGCAACAACAACAGCAGCAATATAAGCAACTTCTACTTCTTCTCTGTCTCCTCCTTCCTCTTCCGCTTCGTCATCGTCGTACAATCAACATTACTGATATCATTATCAATTATCAAACATAACATTACAACATCCCGTATCAATATGCTTTATTGACAGCGTTTAATTTTCCATCGCAGGTCTAGTTATAGATACAATAAGACCATAGTGCTATCGATTGTGCAATAAGCGACGGCCAATAATCTTCCCTAGGCTATCCAATCCATATGCCCTAGATTGCATTGGTGACGTTTGGCTTAGCAGTCTGCGCGCGGATGTATTCACACACATTGTTAAATTCGTTTATGTATCAGCGGCATTAATTAATCTACAATAAAAGCTACGTTTTGTGAAAGATAACTACTTCATATTTCATTATCCGTAGCACTAAAACTGCCCATGGTTACTATAAAAGCAGCATATAATCAATGCATGTTCCATCCATAGATATGATAATGGAGGTTACACTAATATTAGACTTTGGCCCCAGCTCGCACGATGTTATTCAATGCATTCATTTCAACTCTGAAATTCAAATACCCCCGCACAAAAACCAAACATACAGGTCCGTGGCTAAATAAGAAGAAACCCAGTTTGCTGGAAGTTGTTGCTGCGTTAGCGCACTAGTTAAATTAGGTTTTAGCTTCGCAACATAATCTTTCCTATATCATACAATTATTGTCGTTTATGTAATATGTTGCTTAGCATCTTGATACAAAGATTAAAACATTTGCCTACATGATAATATCGCCGTCTGTTTCCTAGTAACCGGATACGGCTGTTGTCCGCGCTGCAGCCATTCATAACATTAATTGCATTAATTGCATAATTTATGAATACCAAATTAATTTTTGCATGGTGCCAGTAGACTCGATAAATCCGATCTTGAGACTGTGCGTGCAGATGCGAGGCGTAACAATATTTAGAATAAAAAGCTACGCAAGCTTTTCCGCCGTCATCTACCTTTTAACAATTTGGTGACATCCACAAGACAAATCAAATTGCCAAAATCTATTGACATATAAAAGATACTCTCTAACTCATGAATAAAGGAGGTATCCGGTTTGTCACTCAAATATCTGACGTCATAATCAAACACGCCTCGGGTTAGTTTCCGTCATAGTAAAATGATGTAGCTTGTCACGAAAATCGTAACGTGCACAAGTTAATAAACATTCTCGTCAATATTTTGAAACTAATTCGAGTGGGTAGCAACAAATCCCACTCAAATTAGCTTGAGGATATTCAACAGCTTGCATGTGTACTGGCCTTGACATGTGTGATTTTGTGAATTCAGTGTTCAAAGTATATATACCAATACGTGTAAAAAGTGGGGAGATCGTCGGTGGACACGGGTGTGCGTATCTAGAAATCTATTATGCAAATACAACGTTGCGCTATACATATTATCTAGAGGTGCCGTGTCCATACACTCAAATTATTTATTTATGGTCATCTATGCATGACTTTCCCACATGCAATCTATAATAGGTGCAAATAGATAGTTCACAGATAGCTAGATTGCCATATATGCAGACGGTTAGGCCAGTGTATTGATTGTGGAACTACGATCGGTTACATAGATGGGTGAGATCTGGTATGAATAGATAATCGTTGGGGCAGTAGGTGTTACTAAACGTTTAAATGACAAGAAATATACAATGAAGGGATTCATTTGCAGGTACGCCCCGCTCATTTCTAGTTAAGCTCCAGTGACATTTTCGCGTGTGTTGTACACCGATTTATATACATTAAACTCTGAATTCACTCTCGTACACTTTCAATGTAACTATACAGGTAAGCTATTGCATATTTTGAAACTAATTTCACATAGAATCGTTGCTGACTATCGATATGGCAGCAACAACACCCAGCTAAATTAGTTTCAAAATATTCAACTGAATGTTTATTAATTTGTTAATTCATCAAAAACATACAATTCGTACACTTCCGACAGACCGTTCATGGCCATGACATAGATAGATACGTCACTGGATTATGACGTCAGCCTTACATGTGGAATAATTGATTATGATATCATATATCTGAGTGACAGATCGAATACCTCTCTTACAACATAGTACATTCATTCCCTGCTGCAATAATACATAGATATGAAGTACATAGACATTTTTGCCTATGTCATTATTCCTATGCTTTCGATATATATCCCACACATCGTCAGTGTAGCCATCTTTCACCACCATTCTTACATTATTATTATTATTATTATTATTATTATTATTATTATTATTATTATTATTATTATTATTATTATTATTATTATTATGAGGTGACCTCTAGCTGCACAGGCAATGATAATCATAGTATCTACCATATCATAGCACATAGCTTTGCAATGGACATTTCAAAGTCTATCCATCCATCATTTAACGTCATAATCAAATACGTGACGCGTAGGATGACGTGATAATCATGACGTCATTTATGACCCGATATATCCCGTTTTAAACGCTTAATGGTCCGACACGGTGTAGGAATTGTATGTTTTTGCCATTTAATAAACATGCTGTTGAATATTTTGAAACTAATTTGACTGGACGCTGTTACTGCGATGGACAGCAACAGCACACAGTAGAATTATTTTCAAAATATTCAACGGCTTAACTGTATGGTTTTTTGAATTGATAGTTAGGGTGTTCGGGGATCCGAGGGTGGCGTGGGTGGAGCTTAGCTAAAATAGGAAAGTACATATTAGGTCTAAAATAAGCACGGTCATTGCACTATGATTTTTAGAACAACCATAATTATCTTGAATTAGCTTATTATTTTTAAATGGTTCTCTTTTCACTAGATGCACGGTGGTGTTGCCTGGAAACAATGACGTGTTGGTAGCAGAGTAACGAGAAGTGTGGCAAAGACATTCGCTAGGAAACATTTTGCAGTAGGTCTAACATAATAAAATGAAACCTGACTATTGCAAATGCCTGGTTTTGATGCCAAAAGAAGGTGTTTTAAGATAAGTGATTGTAAAACGCATTGTCACAGATAATCTACATCGTCTGGGATCCAAATAGCTTTTAGATGACAACTGGCATACTAACTTGTCATCAGTTTCGATGGAGAGATCTGAGCCGTCAATCAAATATCTGAACTCCTCGTAACAATCAAAACGCTGTGGCTCCGTCACGAAAATAGAAAAGTCAGTTAATAATGTGTATTAATTGAATTGCTTTGCCGAATCTACGATTTGATATAAACATTCGAGGGAACATTGTGGAATTAATATGATTGTGTGCTCGTGAATACAGAGGCCGCATTGGTTCCAACATATTCAACAGCTTACGTCCGACTTTGCAATTTCTAGGAATTCGGCTTAAAAGTTTCAAATAGATACTAACGCAATGAAAAAGTGTACAAAGATTTGCGCGAATTTGTTGGGTGCTAGATATAATTGGGCCCCTCTCATACCACCTTTAGATGCCATTTATATTGAACTGCCCGTTACTGAGCGATTTTCAATAAACTTTTACGATAAACCATCATCCACGTGTGGCCAATGGGAATAGTACATTTCTACATAACATCATGTACTCTCTAGTGAGCATACACAGAACCAATAAATTCAACTGATTTTATACCAGGATACGGTGACCTGCAGCAGAGGTGATGGTTATTTAAACGGTCCTCAAATCAACACACCCCCCCCCCCCTCACCCTACCGACAGTTATTACTCCCTAACCGTTGAAATGCCAGAGTCGCAATTTCATGATATCTGTACCAGAAATGTCTTGAATATTATGAAACTAATTCGATTGTCCATAGGCAGCAA
>CM067366.1:51712654-51775154 GCA_034401795.1 Chaetoderma sp. LZ-2023a | reverse complement strand
AACCATTTTGCTGCTGTCTCATTCTGAACAACTTTATGTACCAATGGCATAACCACCAGGAGATGGTTTATGGCCAGTGTTATTCAACCAATATATGTGCACATCTCTACCATCTGTTGACAATATTCGGCAAGACCAAACACTCTAATTTCAGTGCTAGCAATGTTACTGGCGATGGAATATGTAGATGATGTCAATCGATGAAAAGGGGCCTCTCGTTTCCTATAGCTGCAAAAACATCCTAATGCCACAAATCATTTTATAAATGAAATCATCACCGAGTTCATACACGCATGCCCATCCAACACAAACGGGACGAAGGTTCTTTAATTCGGAGTTAAAACTAGACATCTCCAAGCTCAAAACGTGCTCTTCAATGAATATAATCCATCAATACCTCGCAATGTATCCTCTATTTGAAATATTAGAATATAGTATTATATAACTTTTTATATAACTATATTGCTTTATCTGACAGTGTGTTTATAG
Source organism: Chaetoderma sp. LZ-2023a (assembly GCA_034401795.1). Lineage (NCBI taxonomy): Eukaryota > Metazoa > Mollusca > Caudofoveata > Chaetodermatida > Chaetodermatidae > Chaetoderma > Chaetoderma sp. LZ-2023a. The sequence continues at coordinate 51,774,665 of CM067366.1, read as the reverse complement.
TTTTCGAAAATGATACGACTGGATAGTATTCTTTGAGTGTTCTATCTCTTTAAATTAACTACCATGTCTTATAATAAATATTCCCAAACAATGACAGGCCTATATAATCAGATCTTAATGATGACACTCTACAAAAAACTTAATGGATCTGGTGGCATCTTTGAAGAGAAATATTTTAGATTCTACTACATTGACTTTTAGATTTCATTGCTCACAATGTGATTCTGGTATGATATTAAATGATTCATGTAGCACCTCTTCATGATCGGTCCTTAATGGACGTTTCCATTTTTAGCTATGCCCCGCCCATCACTAGCTAAGCTCCACCAACACTTCGGCATGTTGGGATTGATCGATCCCCAAATGCCCTAGCTATCAATTTTCTGAAACTATACAGGGAAGCTGTTGAATGTTTTGTAACTAATTTGACTGGGTGGTGTTGCTGCCTATGGCAGCAACAGCACCCAGTCAAATTAGTTTCAAAATATTCAACAGAATATTTATTAAATAGTAAAAGCAAACAATTTGTACAACAACGCATAGACCGTCTTCAAATATACATTCGTGGCATACTTATCGGCGTCATTCATGACGTCATTCATTATGATGTCATTGTACACATCACGCAGTTCATTATGACGTCATATGATGGGTGTGTACTCTGAAAAGGTGAATTCCATCCTACAGTGTCAGCAACGAAAGATGTATTCAGTTCATTCATACATGTCTATAAAGTACACCCTAGTAACCATCAAAATATGTCTTATAGAAAGGTGTGTATCTACTTTGGGTTTTTACACTATTATAGTGGTTTTATCATTGCAGTTCCGTAAGATGGTGGTCGTATGACGACCTGTCTTAAGGAATCGCATCTTCTGGAATCAAAAGCGAGTGGTCGTTATAGACAGGTTCAACTACATCATATGACTGTACTACGGATTTCTTCATTTCATTATAACATTCCTTTCGAAGAAATAAAGCTAGTTCACACAGATACAACCAAATATATCGGCATAATATACAAGGGTTTGTGTGGGTCGAGGACGGTGCTTAACTTATTTGACCGTAACATTTCGCTGCATTAGTTACTGTCCGGCATTCTCCATCTATAACTAAAAAGGTACATGCTTAATGTGAATACGATATTAAAAAGTAATAATGAGGGACCCAGCATTTGAGTGCACCTCCATGTCAATGTGACGATTTCTCGCACATTAGGTAAGTATATTTGTCCTACTTAGTCACAATTTGGTAAACCAGTCATGAGATACGTAGGCCTATAATATTGTAAAGCCAAGCCGAAATGTTGACCTGTTATACATATTAATTAACAATATCTTACTGATCTTGACCTTTAAGCTCACAGATAACAAGACTACGTGCGTTTAGTTAGGAGCCTGGAAAGTTCGCACTGATAAGACATTAGGCAAAATATGGAGTAATCTTGGTTAAGAAATTCTTGGAGTTTACATCGTAAATTTCAGTCATACCTGGTAGAAACTGGAAACTTAAATAAATAATAAACGTGTTACTTGGCTGCCTTTGACAAAGGTATATTCTTTCCGAGGAAGCGTCATTATAATCAATCTCCTCACCGCCTCCAAATTCTGGCATAAGCTGGCTTTTTTATTGGATTTAATTCATCAGCGTTTAATTAACTTTGTATGTGGGGTAAGCACCGGACCCTGAAAGAATTATTATTTCTACCACTAGAATGAGGTGGACAGGGACTGATGAACTTCGAATCTAGAATGCGCACTTTTCGTATTCAGTTCATACAAGTATTACCAAGTATTACCATGTACCTCACCCGTGTTTAAACTTTACAAATTGGTTTCTGAAACGAGTACCCAATCTGGATTATGGCCATCAGCTTATTTGTATCAATCGCGACATTAATATTATCAATAATTGTACATGTTTTTTTAATAAAAGTCTGTTGAAGTAGTGGTTCTTTTTTAGCCCCTCGTGTGTCAACAGCGCCTCAAAGTGCGCACAATACTACTTGATATAATAATTACACTTTTTGATGGTAAATATTTTTCAAGATATTTTAATTTTAGAAGACTATCTTCGTAAATTTACCACTGAATTTTTTTTCGTCAGCTTGACCATTAATGGGCTAATGGTAAAAAATTAAAGTTTTTACTTAGCCAGTGTCTATCTGCAGGCTGAGCGAAGAGTAGTTTTGAGAATTTACCACTAGAATGGCTGGCTCGGTTACCGAGCCGGTTATTCTAGTGGTATATATTAAAAAATACTCTTCCCTAGGGCTATTCAAATAGCCATGTCAGAAGAATCTGCAAAGTTGATTTTGGCCAGTTTGAGCATTAAAGGGTTAAGTTGACACAAGAGGGGTTAACATAGCAACGGTTTCACAACAAGTCTGTAAAATGGATGTTTTAATAGACTCAGGAATGCATCAACAGGGCTTACTTACCTTTTTCTTAAAGATTTCTTATCAGCTCAAAGCACAACTGTGGGTGATATTTTTATATATGATAAGCTAATATCAACAGATACTTACTCGTAAAAAATCGGACATGTCTAAAAGATATTAGTTATTGTTACATAATAATTTTAAATTCCTTTGGGATAGCTTACCCTCAGAATGGTTGAACATATTAGAACATCCTATTGATATCCCTAGGTCAGTTTATTGCTATGAACTACCCTGTAATATTGCTGAGTCTGTTTTTACTGTAGCTTTACCGTCTAACTGTAAGAAAGAGGTATATGATCTTTTTATGTCTAAATGTTATTTACACGTTTACCAGAATTATGTCAGTAATATAGGGGCTGATATTTTATCGCTTAATATTGACTGTATGATGCCCGGTACCTGCATTTATTAATATCCATTTACATGTAATAAAGGGGACTTATCTTATGGGTTGGAAGTTGATGAACTTAAAGCCGAAGATTACATTAAGGGCTTCCTATGTTCCAAATGTTCTTCAAAAGCTGACAGTAGAGTTAGATATGTTTGGTCATTTCCAATGCAAAAGTGGGCACATATGTAACGCGTCAGCACGTTTGCTGGATGGAAATGACCACACAGATGCGCTTCGTGTATATATTTCTAGAATGCGCTCACGTATTATTATTGAGTTCCAGTATTACAAAGAAAGCTTCTGGGCAGATAATAATTTTATTTGTTGTTTAGATAATGATATTTTAATATTCAATGTTATTTAATGTCTCGCCTTTCCTATTGTTAATATTAAAAGGATCATTTGAACATAGTATAATGAATATCTGTGATGTCATGTAAACGTGTACTTTAACAAGGGTATAATAATAAAGTAACATTAAATGTCTTCTTCGTCTTCTTCTTATTCTTCTTCTTATTCTTCTTCTTCTTCTTTTTATAATCAGCTTTTACAGATATAATTATCAATTATCAAACATAACATGGAACCTCCCAATAAATCTGCTTTATTGACATGGTGTTTACATTTTCATCACGTCTCTAGTCATAGATACCATAAGACCATACGGTGCTATCGAGTGCGAAATAGGCTCGGGTCTATACGCTTCCCTAGGCTCTCCAGTCTCTATGGCCTATATTGCATTGGTGAAGTATGACATAGCAAACTGGGCACGCATATATGGACAAAGATGAATCGTGTGGTATTAATCAGTGGCATTCATTAATCCACAATAAATTGTACTCCGTTGAAAGATAACTACTTCATTTTTCATTATATAACATATGGCCGGCTTGTACGATTTTATTCAATGCATCCATTTCAACTCTGAAAGTCAAGTCTCCCGATTCAAAACCAAACATACAAGTTGGTGGATGAATAAGAAGATATCATTTTGCTGGAGATTGTTGCTGCTTTAAGCAGTAGCAGCTTCCAGTTAAATTAGGTTCTAAATACCCACCATAATCATTCCTATATAATAAGACTCTTGTCGTGTATGGGATATGTTGATCAGAATGTTGATACAAAGGTTAGCACATTTGTCCACACTTCGAGATAATATCTCCCTCTGTTTCCTGGTAACCGGTTACGGCTGTTGCACACCCTGTAGTGATTCAAAGCATTAATTGCATTCATTGCATAATATATGAGTGCCAAATTAATGTTTATGATAGCACAAGTTCGCTTGATAAATCCATATCTGAGATAATAGATTTTGACTGTGCTTTCAGATGAGATACGTGACAATATTTAGAATAATATCATAATGTGTACGAGTTCTATGTCTTTGATGAATTTACAGGTTAATAGACCTGTTAAATATTTTGAAACTAATTTTAGTGGGCAGCAACAATTCCCAGCCAAAGTAGTTTCAAAATATTCAACAGCTTACCTGTATAATCACCTGAAAATGTGTGATTCTGGGAAATCATGGTTCAAAGTAGACACACCGATTTCAATACGTTAAAAGGCGGGCGGATCTTCGATAGGACTGGCTGTGCATATCTGGAAATCTTCAAGTCCATGACAAATTTACAGTACAGCCATATTATCTATAAGCACTGCATCCATACTCTCAAATTATTTATTGATGTCCATCTATTCAGGATTTAGCCACATGCAATCTATGACAGGTGCAAATGACAAATAGATAGTCCACAGGTAGGTTGATCGACATATAGGTAGATAATTAGGCCAATGCATTGATTGTCGATATATAACCAGATCTGATATAGATGATGATAAGGGGAGGGGGCAGTAGGTGTTAAATAAACGTTTAAATGACAACAAATAACCGATGAAGCGATCCATTTCTAGGTATTCCCCGCCCATTTCTAGCTATGATCCGTCCAGGTTTTGCGTGTGTTGTCATCGTTCTATATACATTGCACCCTGAATTCCAAATCCAACAATTCCAAGATAACTATGCAAGTAAGGTGTCAAATACTTTGAAACAAATCTGACAGGGAGTTGTTGCTGTCAATCTTTACACTGCTGATGGACGTGTCATGTCCATGATGGAGCTAGATACGCTATTATGTATCGTGACGTCAGCCTACACCTGACGTACAACTGACGTAATTGATTACAACATCATATACTTGTGTGGCATATCGGATCCCTCTATTACAACGCATCGCATTCATTCTCTGCTGCATAATACATAGATGAGTTACACAGATATTTTTTTACCAATGTTTGTTGTTGTACGGATAATCGTTCTATTGATAGGAGCACCGACGTAATGGGGTTAACAGTCCGAATAAAAATATAGAATGCAACACAGAAACAGTCACCGTATTTACAGTTCATGCAGACAGAGTTATATAGCAAACAATTATGTAGAATTGAACACATGGTGTCTAGCAAGTTGGTTTATTTGGTGTGGAAATAGATTAAATAGAAAGCTGCGACCACATTGTAGATCATAGCGGAGACTTCTGTTAAGACATTCAATGCGGTAACACCGTTTTGTTGAACCTTTTAATGGTCAAACTGACCAAAACAACTTTGCAGTGGTCTTGAGACATGTCTATTAGCAGGTCAAGAGAAGAGTATTTTTGGAAAATTAATCACTGGAATGACTGGCTCGGTAACCGAGCCAGTCATTCCAGTGGTAAATTTTCAAAAATACTCTTCACTTGATCTGCAAATAGATTCTGGATAAGTCAGAGCTTGCATTTTCTTAAACCTTACCCCTTTAATGACCAAGCCGGTCAGAAATTTCAGCGGCACATTTACAAGAAAATAGTCTTCTAATATTAAAATTTCTTGAAAAGCGTTGACCATTAAAATTCTTAATTGATATAAGTAGTATTTTAGCGCTTGAGGCGCGTTTGACACAAAAGGCGTTAAAGTAGATCTTTGTTGTTTGGTAAGCTATCAGGTGAATGCAGGGTGCTACAGTCTATGATAAGCTGGAGAAGCAGTTTATTATCCTTGGCAAAGTGCAGCCATGCAGGTCGCAACTCCGCGTTGTTCAACAATCAGGAGGATTAAGCTGTGACGGGTAACGGTGTTTGAGCTGATGTGGGCCTCCACAATGCAATAGATAGTGTGAGTAATCGGCAGTGTCATTTTCACATAGACGACTGCGTTGTGTCGTTCATTCTATAAATTCGATATACTTATGTGTTTATTGTGAGGTGACTTCCAGGTGCACAGGCCATGACAATCATTTAATCTACCATAGCCGAGAATATAGCTTTGCAATTTCGTCCAAAAGTTTCACTGTCATTGTCCAATGTTTTGGAAACAACCATAGTGGCGTATCTAGCTCCGTCATCAACATTGAAAAGTCTGTCAAGTATACAAATTATATGTCTTTGATTGATATACTGTTTAATAAACATTCTGTAGAATATTTTAAAACTAATTTGACAGGGCGCTGTAGCTCCCATAGGGAACAACATAAACCAACTCAAGTTAGTTGAAATTGGGATTCTGGGAATTGATGATTCAAAGTATATAATTGATTCCAACAAACGTAAAAGAGTGTGCGGAGCTTAGCTAGACATGGGCGGAGCTTAGCTAGATATGGGCGGAGCTTAGCTAGACATGTGCGGAGATTAGCTAGAAATGGACCCGTTATCCCCAGCTTGCTAAACTTTACCCTTGAGATATATGTGCCTCTATTTTAGGACAACTAAATATACCAGAAAGCTGTTGAATATTTTAAGCTCTCCTGTGTCAACAGCACCACAAAGCGCCCAAAATACTAATTGATATATCAATTAAACATTTTAATGGTCAATATTTTTCAAGATATTTAAATTTAAGACTATTTTTGTAAATTTACCACTGAATTTTCTTCCGCCGGTTTGACCATTAAAGGGGTAATGGTAAAGAAAATTCCAGTTTTTACTTAGCCAGTATCTATCTGCAGGCTGAGAGAAGAGTATTTTTGAACATTTACCACTAGAATGACTGGCTCGGTTACCGCGCGAGTCATTCTAGTGGTAAATATTTAAAAAATACTCTGCTCTCGGTCTTTCAAATAACCATATTTGAAGACCACTGCAACGTTGTTCTGGTCAGGTTCACCATTAACGGGTTAAGTTGGCACAATCAGGGGTTAAAGTTACCTAAACAAATAAATTAAAAATATCCAACAGAATATTTCATGTTTTCCTTATTTTCCTTTAGTTTGACCCGTAAGTAATAAAAACCTATGAAAACCACAAGTTCGTAGCCAAAAAAGTACATTCCCTCAATCAAGTGTACCACAAGTTCGTAGCCAAAAACTTGCATTCCCTCAATCGAGTGTCCGTTTCCTACAGGTTTGTAATCCTATTTGGTAAAACCAGTTTTCAGTCGTCATGGCAATAACGACTAATCCTTCTGTGAGTGAACGCAGTAACTATCAAGTGAGGTGAATTAACATTTTTGAGTTTCATTTCAGCGTGACAAATCCATTATCAATTACGGCTGGTGGTTTAGTAAAATGTCATGGATACAGCTGTATTGTTTCTGGTGTCAGTATCATAGGACCTGAAGTAACACACAACCCTCATTAGCACAGACGTAGTGGAACAAGCGCAGTGACGAGAGATATCTAATTTAGTAAATTGGACAAATCTATTATCAGACTGGAAGTATTTGTGCGTATAATGAGCTATCCACGGAGATAGCTAAGTACTGCCCCGCCACCCCACCACCCCACCCCAGCCCCTACGAGTATATATCTCAAGGGCTCCTGTATTGGAATACAAAGTATCCACTCTATCCTATCATTCAAGAGCGTGTCCATCCCCACAATAAGACAGGCAACGACCGTCACAGATGTATTTTGGAGGAAGGGGAGGGGGCGTTGATGACTTTTTAATTCAATCACCTGTTCTTATCGTAGTCAGTCATGACTTCTAGTTCGGAAAAACCATCGTAATATCCTCATCATAACAAACCTCATTTTCAAGGAATTATATCGGCCACTTTCCTTCATAATCCAAAGTCTCGCGTGAAATTAATACATAATATACTAGCATCCAATGGGCCTTTCCACTTCATCCATCCATCATATGACGTCAAAGTCAACTACGTGACGTGTAGATTGACATCATAATGAATGACGTCATTATGGAATCATGAATGGCGTAGCTAAGTACGTCACGAACGCATATTTTAAGACGGACTAGGCGGTGTTGCACGAATTGTATGTCTTTACTATTTAATACATATTTTGAAACTAATTTGTCTGAGCGCTGTTGCTGCCATAGGCAGCAAGAGCACCCATAAAAGTAGTTACAAAATATTCAACAGCTTACCTTATAGATTTCAGGAAATTCGATCAAGAAATTCAAATATCTGATAATAGTAACCGAGTCAGTCATTCCGGTGGTAAATTATCAAAAGTATTCTTCTCTTAGCCTGCAGATGGACATTCAATAATGGGATATTTGAATTTTCGTGACAAAATTTTGTAACTAAAGTGTTAATTAAATCAGGATAAAAGCGTATTACAAGCAATTAACCAGAGCTGATATTGAATGATCGTTCAATATTGAATAGAGGATGGATATAGCATACAACTTTGGAAATTGCTAGGCTATTGCAAGAGAGGGACCCATTTCTCACTATGACCCGCCAGTTGCTAGCTAAGTTCCGTCCACTTGTAGCACCCGTTAGAATCGTGTTATATACATTGAAACATCAATTCCTAGACTCCCTATTTCAAAGGTCATTATACTGACAAGCTGTTTAATATTTTGAAATTAATTTGTCTGTGAGAGTCTGCTGCCTCTCTATCGATTGCCGTCCGACATTTCCAGATTCGCTCTTCATCCCTCCCTCGCCCATCCATCCCTCCATCCCTCGCTCCCAACCTCCCCTCCCTCATTCATCCCTACATCTCTCTCCCCCTACACCCCTCGCTCACCCGTCCCTCCATTCCTCTATCCCACCTCCCTCCCTCCCTGCCTCTCTATCCCCTCACTCTCTTTCCGCTCTTTACTCTCTCTCTCTCTCTCTCTCTCTCTCTCTCTCTCTCTCTCTCTCTCTCTCTCTCTCTCTGTCATGTTCTCAACGTGGTTATCAATAATCTCATATTTACAACATTTGACTAACATAAAAATGAAGCGGCGTAATTATCTTTTGTGTGCGAATGAGTCAGAGTCGATGATGAAATACGGACACTTGTCACAGTATGTGATTTCAAATGTTATTAGTGTAAACCCAAGCTATATCCTGAATATCAACATAAAACTAATTATGATGGAAATATATACATTATGTTCTGATTGCAGCAATTACGCGAAATTCTCAAAGGACCCCTGCAAACATTTATTAGCAAACGGATATAATGAATCCTTCACATATTAGCGCCTATGTATATTTCAACTCAACTCCTATCACATGCACTGACCGTTTAAAAGCTACATACCCGACGCAACGAAATTCTTTATGAAATAAGCAATACCATGTCGAATATTTTGAAATTAGTTTGACTGAGAGCTGTTGCTGCATATGGCAGCAACATCTTCTAGTCAAATTAGTTTCAACGTATTCAACAGCTTTCCTATATAAATGTCTAGAAATTGAGGCACTTGATTTTCAAAGGCTAAGCGATTAACACACTTTTGGTTTGAGACTCCCGTGACCATACTTCGTGCCAGAAAATCAGACATGTTTTATGCATTGTCATTGTTTTAATTGACTCGAGACATATTGAATATTGGCAAAGGACCATTCGCACATATGAACAAATTACACGCATACATTATTTGAAAAGCATATATATCGAAATGACCAACAATATCACCATCATGCTTAGGTCTGACTTGATCAAATCTGCCAATCAAGCTTTTAGGGCCCTGCCAAAAACAGGGAATGTTCAGCTTGGTCAATCACTCAGACTTATTGTAGAACAATTTGAATCAAGTTTCGTTCTCATAGTATCACATGTCTTTAATCATCTTATTTTTAAATTCTATGCCATATGTAGTGGCCTTTAAATAATATTACCGTAATATGGCCTAGTGACATATATGATATTCCAGCGTACTCCGAATTCAAACTATCCCCTCACATCTTTTATATTTCTGTATTTAACTTAAATATTCCAACAATTGTTCAATAGCTATTGTATGCTCAATTAGACCCAATCAGACCAGGGAGTCCTATGTTCCAACTATATTGGTATGAATTATCTGTTGATCAATTCGTCGTTGCCAATATATTTTGCTCATTCAACGGGTCTCGTTGATCAAAAAGATGCATACGATGTTGATGACCTTATGCGAATACGGACGATGGCACATCATTCGCCCTGCAGTATGTAGCAGATCGAAGACATTTTCGCTCCAGGTCATCGGTGGTGATTATGTTGACCTGCTCACAGAGCTGAATGATGTTGACAAGGAACGTCTGAGTAGAGATAAAGATGTTAACAAGTTCCTGAAGAAGCATTTTATTCTCAAGCCGCTGATTGGAGTAACAGTGGGTATGGTGCAGGATATTAAAGCCATGGATGCTGATATCAGCTGTCACCTCATAGAACCAGCTGTGTTCCATTCTCCGCCAATTCCCCATGATGGCGTGCTGTTGACCCTAGCAAATGTGTGCATGTGAAAGTGGCTTATGTTCGTATCGGTATAATTGCTGTATGTTCGTAACTGTATAATTGCTATGTGTTCATAACTCCATAACCATAATTATATACATACACATATACATACATATGTTCAGTATTAATCTTTTATAGTTGTTGTTGGTGTTATTGTTGTTGTTGTTATTGTTGTTGTTGTTGTTGTTGTTGTTGTTGTTGTTGTTGTTGTTGTCGTTGTTGTTATTGTTGTTGTTGTTCGTCACCTATGTGGTTTTGTGCACATAAATTACATTTTCGATCTTCTCTTGCGGTCCTGTCCCAACGTCCTGTTTCTATTGGTAGGTAATTATTAGCTGTTCTAAATAACGGAAGCCTATGTTAGGCGGGTCAATATATCATTCGACTCCAAAAAATTCTAACGAAAGGCCTGTCAACGGTTTTTGTCCCTACTGGATGTGAAAAATGACAAAAAGGTCTACCAAACTCTGACCCCCGGAAGTGGGTTAAAACTAGGTCAGTTACAAGATGGCCGTCGTCAGCCCTTAAAATCACTAAAACAGTTATAACTTCCTTAATTGTTGTGATAGAACAGTAATTCTTGCTTCTCCCCCATGGTTTTCAGGGGTAAGCAATTCACTGGGGCCAATACAATTCCAAGCCGATCAATAAAACTAACAAAAACCACAAATCAAAGATGGCGAGCAGCAATAAAGGGTGAAATGACAATACTAATAATAAATATATGATTGACGTAGACAATGGGCACAAAATTACAGATGTATCAGTAGAATGCACTTCAGATGTATCTAATTAATTGACCAGCTACAGCTGCCGAAGTTTTCTATGTCAGTGCGATTCTTGCCGCGTAAAATGAATGCATTTGCACAGAACTGGACGACTGGATCCCCTTTCACAAGCTTTTGGAAGGCAGATTTCTTTCCAACACCATAAACACGAGACGTTGAATCACATCCTGTGAATGCATGCAAGAATAACATTTGTGTGCACAACTCACTGCCAAGAAAACGCTTTATCCAATTGATGTTGTACACCTTTGGAATACCTCTTGACCGATTGTCCGATCTAAAATAGAGTGGTTTCCCATCTGCTGGAATGTAATGGAGAAGAAGAATCAACAGGTCAGTGTCCTCTCCAATTAGAGTGGTGGAATGCATAGATTCTGTGACAACCGTAGCCTTAGCAATGTCAACATCAGCGTCCCCTTCTGCCTGAATGACCTTACAACCCATTCTCTTCAGTTCGTCACTTAATAAACTGATTAGTTGCTGCTTATTAGTTCCAATTGATAGGAATCTTTCCTTCTTCCCTTCAGACTCATTGGTTTCACTGGTGAAGTTCACAATCGGATAAATAATGGTTTGTCCCGGTCTCTGGTGTGCCCTTAATCGAAGAACCCTCCCCATAACCGTCAAACACAACAGTTGCTGCCCCATAGTGCTTACTTGTAAAGTCGGCATATGACTTGGCTATTTTACCATAGGTATCTCCTCTCACCCACCTCAGCTTGTGCAGTAAGGAGCCTCCATCAAGCACATATCTTTCAGTCTACGGGATGGTGTCTGATGTTGCTTCACTTGATGACATATAGTTACAGTGATGGCTTGGACAAGTTGAGGTTTGATAATGTTTCTCAATGCAGGTTCAGAGGAGAAAGGTGAATATGAAGTTAGCCTTGTGCTTATTTTCGAAAGGTCTGATGCATCCCTTTCAATCCTTGCATCAGTCGAATCTTTGTATTGTTTGCTTGTGGTGTATGCGAGATGATTGAACGCCTGCATGGCAATGTTGAGCTCAGGCATTATATGGGCTAACATTGTCCGCAATGCTCAATGTTCTTCTGTCATCTTACTGCCATGAGTCAAGCCGCATGTACTTTTTACTGACCTCATAAGTGTTTGCTCAATGACTAGATTGCACCTGAGGCCTGCCCAAAAATCATTTGTTCGACGAATTATATGGAACCATCTTGAAACTTCCTGCATATATCTGGGTGTTTGCTCTTCAGTTGACTCATTTCTTGGATGTAGAGATATGCAGACTTCAAGTAGTTATACTGTCCTGCTGCAGCAAATATTGGCAAGGCGTCATCAACAGCACGCAAGGGATTCACCCAAAACCCAGTGCGATCTGCCTTGATCAGTGCTCGTGCGGTACCAAACATCCACTGATAACCTAGCCACAACTGCCTCGTTTTGGATTGCGCACTAAGCTCAGCTTTCTTTTTGTCAAGTTCCTCACTGATCCGAGCAACTGTATGGGATGTTAGAAAAATTTCAAGAGTGATGTCACCCTTCAATAAGGACGAATACATTCTCTCTGTCTCCTCTACTAGGGAAGCGAATTCAGGATTTTCATCAGCCACAGATTTTGCATTCATTTCATGAAGACACTTGCCCAGCAGCAGATGTCCACGGAATGCCGTTTGAACCGATTTACCAGTCATCATATGCACTACAGCATTTTCACCGTACGCTACGTCCAGAATGTTTTTAAGTCCCGTGCCCTCCATCAGTGTGCCTATTGCTCCAAGCAGATTCATGAACAATTACCAAGCCGTAGTACTATTTCTTTCAAGTAACTATTCTGTGGCGCAGTACTGATGATCTCAGCAGCTTTTAAGTACAGGGGATGATCAAACGTTATCACGGGGGGGGGGACATGTTGTCTGAAGGCCATGTTGCTCAGGGACTCTAATGTAGACAAAATGCAGGTTTTGTCATCAGGATACATGTCGATCATGGGAAAATACAGAATGGAAGATTGGCAGGGATGCGTATATCCTGCCAATTCGGAACTGTTCGTTTGAAATGGAATGATAGCTCCCATAAGATATCAACTCTCATATCACAATCTTGGAGACATGGAAGTTCTTTAAACATGATGTTTCGAAGAGCATGGGTGGCGAAGCGGTACTCTATGATATCAACTGTGGACATCTTTACAATGTTCAGTTCTGAAATTGTTTGTCTACTGACAAGAAAGCTTTTTTTCCTACCAATGGGTCAACGCGGTAATCATGCCCATCCCGTGAAATGTACCTTTACGGTCAATGGGAAGAATATTGTGATCAACATTGTCACAAGAAAATAACAATGGCAAGTCCAATAGATATGTGTCTTCAACTAGCAAATCTGGTGTGACACAGCTTGCAGCATTCTTTTCAAACCGGAGCACTTCTCCATATGACGAGCTATACATCATCTCAAAAAGAGTGTCCACATGGAAGCTGGACCAATACAGATGATGTACTTGCACTGCTAGTCCAATCTTCAATGGTGCAATAACAGCCCGCGTTCTGACTGCTTGTACATTGGCGTGTCTATTACAGGCTACTTTGTGTTGGTTGTTGTTTTTCAACAAATAGGTAGTTTAACATGTTTCGCAGTGTCTTCGGAAGGAAGTCCAATACAGAGTCAAGTTTAAGTTCCTCAACGTTTGGGTAGTGGTCAGTAACAGATGGCACATTTGTTTTAATGTCACTCCTGACCAGCCTTGCTGCTGTCTCAATTATGACTCTCTTATGTGCCTTTTCATCACGGTCTCTTTGCCCGTCTTTGTAGTAAGACCAGAGATATGTGTGATGTTTTTTCTTTGACTGCCACTATGTTGTTTAGGCCCTCTCCCTCTGCTAAATAGATGGAGCCCCCATATCGTTCAATTCGTTTGTTTTTCAGATAGTTATTGCCGTAAGGAAGGGAATCTTCATGAATCAGAGACGCCTGCATTTTACCCCGAAGGTATGTAATAGTCAACTGTTCCTCATCATTCATCTCTAAATATGCACACATCCTGAAGAATGCCTGTTCCTGATCATCATCTTTAGGTCATCCAAGGTTTCTATGCTTTGCATCCGTTCTACACTGAAATTCTACCAGTGCATCATACCCGTGCGGAAATTGACACTGCATTTATGGTGGTATATGCAGTCAGCGGCATGTAGATCTCCACCATAGTACCCGATCCGCCCCTTCAATGTGAAAGACCAATCGTCAGAACCACTTTCACAGCACTCTTGGATGGTCCTGGCAAACGAGTCGGTCTTCACATAGCTGTAGTCCGAGCCTCCAAGAACCACTAAGGTCCCACAGAAAAGGCAATCAGTCTTACTGTTGAAAGGCCCAGTACACACCCGTGCACTTCTCTTCAGTGAGGGTGTGGAACACACACACATTCTTCTGTTGGTTCTCGGTGTCATGTTGATTTATGTACCGTTTACGACAGTCCGAGTGTACCTTACAGCCAGCCATCACAACAATGCTGGCATCTCTCTGAACACTTGCCGCATTGATGCCACCAGCGTCCTTCTGACGAATTTGTACTACATCATTTCGATCTTCAAACCTTTCTTAGCAAATTTGACAACTCTCGTGGTGTAGGCTTGAAGCACTCATCATTCACACCTGAAAATAATAATAATAATAATATTAATAATAATAATAATAATAATAATAATAATAATAATAATAATAATAATATAGATGACAATAAAATATTAAATCAAGCAAGATAAGCACGCATCTCTTCCCCTTGTACTGGTAATGCGCTCTCTCCTGTCTCAAGTTTATGTATATATTGGACTATATAGCATGCGTGTCTTAGAGCTTATTATACATGTATAGCTGTATATAGTCCTCTACATTTTTGTGTTTATATGTTAGGGTTCCACCACCATATAACCTCTGTAAAGTATCTTGAAATAAATATCCTTGAACTTTAACTTTTATGGAGCAGTTCTAAAAAATGAATCGTGAGGTTTCCGTAGAAAAGCGAAACGACACAACATGGCGGCGTCTCGGCGCATGCGTGGCCAAGAGAAGCACCGCCCTCGTCATTTCTATACAGAATTATGGGTAATGTGACAGCCAATGCATGAGAAAACCAATCCCTTGTTAGCACAGTGTTTATATTTTCACCTTTGGCTTCCTATAGGATTTGTACTAAACACATGGTACACGATCCGGATTGTTGGCTGCCATATTAACCGCCATCTTGGATTTACGGATTCGACGTGGCTAAATCGATATTCCATGTGCGCCAATGAATTCCTTGACCATGAAAACCCTAGAGTAGACATATAAATTAATGTTTTACACCTAATAATAAGGAAGGTATAGCCATTTTCCTTATTTTCAGGATCAATGGCGGCCATCTTGGATGTGACCCAGTTTTACCCCCTTTCCGGGTGTCAGATTTTGGTAGACTTTTTTCCTGCGCTTCACTACATCCAATAAGTTAAAAAAAACACTGACAAATGTTTTATTAGAGTTTTTTGGGGGTTTAGGGTTTTTTTCCATAAATTGACCCGCCTATATGTAATCCTGTTGTGGTCTGATAACAAAGATATATATATATAGCTCGATTTCTAGATGACTTTTAAAAGCACTACATGTTTTTTTCTTTCCATGATTTTGCATTTCGTCCTTCCATTGCTGCTTATACTGGTCTTTCAACACTTGGTGTATCCTATTTGATTCATTATTAACGATTTGAGCATTTTGTTTATTACAACGGTAGCCGAATCCCATTGAATCCAGAATATTTTTTTACATTTATTAACTACTTATGCAGTATATTGTTTTGGGCGTGGTTAATGAGCATATATTTGTAAATTTGTGCAGATATTTTGTTTTCCTTGCCTGCGATAATTTTTAGCCAGTATGCTATCATACGGTATTTATTTATTAGCAGGCCCGCGCGCTGTTGTACTACGTAATCATAGCGATGTCTGCAACTGATTATTTCGTTTGATAGCCTATCGGCTCTTAAATTGTTGTTGTTCAGCGCTCGGCGCTGTGAAGCTGTTGGGGTTACGCGGTGGTTCGTAGCACACTGGCGCCACTATTTTCGGCGAGTGTTTAGATATATTTAGGATTTTCTGAGTTCCCTCCAATCTGAGTCATCCGTAAACAAATGTAAGAAACTTTTGTGCGCGTTTCTATTTATCCAGAAAAGCAATAGCATAACACATATGGCTGACAAAGTCGAAATTTGTGTGTAAAAATTAGTATACATTATTAATATACTAAGCCATAAAATATTTAAAATTTCCAAAATTTATTTTAGGTTACAGGTAATGTATTAACTTTAACTTTAACTTATCTGACGATAACAGTTCTCTGTATGAGTTATTGTCCTACGTCCTCTATATATAAGTATATATATATAAGATATGGACCCACGTGAAAATAATGAGGATACCAGAATTGTATCACACCTCAATGTCAATGCGACGAGTTCTGCCATCATACGTAACTATGTCTCCCACTTAGTCATAATTGGGAGTACTATGAGATATAAGGTCATATGTATACGTATTGTAAATCCAAGCCGAAAAGTAAACCTGTCAAAAATATTAACTAACAATATCCTAGTAATCTTGAACTTTAATTCATGAATCCATTCCCTCACTCAGTCATATTACGTCATAATCATGTACGTGACGTGTAGGCAGACGTCATAATCATGACGTCATGAATGATTTTTTTCGGCCCATCTTTAACTCTTAATAGTCCCACACGTTGTATGAATTGTATGCCATTACCATTTAATAACAACAGCACCCAGTCAAATTAGTTTCAAAATATTCAACATATTGCGTGTATAGTTTTCTAGAAATTGATAGTCAGGTAGTTCAGAGAACGATCGATACCAACAGGGCCGTGATGTGGATGGAGCTTAGATTGAGATGGGCGGGGCATAGCTAAAAGTGAAGAGGTCAATTACATGACATTAATGTGTCCATGCTGTGTAGACTAGATAGAGCGAAGACAGAAATTAAACTTTCTAAATCAAATCAAAGCATTAGCTATGTCACTGTCGAGCTAACATTTGATCTAATGACGTCAACGCCATTGTAGCGCTTCCCTTCCTAAGCTTTGTTCTAATAAGTTGAGTCCGTTCCATGATATAAGACGACATATATAGTCAAACATAAATGTAAGTTTTCAAAACTTAGTGGCATTAACATTTGACCTATTGGCACACACGCCACACAGTTTGATTCGCCTACTGGGAGCGTGTGACCAAGTTTAGGCCTACTCTCAATTTGGTGAACCAATTCCGACAATATAAGACAAAATACAGAGCTTAGATAATATAAGTAGATTTCATAGATGGGGAAAAGAAGCCTCCAAATGCCCTTTACAGTGGAGCTGCAGAACACATGAAGAATGAAAACCTTGAAGCCAACCCAGAGTTCACCCATGTACCTCGCTGCGTGGTGGATAGGAATGGAGGAAGGGCAAACTCCTTGATTCACCTATAAGCAGCTTCATTGACATCGGTGCACGTTGCGTTATGAGAAACTCAGCCTTCCAGTCTTTTTCAGGACCGTATGGACAGAGGTGTAGAGCAAATCATAATCAGCTAAGCGGCGTGTAGGATGACGTCATAATCATTACGTCATTAATGATTGCATACAAGAATCGTCTTTAGCTGTACCGTCTTTAACTCTTAATAGTCCAACACGTTGCGCAAATTGTACGTCTCCACTATTTAATAAACATGCTGTTGAATATTTTGAATCTAATTTGACTGGACGCTGTTGCTGCCATAGGCAGCAACAGCGCCCAGTCAAATTAGTTTCAAAATATTCAATAGCTTACCTGTATAGTTTTCTGGAAACTGATAGTCAGGGAGTTCAGAGATCCATCGATGTGGGCGAAGATTATCTAAAGATGGGCGGGGCATTGCTAAAAATGGAACGGTTCATTCTCGAAAGCCAGCACAACCAGCAACAGCAGCAGAAGAAAACTACTACTTCTCCTCCTTTCTCTTACCCGTCGTCATCTTCTTACAATCAGCATTACTGATATCAGCCTCAATTATCAAACATAACATGGCAACGTCCCATATCAATAGGCTTTATTGACAGTGTCTAATTTTTCATCGCAGAGTTAGTCATAGATACAATAAGACGATAGTGCTATCGATTGTGCAATAAGCACTGGTCTATAATCCTCCTTAGGCTGTCGTATCCCTATGTCCTATATTGCATTGGTGATGTTTGACATAGCAAACTGGGAACGCATGTATTCACAAACATTGTTCAATTCGGTTCTGGTATCGGTGGCATTAATTAATCCACAATAAAATGTACGTTTTGTGAAAGATAACTACTTCATAGTTTATTATCTGTAACATTACAAAACTGTCTATCGTTACTATTGACGTTTTTCTCTAAAGACAGCATATAATCACATGCATGTTCCTCACCATAGATATCATAATTAACCTCTCTTGCGTCAACTTAACAACATTTTGATGGTCAATATTTTTCAAGATATTTTAATTTTAGAAGGATATTTCTGTAAATTGAGCACTGAATATTTTTTCGCCGGCTTGATCATTAAAGGGGTAATGATAAAAAAAAATTAGTTTTACTTAGCAGTGTCTATCTGCAGGCCGAGAGAAGAGTATTTATGAAGATTTACCACTAGAATGACTGGATCGGTTACCGAACAAGCCATTCTAGTGGTAAATATATAATAATACGCTTCTCTAGGCCTTTCAAATAGGCATGTCTGAAGACCACTGCAAAGTTCCTTATTGGTCAGTTTGACCATTACAAGAAGCGTTAAATGACAGGCAAGAAACAATTACAACCTATTGCATCCAACCTCTGCTGCTGTAATACATAGATGAAGTACATAGACGATTTTGCCTTTTTCCAATTAATTCGATATATCCCACACATTATTCAGAGTTTAGCACTGTTCTTGCGTTTTTATTACGAGGTGAACTCTAGTTGCACAGGCAGTGATAAACATTGTATCTACATATCATATCCTATCTAGGTTCTGGTGCAATTCTGACTGGAATATGCACTGCCATTGCACTATGGAATCACATCAAATTAGCTTGAAACAGATTAGAATGGCGTAACTTTCTCGAGATATAGTGGTGTTGCCTGGAAACAATGATCTTTCAGTAGCAGAGTAATAAAATGTGAAGTGAACACATTCGCTCGGAAACATTTTGTAGTAGGTCTAACATATTACTATTGAACTTGCATATAGTTGGCGCCTGATACTGGGGTAGTGATGGGGTGGGGCAGGGGGTGGTCAACAGAAGGTCTTTACCCTCTCTTGTGTCATCTTATCCGTTTGATCGCCAAACAGAGCATCTACAGTGGTTGTTAAAGAATGCCCATTTGCAGGCCAAGAGAAGACTATTTTTGAAAATGTACCACTGAAATGACTGGCTCGATAACCGAGCCAATCATTTCAGTTGTACAATTTCAAAAATAGTCTTATCTTGTCCTGCAAATGCACACTGACTAAGCGAAAATTGTATTTACTTGCCCCTTTAATCGCCAAACCGGATAAAACACGCTCTTAAAAACTATTTTCTTAAATTACAGTCGTAAATTTTCAAAAACCGCAATCTTTTGGCCAGCAAATGGTTGTTCAATGAACAGAAATTTGAATTTTCTTGAGAGATCTTAATACATTATACGGTTAATCGATGAAAGTAGAATTTTAGCGCTTTAAGACGCTGTTGACATAAGAGGGGTTAAGATTAACGATTGTAAGATCACATGTTTCATCTTATATGCCCCAGATAAAGCTCAGATGGTAAGTCACACATTACCTGATCATCTACGTCAATAAAGGAGTCCGGTCTGTCTCTCAAGTACATGATGTCATAATTAAATACGCCATATGTTAGCTTAATTCAAAATGACGTCACACCATCACCAAAACGAAAGGTCCGTTACTAAATTGTACGAATTGTCTCTGATGAATTTACAAATTAATTAACAGTCTGTTGAATGTTTTGAAACTAATTTGACTGGGGTCTTATTTGCCAGGCCCTATGGTACTAAAAATCCCAGAGAATTTAATTATTAGATATTGCGCAGTGAACCTGTATATTTACATTGAAACTTAGATTCTGGGAATTAATTTTTTTCAAAGTTTCAAACCGATTTCAACACGCATAAAATGAGAATGGAGCTTAGTCAAAATCTGGCGGGCCATGGCTAGGAACGGATTACGAGCTTTAGATAACATAGAGAATGTCCTGTCAGTTATTAAGAGATAAAATTAAATATCTCAGCCTCCACGTGTGACAATGGACCTTTCCCTTTTAGCAAGGCCCCGCCCATCTTTAGCTAAGCTCCACCCACGTCTCTTTGAACTCCCTGACTTTCAATTTCCAGAAAACTATACGGGTAGCTATTGAATATTTTGGAACTAATTGGACGGGGCGCTGTTGCTGCCTACAACAGGGGCGCTGTTGCAGCCTATGGCAGCAACAACATCCACTCAAATTAGTTTCAAAATATTTAACAGCATGTTTATTAAATAGTAGAGACATACAATTCGTACAGCGTGTCGGACTATTAAGAGTTAAAAACGAGCCTACATAACATGCATTCCGGAAGAGGCAAATTCAGAGTCTGTACAATCAAATGTTTTGCCACGATGTGGTGATCTGTAGAAGAAGTGGTCATTCAAAATGTCGTCCATGGATTAATCCAAATTTGGCTATGCCCTGCCACCCACGTATTGCCCGTTTTGGGATCAATAGATACCTGCACTCTTTGAATCTCAAAGTCCAGAAAACTTTACAGGTAAACTGTTGAATATTTTGAAACGAATTTGACTGTATTGTTGCTGCCTATAGCAATAGCGTCCAGTCACATTAATTTCAAGATATTCAACAGAGTGCTTGTAAAATAGTGACGCCATACAATTCGTACAACTTTTCGGACTGTTAAGCGGGCTATATCACATCATTCATGGAGTAATTAATTATGACGTCAACCTACACGTGACATAGTTGACTATGACGTTATATGATTGACTGAGAAACTAGATTCCTTAATTGAAGGACCCGATCTGGCACTCACGTATATAACGTCTTAATCAATTACGTCAGTTGTAGGCGACCGTCACAATGTAGGGTGACGTATCTTGCTCCGTCAAGAACATTGAAAAGTCTGTCAAGCATACGAAGTTGTATGGCTTGGGAGGATTTACTTTTTAATAAACATTTGGTTGATTAATTTGAAACAATTTGATTGGGAACTTTTGCTGTCATAGGCAGCAGCTTCACCAACCAAAATTAGTTAGAAAATATTAAGCAACATACCTGTATAATTACCCTGAAATTGGGATTCTGGTAATTGATGATGATTCAATGTATACAATTGATTTCAACACTCGTAAAAGAGTTGGCGGAGCTATAAATGGGAGGAGCTTAGCTATAAATGGGCGGAGATTATATAGAAATGGGCGAAGCGTATCTAGAAATGGACCCCTCTATCACCCCATGCTGAACTATTTACTCCTGAAATATCGGTGTCTGCATTTCAGGACAACTATCTATACATACCAGAAAGATGTAGAATATGTTTTTAAGTTAATCCGACAGGAAGCTGCTGCTGCCAAATCTCCTAATCAAATTAGTTTCAAAATATCCAACAGAATATTCCTTATACCATATATCTTTTTGGTTTGACCTGTAAGTGATACAGCGTTATGGAAACCACCAGTTCGTAGCCTACAAATCGTATTCCCTAAATCAGGTGCCCGTTTCTGACAGATTTGTGATCCTATTGGGCAAAACTTTCAGTTTTCTGTCATCATGGTAATAACAACTAATGCTTCTGGGAGTGAACACAGCAACTATCAAGTGTTGGTAGAGTAACATGTTTGAGTTTCACTTCAGCGTGACAAATCCATCATCAATTACGGCTGGTGGGCTTAGTAAAATGTCATAGATACAACTGTATTGATTCTGGTGTCAGTATTGTAGGACTTGCAGTAACACATCCCTCATTAGCGCAGAGGTAATGGAGAAAGCGCAGTGACGAGAGATATCTAATTTGGTAAATTCGACACATCTGTTGTCGGACTGGAATTATGTGTACGTATAATGAGATCTCTGCGGAGATAGTTAAGTACCGAGTCCCCTATGAGTATACATCGCAAGGGGTTCTGTATTTAAATTCAAATTGTCAACTGCGTCCATTATCATTCATGCGCGAATCCACCCCTCCATCAGAACTGACCACAAACCTCAAAGCTTTAGTCTTGAAGAGCGAGTGGTGGGAGGGGGTGGGGTGTCATCGGTGATTTTTATTCAATTTTTCCATGATCCAATGGTATTCAGTCAGGATTTTTCGGTCTATAACATCGAGAGCCTTATCAAAACAAACACCATTTTCAATGAATTATATCGAGCATCAAGATCCAAAATGTCTGATGAAGTCTAACATTCAATGGGCCTTTCCAGTTTTTGCCCGCCTATAGCTAAGCCCAACCCACACCTCGCTCGTGTTGGGATCGATCGATCCCTGAACCTCATTGACTATTAATTTCCAGAAAACCAACCAGGTAAGCTGTTAAATATTTTGAAACTAATTTGACTGGTTGCTGTTGCTGCTTATGGCAGCAACAGCGCCAAGTCAAATTAGTGTCAAAATATTCAGCAGAATATTTATTAAATACTAAAGACATACAATTCGTACAACAACGCATAGTCCGTCTTCAATTATGCGTTCGTGACGTACTTACATACTGACGTCATTGATTATAATGTCATTCTACACGTCACATAGTTAATTATGACGTCATATGATGGATGGATAGGGTGGAAAGATCGATTGTGTGGGTGCGTTTCCGGCACATATCTTACTTCACTGATACTTATCAGGGGGGGGGGGGAGGGGAGGAGTGGGTCAGGGGTTGGAGGGGTGGGGTGGGGAGGTGGGGGGGGGGGGCGTGTGCTGAAGATAATTGAATTAAATCATGATCAGGAAAATTCTTTTACAAGCAATTAACTACGGCTGGCATTGCCTGATCTGACATTGACTGCGCTTGTTCAATACTGACAGAAGATCAACCAATCCCGGAAATGGGACCATTCCAGTTTTAGCTATGTTCCACACATCTCGAGCTAAGCTTCACCCCACACCTTGCTTGTGTTGGGATCGATCGATCCCTGAGCTCTTTGAATCTTAATTTCTCGGAAACTATACAGGTAAGCTGTTGAATATTTTGAAAATAATTTAACTGGGTGCTGCTGTTGCTGCTTCTCTCTCTCTCTCTCCTCTCTCTCTCTCTCTCTCTCTCTCGCTCTCTCTCTTTCTCTCTCTCTCTCTCTCTCTCTCTCTCTCGCTTTCTCTCTCTCTCTCTCTATCTCTCTCTCACTCACTCTCTCTCTCTCTCTCTCTCTCTCTCTCTCTCTTCATCCCGCCTTCCCGCCATCTCTCCTCACTAACCCCCTCTCTCATTCGCTCCTCCCCTACCATAACTCTACCGCACTGGCTTTTAGATAGAAACAGATTGATTATGCATCACACATACGGTACCATATAAAAAATAATGTGTCAATCTACCAACGTGATTATCAATAAACTCATATTTACAACATTTGCCTGGCATACAAATAAGGCTCCCTAATTATCACCTGTGCGCGAACGAGTCAGCAACGATGATCTAAAATACGGGCACTTGTCACAGTATGTGATTTCACATTAGCGCAAACAAAGGCGATAGTCTATATGGTTGTGTTGAAAAAATGGAGTTTGTGGAACTTTATGCTAGATTTTTGGCATATCCACTCTAGTCCAAGGTTGAAAAATTTCATGTTTGCCATTTTTTCATTAACCGCCTACGGCCGTCATCTTGGATTTCAAAATGGCCGCCACTCGGAACCTATTTTAGTCAGTATCTCGCTTAATAAGCCATCTATGGACACAATTCCAGTGCCTACACCTAGGTTTTTGAACCCAAGGACCTAGACGATGACACTATAAATTCAATCGAATGTCGGCCATCCTGGATTTCAAGATGGCTGCCGGCCAGACATACTTTCCTCATTGGTTACACATGGCTCTTTGGGTCCCAGGATTTAGATGATGCCATTATAAAACTAATTTAATGGGGACCATATCAGATTGCAAGATGTTCACTACCTAGATTTAGATACAGCACAGCGCATAAATAAGCTAACGTGTTTCCAAGACTAAAACTGCAACATGTTACTTATTAAATGTTCTGTTGACTATTTCGATTATCATTGGATTGGAAAACATTGCTACCTTAGGCACCAATGTTTTCCAACCCAATTATGTTCAAAATATTCAACAGTATGTTTCATAAAGTTTTAGAAATAAATTTCTGAGCTATACTATAAGTTCTAAACATGATTTCAGAATTATATTGAGTGGAAATCTGCCACCTCCTTTTAATTAGTGTGACTGGCATTGGCTGGCGTTGTTATTATCATATAGGGTGACGCAGTGCTCATGTACTAATTCATCGCCATGTGTTCAACCAGGTTTAGGCATCTTCCGGCCCAGCGCCTCACAGTGCCCAATTCCAATGACACTATCGAGGTTGCGGACTTCTAGCTCTTAGTCTTCTAGCTATGCGTGTATCAGCACAACAGTCATATTAATGGCTTTGCATTGTAGGTCCAAAGATTTATTTTAAATGGTTTGTTTATCTATTTAATCTCTAATATGCCGTCTTTGTTTTGCAGAGTTTAATGTGTGAGGCACAAGGACACATGGTCACTATCAAGAGACTGGACACCTGAACATTGAGGAGCATGGATAATTCAGATGAACCTATACCAAAACGTAAATCTACTGACTATAAACTGTGTCTAAAATGTCAGGGTAGTAAATACAAAATGGAAATGGAGCTCGAACTTCTCAGCCATCCAGACTCTGAAAGCTATGACGTGTTCTTGTTGAGTGTATCAAAGAGATCCCGATACAAAAATCTAAACTTCGTTGTGCTGCAGCAAAGACTCGAAGGGTATTCGGCAGATGACCACAGACTTAGAAAACCTGCTTGGCATAAAGCGTGTTGCTCTGAAACAACACACAAGCAGCATACTGAGCAGGACAAGATCAGATACGAGCGTGCACTGGCTCAAAACGATGTAGCTGTTCTTACTGTACGAATTGCAAGATGGTCACTACCATCTACACCTAACTCCCAGTCAGAGACTTAACAATGTCCTGCTTCATCAGCCGGTGCAATTACGCGGTCCAGTGGTCCACCATTTCATCGAAATGTGTGTTTCTTCTGCCAGTCTACAAAAATGG
The DNA here is from genome assembly GCA_034401795.1 of Chaetoderma sp. LZ-2023a. NCBI lineage: Eukaryota > Metazoa > Mollusca > Caudofoveata > Chaetodermatida > Chaetodermatidae > Chaetoderma > Chaetoderma sp. LZ-2023a. The sequence goes on along the minus strand of CM067366.1, from coordinate 51,749,101 downwards.
ACAAGACACGGGAGAATTAGAAAGGTTTAGTGAGTGCAGGAGTTCGGACATCGGTGTGTCAATAGAAGAGATTATAATGAACAGTGATGGCGATATTTGGAAAGTAAATCTAGTTGATATACGTGCTGAAGGAGATTTCCTTGCAAGAGAGAATGATAACCTATCATAAAACTTGTTATACAACAAACTGGAGTCAATTCGTTCAAAAGTCGCAAAGACAAAGCTCGGGTATATGTAATGACAATCGTGCGTCTATTGACTTTATCTCAGCTTAAATTCAATTCTGTGCAGAAATACAGGAACTTGTTCATGACGGTCAATTTGTAAAAAAAAAGATGCAGAGAATGTGTACAAAGACATAATGCGAGACTATAGAATTCAAACTAATAGCATCACCGGAGGATAGCTTTTGCAGAACATTCGTAAAAATGTAATATGCGAAATAACTGAGAGTAAAGGCAGAAAACCGTCGATAATACATAACAAAGAATCTAGTCATACAGCTGTTCATGACATTATCAGCGATAAGGACATTAAGGCGCATGCGTGCAAATATCCAAATGTGCGAAACTTCTACGACAGTGCATACTTGCATCAAAAAGTGACCAGTCATGGACATTTAATGACAGTTTGTTGGATTTCAGTGAATCGGAAATTCCCAGAGAGTTGATGGCCTTTATGAGGTGGATAATTCAAGGGCTCCGAACAGCTACCACGTTGACACGTACTGGAAATCTGCATAGGGCAAGCATGATCTCATCACTGCCTGTAGCAAGTGAATGCAAAAGCCAGCGGCAGATGTCTCTTGTTCCAAAGACTCACCATATTGGCCTATGTTTGAAAGGTCATATGCCATTGGACTCTCGCTATACATGTACCACGATTTCCGAAGTCAGAAGGCTATAAAATTACTGTATGGCTGCTGTGCTGGTATTTCATATGACCGACTAATGAAAGTATGCAATAAAATTGCTAATGCAATAAGGACTGCAGCTTTTGATGTATACGTACCACCAGATCTCTTAACGGGTAGACGTATCCGTAGTTCACTAGATAACATTGATGTTAATATCGACTCATCAGACCGTAAAGGAAGTGTTCATGGTTTAGCATCAGGTGTGTACCAATCAGCAAGTTATAGTGAGACTGTACTGAATCCATTGGTCATTAATCAGAGTCAAACATCGGGTGGACTTGTCACTGTTCCAAGAACAGTCATACCATTAATCTCCTGTAGAATTGAAGGCAACCCCTGCCCACGAGAGAGCCCAAAATATGACCAATACGAAGTTGACGTCTTTGAAGTCAGAATTAGTAAAGCAATGGTTGATTACCAAGCCTGGTTGATCGCACGTTACATAAACCAGAAAAGCATAGATATGACTCAAGATGCAAGCCAATTATCAGCAGAAACATCAGTGGACAAAATAGCACAGTGTAACAATGACTTGATTGAAATGTCTGACCAAGAGTTCAGTTTAACTCAGAGTTCTTGTGAAAGTGTTGACGCTGGAGAAGATCAGGGGTGCCTGTTTGGTCAGCCTGCAATTCCCTACTTAGATCATCTACTTCAGGACATATTCCAGAGGGAAAGGATAATGCATTCATGTTGCCAATTTTAAATGTTGCACCACAGGATTGGTGTACTCTAGCTACTGGTCTTTATCAGATGTGGCGATTAAACCAGATAATCCTTCCTAATACTCCAGTTAAAGTTACTCTGGATATGGATCGCTGCAGGCGAGCACTGAGACTAGAATATTTATTCAGATGCCTAGGTCGAACTATTGAAGGCAGTGGTCTAGATCAGGCATGGCAAGACGCAGCCTTATACAGCTCGGTCACCACTACAAGATCATCATAAGAGAATCATTATAAGAGAGCCGTTGCAGGCGCATCAGATTACTCTGCAAGCATTTTTTTATCTTCGGATGAATGCTTTTTTCGGGATAATCCTATTACCCTAAAAGCATTGCAATTGAGTGCTAAAAATTGTGTGATACTTGCAAATTCGTGAGAATGTTCTAAAGGCACATATGGAATTTCTAACTACAATAAAATCTATCAATCTTGAAGTGCAACATGCCAAATATAATGAAGAACAGAACCACAATCCAATGCACCGATGGGTTCTAATATACATGAATCAAGTGATGCCATTATTACAGTTCTTGCGGGCTACAAGGAATGGTGACAGGCATCTCTATTTGGCCACAATAGAAAGGCTTTGTGTTCTCTTTTTTGCTCACAATCGCTTGGAATATACGAAACATATTCCAGAGTACCTAGCCCGAATGCAGAAGCGCGAGATCACGGAACCAGATATATGGAATGAGATCGTCAATGGAGCATTCACAGTGAATACCAGCAACACAGTAGCATTCATCAGAATAAGTGTTGACCACGCGACTTAAATAAAGGGGTTAAGGGGCACAGCGGAATATGTGGCATAACTTCCACGCCTGCAACACTACTTAAGTTCTGCCTCACTGCCCCAGAATTGTTAGGAATCTCAAAGGAGATGGAACATTTAACAGAACTGTCACCACCAACAACAGGCGTGCATCATGGTTTATTCACGTGTAGAGTAAACTACCAAGCAGACTGTATTCTCCGTCTCAAGGCAATTCTAGTGAAATGTAATAATTTCACGGGTAAAGGAATGGAGGGACGTTCAACTACAATGTTCAAATTGATAGCAAATGAGGTTATACCACTGCACGTCCAGGAGGCAATTCTCATTACAGAGAAGTTTGGCTTAAAAGCATTCAAGTCATTTGTAGTAGGAAGACTAAAGGTTGACCAAAACATGTGGTCAAAGATGACAAAGCTAAATCAGTTGCCATGGAACTCTGCTGGAAAAGATCTAACTGTGAAATCAGGGAGTGAAGTGCTGACCCTCAAGACAACAACATCTCTCCTTACCCGACTTCTTGTAACAGCAAGATCATCAAGAGATAGTGTAGACCTGGAAGAAGTGATAGGTTCGCATGAACTATCATATACAAATAGAGTTCTTCTTCAGCCTAATGGATCTATTCATCCAACAATTGACAAGAGTAAAGTGGTAGCACTTCTACAAAGCCTCGTGATTCCTGAAGAGGATGCGGTAATAAAGCGTCCAAACGAATGCTTAGAGATGGAACTACATATACCGATATCAAAATCGTGTCTCATAATTGATGGAATGGCAGTTGTTCAGGAACTTATGCCAATTAAGAGCTTTAGGGATTGAAGGGAACTCGGTACATCCTATGTGAAGATTATCAAAAATAGGGGCTATCGCTATGAGCAGCTTCGCGTCATATTCGACAATTTTACCATAAGTACATCACTGAAAGAAGCTACATGAGAACGGAGAAAATGTACAACAAAAGCAGCAACGGTGTATATCGTCAATAATGCAACACACATCAAGGATGCTAAATCAGTTCTCGCTAGCAATGAAACCAAGGACTTATTGATATTGTTTCTGGCAGACATGTTAATTGAGAGTGGATCTCCAATGAAAATTGTGACATCCACGAGAAAGAGTGTGAGAAGCAATTTTGATTGTGACATAGCAATAAATGTTAGCACACATGAGGCAGCGGGAACACTGATGATTCTGCATGCTGAGCAGCTTGCAATGGCTGGATATAAAGTGAACATATATTCCCAGGACACAGACCTGTTACTTCTTGCTTTACGCAGAGTCGAAGAACTTGGCGATGACGTAGCTATAATTATGAGAACTTGAGAAAGACATCGCAGTTTTCTTGAAACCAATCTGTGACCATCTCGGGCCACAGCGAGCAAAGGCCCTCATCAATTGGAATGTCATGACTGGATGTGATACTGTCGGTCACATCCAAAGCATTTCTGGAGGCCAATGATGTTGTTCTGTCGGCAGTCAATCAAGTGGGTGAGGATGAGTCATGCGCAGATGTAATTGAAGGTTTGGAAACTTTTTATGTAGCCTCTTTTGCCCTAACGGCATTAATATCTGTAATGCACGCGAGTTACGATTGCATTTGTTCCGCCAGTTGAAACCTGATCAGGGTGTTGAAAACTTGCCACCAACCGCATGTGCCAGGAGGGAGCATATTCGGCGGCGTGCACATCTGCAAGCAAATATTTGGCGACAGGTTCTCCCTCTGGAACCTTTAAGGCTCGATCCATTAAAGTTAGGCTGGTCAAACGTTGACAGTCATTTAACACCGGTGATGTCGACAGTTCCACCTGCATAGCCTCCATTCTGCAATTGGTGAGATGTGACTGCGGTGGAGCTGGCAGAGATTCAGTCACTCTGTGTTCAAGGAGGTGTTGTTCTAAATTGTGTAGTGTGTACAGAACCTTGCAACTATGACTGTGATACAGATAGATGTTGCAATAATGAATCACCAATAATTGGGAACGACATTCTAGATCCGTGACTACCAGTCATGCTATCATCTTGCGATTTGACTTGTAACTGTTCATAGGGCATAGATAGTTTCCCTACCTACGTAGTTCACAGGGTGGTGTGTATTTGTGGAATTTCTTGTTAGATTTTATAGCAAAAGGGTATATTGAAAAATAGGTTTTGTTGGCAGCCATTTTGAAATCCAAGATGGCTGCCATTATATCAAATTTATAACGGCATTATCTAAATCTTTGGCCCCAAAAATCTAGGTATAGCCACTAAAAGTGTGCGCATAGCCCGCTTAATAAGCGAGATACTGACAAAAACAGTTTGAGAGTGGTGGCCATTTTGAAATCCAAGATGGCGGTCGTGAAGTTTAATGAAAAAAATGGCAAACATTACATTTTTTTTATCTTTGGACTCTTTAGAGTGGCTTACGCCTATTTGCTGGCAAAAGTTCCACAAATATACACAAGCCTGAATATCAACATACCACTAATTATCATGTAAATATATGCATTATGGTCTGATTGCTGCAATTACACGAAATTCTCAACGGAAAGGGAGACACGTTTATTAGCAAACAAGAATTATGGAGTCTTCAAATAATTAGCGTGGCTATATATATATATTTCAACTCAACTCATATCACTTGCGTTTACTGTCTAATGTTTGCATACTAGAAACGAGGAAATTCTTTATAATATAAGGAATATTATGTTGAATATTTTGAAATTTATTTGACTGGAAGCTATTGCTGCCTATGGCAGCAACAGCTTCCAGTCAAATTAGTTTCAAAATATTCAACAACTTTCCTGTATAGCTGTCTTGAAATTGAGTCGCTGGAATTTCAAGGGTTGGGCAATTTACACGCTTTTGGTTTGTCTCCAGTGACCGTACATCGCGTTAGAAAATCAAACATGATTTATTGCGCGGTCATTACTTTAATTATCTCCAGGCGTATTTACTATTGGTAAAGGACCCACTCGCGCGTATGGACAAATGACATGCATATATTATTAAAAGCATATACCGCTAGGTGTCAAATAATATCGCCATCATGCCTAGATAGGAATCGATCCAATCTGTCAATCAGGTCTCTAGGGATCTGCCAAAAACAAGGAAAGTCCAGCTTGGTTAATTACTCATGCTATTGTAGTAGAAATTGGACGTGTTTTCGATCCCATTCCAGTGCCTTTAATCAGGTGGTTTTTTTGTAAACTCTATACCGTGTGTATCTGCATATAAAATAATGATACCGTAATATTAAAATATATACGATATTAAGCTACTGTGAATTCAAACCAACACTAAATTTTAATATTTATGTAGGGATGCAATTTAAAAATGTATACTAACTATTGATCAATAGCCATGCCGTGATCAATCAGACAAGGGCATTATGTTCAGACTGTGTCTGTACCTGTCGTCGGCGTCGGTGGCGATGATGGCGGCGGCGGCGGCGTTCATGCGACCTAGGCCTACCTTTCCTTGTATAAATTTGGATTCAATAGTCTTCCGCCGTTCTCTAATCATTTATACCTCTGACAATGCGGGTAGATCTTGACATGCCCAAATACCTGTGATTATTCATATGTTCTTTCTCTTTCCTTCGATGTTACCTTCTCTTAGATATCTGTGCATAATGTCATGCCTTACTGTGTGCCCAATGGACCTTTCCAAGTGTATCCATCCATCATACTCGACTAAGTGACGTGTGTGATGACGTCATAATCATGACGTCATGACTGACTCGATATAGTCCGTCTTTAACGAGTAATAGTACGACATGTTGTACGAATTGTATGGCTTTACCCGTTAGTAAACGTTCTGTTGAATTTTTGAAACTAGTTTCAATGGATGCTGTTGCTGCCATAGGCAGCAATAGCACCCAGTCAAATTAGTTACAAAATATTTAACAGCTTACCTGTATAGTTTTATGGAAATTGATTGGCACGGAGTTCATGGATAGATCGATCCCAAAATGAGCATGGTGTAGGTGGAGCTTAAATAGAGATGGGCGGGGCATAGTTAAAACCGGAAGGGTAAATTATTCTGGCTTTCTGGCATTGACTGATTGAATGATGTGCAGCAATATTTTCGTCCGGTTTGATGCGTCTTGATTTGTCAATTTTCCGATCTATGGAATAAGCCTACGTATGGCTACACTTGATCAATGGCTACTTGATGTAAATATGTCAATTTGTTTATTTAATGCGATTATATGAACTGCAAATGGTGTACCATAACAGAGGGATCCATATCTAACTATACCACGCCCATTTCCAGTTAAGCTCCACCCACTTTATTGCACGCGTTGGAATTCATTTGAAACTGTGAACTCTAAATTCCCAGAATCCCAATTTTAAGGTTTAATTCTTGTGTCAAACTGACCAAAAGAACCCTTTGCAGTCGTCTTCAGACATGGCTATTTGATAGGCCTAGAGCAGATTATTTTTTAATATTTACCACTAGAATGACTGGCTCGATAACCGAGCCAGTCATTCTAGTGGTAAATGTTAAAAAATACTCTTCTCTCGGCCTGCAGATAGACACTGGCTAAGTAAAAACCAAAAACACTTTTTTACCATTACCTATTTAATGGTCAAGCCGTTTAAAAAAATTCAGTGGTAAATTTGCAAAAGATAGTCTTTTAAAATTAAAATATTTTGAAAAGTATTGACCATCAAAATATTTAATTGATATATTAAGAAGTATTTTGAGCGGTTGAGGCGCTGTTGGCACAAGAGCGGTTAAAGCGTTGAGGAAAGCTGTTGAATATAAGACACTTATCTTTACAAAGCCTCAGACCTATTTAGCGATACAATGTTTATCGAAGGATCAGCGTAATGGGGAATCTGCCGAACGGTTATATATAGAAATGCACATACAAATCGCCACGTATCACCATAACAACCTCAAAATCAGTTATTATGTCGATACAGTATTACTTTCTTCAAGTCTCAAGTAAATCCTACAAATTCATGTTGAAATTAATGGCCCACTTACGGATACACAACCCCATTGCTGCAATGGATACACTGATTAAAATACAAAATGGGACAGCTTCAAATAGCGGACTCCCATAAACTCCCTTGATTATTTTACTTTTTTTGATTAATTCTGCCATTGCAACCTGAGGAAGCATACCATTTCTACTCAGAATAGGGCACCGTGTCCTTAGTTAAATGTGCATATTCTCACCAAAATGCTTGAAGATAATGAAGCGAAATAAATCTTAACATACGATAATTTTAATTCCATATAAATTTATTATAATTATTTAAGTTGTAAATTTGAATGAGGGTCTCGTGTTTCTAATTCAATTTCATAACTAAAACAATTATATAATTTATATGGAGTGAAATCATCATATGCTAGGATATATATCGTTTCACTACATCTATGAACACAATTTAAGCCTCTAAAATACACAATTTTAACAATTTTATTTTCAAGCCACGTGGTGGAATACGCACCTTTTATACCTCTTGTTTCAACAGCGCCTCAAAACGTTCAAAGTACTACTTTAAACATCAATTAAACATTTTGATGGTCAATATTTTTCAAGGTATTTTAATTTTAGAACACTATTTTTCTTTTTGTTTACCATTGAATTTTTTCTCACCGACTTGATTATTAGATGGGTAAAGACAATTACAGTTTTTACTTAGCCTGTGTCTATATGCATGCCGAGAGAGGAGTATTTTTGAAAATTTACCACTAGAATTACTGGCTCGGTTACCGAGCCAGTTATTCAAGTGGTAAATATTAAAAAATACTCTTCTCTAGGCCTTTCAAATAGCCATGTGTGAAGACCACCGCAAAGCTGTTTTTGGTCAGGCTGACCAATAAAGGGTTACGTTGAAACAAGATGGATTACGCATCTAAATGGTATACACTATCAATCAGTTATGTTTCACTAATTGTGGCAATGACTAATGGAACCGTTTATGGCATGTTATATTTTGTTTTCTAATGGCAAGATGCTTTTACCAGTTAACGGAATGAGTATTACGATTGAAGCACTTCGTCATCTGTGTCATCTTCAGACATATTCTCACTTATTCCCCTGCACTCGTCTGACGCCGAGGAATAGGACAACCTTTTAGCAGCCACATTGTTTTGTACTGCAGCCTGTTTCCCCGTGGCCTTTATTAGTTTGCTCCTCAAGTACAGCGCAATGTCAGTTTTAATAGGAATCATTCGTGCGGCAATCACTTTCCATACCACTTGGCATTCAGTCTTATATCGTTCCATGTTTGAATCTGATACATCCGCCGAGAGATTTGACTGCTACTGAACAGCAATGAAACCGCTTTTATTTTGTCTATTTAGTTCTTAGAAGTGATGTATAAAAATCTATTAAAATCTTTTGAGTGAGTGAGTGAGTGAGTTATTTTGGCCAATGCATATTCTAATGAGTTGAACGATCACCGGTTCTAGATCAGCTTTCTGTTTTTCATCTTTCAATTTGTATTGATTTGGAAAAAGTCCTTACATGCAACCTACATATTAATTTTTTTCTATATTATTTTCTTATGTCTCGTGACCAAATTGAATCAATCAATTTTGTCAAAGGGGGCAGATATTGTAAATATTAGTAACGAGACATATGGAAATAATAATTATAAACTCTCTCTCGCTCCCCCCCCCCCACCCCCCTCCCCGGAGCAGTCAGTGGAGATAACTCTTGTTGCTTTGGACACCAGCTCAGCACAGAGCCTTCTCTCCATCCAAGTTCTCTGTCCGGCTGGCCAGCTGTCAGCCAATCAGGCGTGTGCAGCTAGCAACAGGGCATCTGGGCAGATGAGAGAGGCGAGTGATAGAAGCAAGGAGGAAGCGAAGAGGGGACTGGTAAAAAGGAGATAGGAGGGAAATGACCGTTGTCAGTCTTTACAGCCACATGTGAATAAACCGCAAAATGTTATATATTTGTTTAAAAATGAGTTTATTATTTATTTATTACTTATATATTCTGCAAGACTTCTCGCAGACCTAAGCTAGTCCCCGACAATACGGGTACAATAAATGATTATATATGTGTATTAAGCAATGAATATAGTCCAAGATCTACTGGGGTGTTTAATCACCCGAAAGAGGCCAAACAAACTGATGCTGTCTTTAGATAGCCCAATGTATGTAGTATATGAAATGAGTGTTCTTAGTTACTGAATATATTCTGATTTTTTGTAATTGGATGATTTCAAATGTACCTTGATATTTGACGTATCTGACAAATTAGGGGTAGGGGAAATTCAAAGTCACATCCTTCTCTTATTTATTCACCCAGCCTTACCCAAGACCCATCATATTAAGGGTAATGAAGTCCTCTTTCAACTGATACCACGTTTTTATTCCAGAGGTCAACAATATTGTTCTTAACGCATCATTTTGCAACCAGCTCATGCCAATCCTTAGCTGGCTCTGAATGTGTTCGCACATTTTCGGCTAATTTAAAAGTCACTGTCGGAATCTACATCCGACTCATCATCAGGAGAGACAATGAGCAGTTCATCATTACATTCCTCACTCCCTTCCTCTGCGAATGTCTCTGGATCAATGACGTCGCTAGTGACAGATGGAACCTGATGGCCGTCAAACCAGTTCACTATGAACATATAATCAACACAACACCAGCCGTGTTTGCAAGGATCTAGCTCCAAAATTGACTGCTCGTCTGCATGCTTCCAAATATGTGCCACATAGTTAACTCGCTTGATACTCTGTTTAAGCACAGGTCCACAAGGCGGTAGGACACTGGAATCAGCACCTTTGATATTTGTTAATGGTCTGTCTTGGCTTGTCGGGGCATACTTGATCCTGAAGATGGCATAGCGAACATCAGCTATTTTCTGCATATTATGTTTCCCATAAAGTGTGCAGACATAAGCTTCTAGCATGTCCTGGTAGCGGGTCATGAGAAAATGTGATTCCCCAAGTGCAGCAAAAGCACTGGTAAATTGTACAGATCGTTCCGTCAGCTGTAAGGGACGCACTTTTCCTTTTCGTAGGAAGGCGGACGTGTAATCACAGCCTGTGCAGGCATGCAGACCAGGAAGAGAACTGCATAGGTCTTTGCCAAGATGCTTCGACAGAGATGTCACATCAGTGTATCTTCTCGTGTTGTTACCATCAACACCTGCATCCATCCATACATGTTAATACTATATGTCCCTAGATGATACAGAATAATGATGACCACATCTTTGTCATTGCAACGAATGACCACATTTGGCACCGACATGCAGGCTAGATGCAATGCTATTCTTGTACCTGCCACTTCGTGGTTGCAGGCTAACTCTTCATTAGTGCTGCGGACGGTGCCTCCATCCTGTGAAACTGTGAACGTGTAATACAGACCTTCTACTTCCATGACTAAGCGTATCCTCTCTAACATCTTCGCATAACCGTCCTTTTGCCATTCGTCAACTAGAAACTGAAGGAAAGACGTCTTGAAAACACTTCACCTAAGAAGCGAGCGGAAGGTCTTGTGGGCGTCTTTGGTCTGGGCCAGTTACTCTGAAGTCTGATGCTGGCACAGTTCCATGCAATGCATGGTTTGCTCTTCCTGCTCCCTTATTTGCTTTCTCTGTGTATCTGTCGCAGACAAAATGCACATCATCACCAACTGTACACAGCTTTCTCAGAATGACTTTGGCAATCCCTCCAAATATCTCTGTCACATCCACCAATCCTTGGATCAGAAACATCGCATCTTGGATATATACATATTGTGGCCGTGGTTGTGTTGTGTTCACCCTATCGTCAGCTTTGATTTGTCTGTCTTATTCATGGTGTGGTCAAGTTGTGCAAGGGACAGGAGCTAAGGTGTAGCTGTAGACCATCAACATATTCACCTGTTTTTCTGTGGCAAGGAAGAGGAGACGCCCGAAAATATGACGTGTCCCATTGAGTTAAAGGATCGTCTTGTCTCTGACTTTCATCTTTGCTGTAACTACTGGTGAAGCAGTCTTGTATCTGGGTATAGGCTGCTCAAAATGTGATGGGTTTGCAAAGGAGCCATCCCTGAATTCGTTGAATCATGTTTCTCCATTGGAAACACAGTTCAGGACATCGTGTGTAACATCTGTTGGCGTCACCTGACCCGTACAAATACAGTAAATGTTTTCATCTGCAACATTCTCACCAAATGGATCCATTGTGTCACGAATACCTGCTGTCAACTTTCTGAGATCTTCATTGTCTGCTCTTACTCTGGCGGGTTTGGTTTCTTTGTGAGCTTCACTTAATATGGCTTTACTTGCCCAGCCTTTAACAAAAACGTCCAACGATGGTACTTCTTTTTGTCCTCGTTATCATCCACCGCTTCCTTGTAGAAACCGACTGGTTGAATGCTGCTATGCCAGTCAGTCAAGATGCCGTATTCGCATTCACTGTCTACTCAAGACTGAGGTCTACTGGATTTCTTGGAAAGTTCTGATCAGTCCGCCGTATAGCTAAGTCTCCACTCTGCCATTCTGAAGCACCTCCCGTATTCCTGGATATGAACTGACCATGTTGACTAGGTTGAGATAGTACCTTGTCATCCCCCTAGCGTAGTTCTGTCTGTTGGTGGCAAAGAATATAGGACACATACTTTCCAGGGTGTAAAAAGGTCCACATCGTTTGTTCTACAGGACCGACTGAATATCTGGCAAAAAGCAACACAATCTATGTATATCATGCTGTGCTTCCATGGTCACCAGGTCTGGTTCTTTCACAGAATTCATCTCGGCCCAGTAGCCTCCAAAGCAGCCGGCTTGGGATCTTCATGTCATTGTGCTAAGGCAACTGCCAAGTCCATGGAATCGTTCCATAGTCCTGAAAAAACATGTCCATATGACGTGTGCGAAATGCAAGTGCTAGCAAAGGGTAAATGTGCTTTCACCGATTAAAATGTTTCCCCGAAATGAAACCATTCAGTGACCCCTCACCCAGAACTCAATTATCCACCAGAATGTGAGTGCCTCTGTGAGAATGCGACAAATAGCACCAAAGAAGGCCAGTTCGATGTGAAAGGGGCCAAAACAGGAGAATACATTGTCAAACTTCAGTGACTCCTGGTACTGGTAAGAAGCATAAGAATAATCAATGATACTATGGGCTGCAGGACTGGTAAGGTAGCTCTGATGAACAGATATCAACATTTCTGGTTGTTGTCCATCAATGATAAATGACTGAACGTAATCTGTAATCTGAGAAAATACCTTGTTATGAATTGTGCGACAAGAGTCATCAGCTGCTATGGACGTGGTTGAAACAAATGCGAATGCACCCGCTTTCTTCAGATATGCTCGTCTACAACTGTGGTGATACTTAACTTTCTTGGCAACAAAATCTATGTCACCTATTTTTGTCAACAGTACCCAGCCATTTAGATTTCTAGCAGCAGTTTGTATGCTATTAGTAGCATCTATACTTCCGGGGGATTACCGTTTAGTTCCTTTTTTCTCTTTTTCAAATATCGCCGATTATCCACTTGTCCTTACTTCCACTTCAGACCATAACAGTGGTTAGGCCGAGGATTGCTCAGCGTCCACGTGCCTGCCTGCATCACTAGAAATAGCGGTAAAGTTGTAGTAACATTTTGGGTGAAACCTATCATGATCTGAATAATCACTAGGAAGATTGTCACATACACTTTTATACTTTGATGATTTCCATTTGAACAGTCCTTTTTCAGAAGAATTTTTTTACAGATTGCCAGTCCTCATCAGGGAATGGCACGACTGGATCAGAAGTTTTACCTCCAACATACAGAATGCACTTGAGTCGCCTTTCTTGCTGTTGCGCCATTTATGACTGGACTTCTACACCTGAAAAAGAAAACTACTTTAGAGAATGTGTTTAGTTGTAATATACAATGTATTGAAATTATGTAATGACTGGAATTAGAAACATTTTTCTAAATTTAGATGGTAAACTGATTTAAGAAAACATTTACCTTTGAATAACATTTTCCTGTACCGTCTGTTATTAAAAATAATCTACACAACACAACACACATGGGTTGCTTGCTTGATAGCAGCTGAAAGAGGCCTTCATCACCTTTAATATGATGGGTCTTGGCTAAGGCTGGGTGTATAAATAAGAGAGGGATGTGACTTTGAATTCCCCCCTACCCCTAATTTGTCAGGTACGTCAAATATCAAGGTACATTTAAAATCATCCAATTAAAAAAAATCGGAATATATTCAGCAACTAAGAATACTCATTTCATATACTACATATTGGGCTATCGAAAAACAGCATCAGTTTGTTTGGCCTCTTTCGGGTGATTAAACACTCCAGTAGACTAATAGGTCCAGAGAGTATCACATTGTACAATGTAGTAAACATAATCGTCTTCAGAGCGATATATCTCATTAGGCTTGGCTATGTACAGGAGTATTATTAAATAATAATAAATATCATGTTATGAAGAATATATAATCGAGGAATCTAGTTTATCGATCAATCATATTACGTCATAATCAACGATGTCACGTGTAGGCTGACGTCATAACCAAATACATCATAAATGCCGTAATTAATCCCTTCATAAATGCTTAATAGTCCGTCACGTTGTAGGAATTTTGTCTTTACTATTTAATAAATATTTTAAAACCATAGGCAGCAACAGCGCCCAGTCAAATTAGTTTCAATATAGTCAACATAATATTTATTAAACAGTAAATTCATCAAAGACATACAATTCGTACACCTGACGGACTAGTCCAGCTGCATGGCAGAGTATTCGCTGTCAATTATGATTGCGACGTCCTACATGTGACGTAATTGATTATGACGTCGTATACGTGAGTGACGGATCGGATTCATCCACTACAGTCCATATTATATAGACAACAACATTATTCACGATGTATGAAATAATTATAATAGTGAACCCTGTCTATAGCGACCACTGTCTACCCTGTCTATTGCGACCACCGCCAATCCTGTCTATATCAAGTACTTGGTTTTGGGAAAACATGATGGTGGTTGATTAAGTCGTGTGATAATATGACCACAATCCATATGGAACCGCCATCTTATGGCCCACAAAAAGACATTTACTATAGCAAGTGACTTTGACTACCTCTGTTTTGTGACCACTCTTTGTTGATCCTGAAGAGGGCTGGGTATCTACGCGTTTAGCACTGTTCTGTAATTTGGTTTGGAGTTGTTTTTGATCAGGAAGATTTGGTACAAATTACTCAATGGATGACTCCAGTTTAAGCTATGCCCCGCCCATTCATAGCTAAGCTCCGCCCACACTTCGTCCGTACTGGAATCAACCGAACCCTGAACTCACTGAACCTTAATTTCCAGGAAACTGTACAGGTAAGCTATGGTTGAAACAGCGCCCAGTCAAATAAGTTTCAAAATATTCAACAGAATGTTTATTAAATAGGGCCTAGTAAAGACATACAATTCGTACAACTTGACGGACTATTAAGCTTAGATATGTTTTTCATGACGTAATTTATAGTGACGTCAACCTACATGTGATGTAATTCATTATGGCGTCATACATTTGACTGACAGATTGGATTACCCAATAGCTAACCTGTATGGTTACTTTTGAATAAAGCTGCTGGGGTTTATATTATGGATTTTATTGCTAATAAATGCGGTTGAAGCACAACGTATGCCAACTACAGTCCATGCGCTGTGTGTATTTTATGTCTCGGACAACCATGATTCAGTGTTACATCATTACAATAGTCTGTCATTACCATGACAATCGTAATCATCGTACAGAGACAACCCCTATCCAACTTAGTCGTAGCAGGTATGTTGATCAATTCTACACGTGTGAGTGTACGTGTGCGTGACGGAACCCTTACTTTCAGCAGTGTGACATTATCATCGCTTCCTCATATCAGCCACTCTAAAAGTAATGGTATGCGATGTCCGCGTTCGAGCGTGTAAATGTGTGTGGTTGATCTATTCCACTTTCACCGTCTAACTACAAATCTAAAACAAACTTGTTATCTTTTCTACGTACGTATGCGCGCGATTGGCTGCCTGCCTGCCATGCTGTCTGCCTTTCTGTCTGTCTGTCTGTCTGTCCGTCTGTCATGCTGTCTGTCTGTCTGTCTGTCTGTCTGTCTGTCTGTCTGTCTGTCTGTCTGTCTGTCTGTCTGTCTGTCTGTCTGTCTGTCTGTCTGTCTGTATGTATGTATGTATGTATGTATGTATGTATGTCTGTCTGTCTGTCTGTATGTATGTATGTCTGCCTGCCTGCCTGCCTGCCTGCCTGCCTGCCTGCCTGCCTGCCTGCCTGCCTGCCTGTCTCTATGGAGGTGTATCTAAAAACTATTGACCCAATTTGGCTCAAATTTTCGCATAACAAAAAAGGCTTACTTTCAAAGCGGATTTCTAGACTTTGCTCATGATCCTGATAAAAAAAATCCCTGATCAGGAACGGTCGGATGAACCCCTGCATGTATCTCTCGGAAACTGCTGGTCCGATTTGGTTCAAATTGTAACATAAAGAAGGGCGTGGCCGTCGACTAGGTCGGATTCCACAAGCTATACCGTGTTCAGAAAAATCCGGAAAATAAAACAAATGGGCTGCAATCTGAGATTTATTACGGCAATTAACTCCAATCAAGAGTGACATTCAATTTTCCCCAGACTAATTATAAGCAGATATATAATAATCACAACGATTGATCCACAAACCAATCAGTTTGGATAATAAAACATGCACACATGCTTAAGTGCTCGAATACACGTACGCGCACGGCCACCCGCAAGTAAACAGAACATGTATGCGAATGAAAGGACCTAATAATTGCATGTCAGGAAAATGAGATAAAATTACTGTATACACATTCCTTTCAGACAGTATTTACTTCGTAATAATGTTGGCATTGCTGATTTGTACCGAATAAACACAATTGTGATTGTCATTGGTGGATAATTATGTACCAAACTTGTACCTTTGACGTTAAACCTTCAACGCAGAAATCAGTAGCCTAATAGAGGACTCCAAGTCAAGTATACGACGTCATGATCAATTACGTCACGGGTGGGCTGACGTCACAATCAAATACGTCATGAATGGAATATCTAAGTCGTCATAAACGCGTAATAGTCCGCCAAGTTGTACCAATAGTATATTTTCACTATTTAATACATATTCTGTTGAATATTTTGAAACTAATTTGACTGGGAGATGTTGCCGTCACAATATTCAACAGCATGGCTGTATAATTTTCTGGAAATTGAGATTCAGGGAGTCCAGGGTTCGATCGGACAACGCGTGGGCTTAGCTGGGAATAGGCGGAGCATAGCTAAAACTGGATTCACCCATTGTCCCACAGTTTGTGTCTTTATGAATCTGTATGCACATCACCGTGAAATCTGTGGTTATCTGTGAAAAATCTGCGCTGATGCATCATTTATCCAGTCATTGAAGCCTGACATATCTTACTTCAACCAAACTGAACCAACCTGAAAATAACTCGATTGCCTACCTTGGTGTACACTCAGTTGTGTATAGGGCAAATGCTATTTTTGTTCTCGGAGGAAAACGAAAGCCAAACCATGCGGTAGGCTTGCGCGATTATGTGATTAAATCGAAAATCGCGATTATTTTTTAAATCCTGAATTTGTATGATTAAAAACGAAATAATAGAATAATCGTGAATAATTCCGCTGCATAAAATATTTCAAAGTCTACCTTTTTATTTACATTTTGTTCAGCGAATGCATGTACATGTACACAAGAGAAGACTATTTTTGAAAATGTATCATTGGAATGCCTGGCTCGATACTCGAGCCAGTCATTCCAGTGATACATTTTCAAAAAATAGTCTTCTCCTGGCCTGCAAATTGACATTTCTAAACACCATTGCAGCTTTCGTCATTGATATATACCGTTGTTGTTATAGCGGTGTAATTTGTAACCAAGGCCGATTAATCGAGTAATCACGATTATTCTTAAATAAACGATCGCGATCACTCAAAGTAATAATCGCGCAAGCCTACCATAAGGGAAGTCCAGTGTTCCTTGTAAAATCTACACGCTCTCACGTGACATCTCCTACGTTTCCAGAGGTAACTGATGACCATCAGTTGGTTGTTAAATTGTTCTATTTTTAAACATTTAATTAAATTTGTGTTCACTAAATTCTTTGAGCCGTTTAATGAATGAATCAACGTTTAGCTATGCCCCGCCCATCTCTAGCTAAGCTCCCCCCCACCCCACCCCCACACTTTGCCTGTGCTGGGATCGTTCGAACCGTCAACTCCCTGAATCTCAATTTCAAGAAAACTATACAGGTAAACTGTTGAATATTTCGAAACTAGTTTGACTGGGTGACTGTGTGATGTTGTTACCTATGGCAGCAACAGCGCCAGTCAAATTAGTTTCAAAATATTCAACAGACTGGTTATTAAATAGTAAATACATACAATCCGTACAACTGGCAGAATTTTCCCCATACTAATTATAAGCAGATACATCATAATTACAACGGCTGGTCCATAATACAATTAGTTTATATCATAAAACATGCACACACTCATATATGCCCGCTTACACGCGACCACCCGCGAGTAAACAGAACATGTAGGCTAATGAAAGGTCATAATAATTGCATGTCAGGAAAATGAGATAAAATTACTCGTAATTCATTATGACGTTATATACTTGACTAACAGACTGGATTCATCAATTGTCAAAACAGTTTTTGCAATGTAGAAGGTACAAAATATCAAAATAATCATAACAGCAGTTATTTTATGATACAAACCATAACAAATCATCAAGTTTGTACACAATTATTTCTCTCATCACAAACGAAAAATCGTCTCAAGACAGTTATTTTCGTTTGCAAAAAGGGAAACTGCATAAGACTCTTTTTTATTGCAAACATGTTGGGCTATTCATCATCGCAGGCAGAGGTGGGGTGGGAGTGAATGCCCCCACTGCCCCCTATTATTATCACCTACTGTATAGAGGCACAATTCTGATTCATTTGCGCTCTCTTCTGTGTGCTTCTTGGATGACGTTTTTATCAAGCTGCCTGGTTAGTTTATAATTTCACTGAACAGAATGAACCTTTCCAAGTTTATCCATCTATCATATGACAACATATGACGTCATAATCAACTGCGTGACGTGTATTCTGCCGCCATAATCATGACGTCATGAATGACTCGATATAGTCAGTCGTTATTGCTTAATAGTCCGACACGTTTCACGAATTGTATGTATTTACCATTTAATAAACATTCTGTTGAATATTTTGAAACTATTTCCGGATAAGTTAGTCAGTCAATTAGTGCTGAAGAAGTGACCGAGATGGTCACGAAAGCTACACTCAAACAATTTCTACATCCCGGAGAGGTAACTAATTTTTCGTTATTATTGTTTTGAAACTAATTTGACAGGGCGCTGTTGCTACCATAGGCAGCAACAGCGCACAGGCAAGTTAGTTTCAAGATATTCAACAGCTTACATGTAGAGTCTTCTGGAAATTGATAGTCAGGGGGTTAGTTCAGCGATCGATCGATCGATCCCAACACGAGCGAGGTTTTTGGTGGCGTTTAGATAAATATGGGCGGGGGCATAGCTAAAACTGGAAAGGTCCGTTGAGCATTGGAATTCTGATATATCACTTCTCCAAGGAGAAGAGATGACTAAATTTCCACAAGTTCTGTTACTCTCCAGGAATCGGCTGTGAATGTATGTTTCCAAATATTTGGTCGTGTGGAGTGGAGTATTCAGTAGTAGATCGTTGAAGGTCAACTGGGATGCCATCAAGACTGGTTGTGTCGGTTTTCTGTGAACAAATAACAGTATGACATTGTACACATATGTATATGCTTATATGAGACAATGGATGAATCTGATCTGTGAGTCAAGTATGTGACGTCATTATCAATTCACCTTCCCAGTTTTAGCTATGCCCCGCCCGCCTCTAGCTAAGCTCCACCCACAGTTCGCTGTGTTTGGATCGATCGATCCGCGAAAGCCCTGACTATCTATTTCCTGCAAACTATACAGGTACCCTGTTGAATATTGTGTAACTGATTTGACTGAGTGCTGTTGCTGCCAGCCCATTCGTATCTCGCGAGATCTCCTTCGATACGAGACCGAGAAAGGTATCTCGTATGTATTGAGCAGCAATTTGCGTAGTTATTTCCACCAGAATATGGTGGTAGAGAGAATTGAAACGTGAACGGACACAGCGCTACTCTCTTCATACAAGACAACATTATTTCACGTAAAACGAAATTATAGAAAGCCATTTGTAGATTCAAATCTGTCGCACACAAAATGAGGTCAAGAATTCGCAGACGTTGCGTAGATGCTGATATCACACGAACCACTTGATGGATCGAGTCGATTTTAATGTCTGTATTAAGCTAGTGATACAGAGGTTAAGATGAAACCAAAATTTACATGATCTACATTTTCGCTTTTACAGTCCGCTGCGGAGATAGACTGGTTTCCGATCTATCTGCTCTCCGGAGTGGAGTCTGTGTAACAGTCTAATCGTTGTGATGACGTAATAAGATGGCCGGTCATTACATTAGAGGTGTATTCTCGTAGAAGCCACGCCTATATTTTTAGATTGGGCCCAGCCAAATTAGTTTCAAAATATTTAACACAATACTTAGTAAATAGTAAATACATACAATTCGCACAACAAGGTATCAATTATGCGTTCGTTACGTACTTATCTGTGTCATCCATGACATCATAATGACGTCATGATTAATTGATTATGATGTCGTTCTACTTGCCACGTAGTCAATTATGACTTCATATGATGGATGGATAAAGTAGAAAGATCTATTACGTCATATGAAGGCTGACGTCGTAATCAAAATGCGTAACGATGTAGCTAATTCACCTTTCCAGAGTATCCATTCATCATCAGACCTCGTATGACGTCATAATCAGCTCAGCGCGTATATGATGACGTCATAATTATTACGTCACAAAGGGTTCCATATAGACCGTCACCAAATCTCAACTGGTCCGACACGTTGTATGAATTGTATATCTTTGTAATTCTTTGCTATTTAATAACCATGCTGTTGGGCAGCAACAGCACACAGTCAAATTAGTTTCAAAATATGCAACAGCTTACCCTTGTAGTTTCTTTGGAAATTGATAGTCAGGGTGTTCAGAGATCGATCGATCACAACACGAGCGAGGTGTGGGTGGAGCTTAGCTAGAGATGGGCGGGGCATAGCTAAAACCGGAAAGGTCCATTACGTCGTGAACTCTGAAAATGAAAGGCTGCTCATAATGATCCTTTTGAGGGTATATATCCCCAAAATTCAGCTTCAGCTTGGGACCCCCAAAGTAGTAGCAGTGGGTCCAATGGAACCCCCGAAAATCGTATATGATTGTTAAATGCTACGTAGTTTTATTGGCTTTGGCATAAAAAAATTACCTACAAGATTTGGCATGGGACCAGCATAATTCATAGTTGTGGGTTCATGGTACCCTCTAATTTTAGCATGGATGAGAAATACTGCTTGGGAGCACCAGCTTTTAGTTTTGGGACTTTGGCGACACCCAGGTTTTAGGGCGTGGTGTCCCTGGGACCCCCAAAATTTAGATATCATGAGAAACATTGGACGAAACATAGATGATGCCAAGTTCAAGTGCAAGTTCACTTTATTACACTCATACCTTGTATAGGCGTATGAAGTATTACAGTTGACACTATATTTTATGACCGTAGATTGTATATACATAATTATATTCAATATATTCAATATAGATTTATCGACAAAATGCGATTCGTACACTCGAAAGTGGCACAAGGAGAAAGGTAGAAATAATCGACTGCTGTTAGATTGTGACTCGAATCGTACACTTGAAAATGGCACAAAGGGGAGGTAGCTTGAGAAATTTGTCATCCAAATTAGTTTCAAAATATTCGGAAGTCATTAAATTGCTAATTTATAAACGAGGTACAATTCGTAAAAGACACAAAGAGAAACTCAATTGAACACATTCACAAGTCAAATTGGTTTCAGAATACCAAATAGTCATTAAATTGATTTATCAATAATATACAATTCATGCACAGGAAGGTGGTATTAACAGCATTGAGAATTTTCTCCAGTTAATGGTGCACAATTAACCTCAATAATAGGTGCTCACGGGCGAATAATCACTCGACAATTAACGCGCGTTAACGTAACTAGCTCTAGTCTATCATTCTATGAGATGATAAATGTATATATGTCCAAATCTAGAGTGGCGCCGATGGCGTTATCGTCATTATAAAAGTTTTTATCCACAGAAAAACGAACATGCATTAATTTTGATTGTGTACTCAGTGACGTATTTTGGTTATGACGTCAGGAATTTGAGTGACAGGTAGGGTCTTCCTCTCCATTTGCTAATGTGGGAAACCATTAATTTCCAAACAAAAACATTCTCTTGGGAGGATATTTCATTGCAGAAGACGCAAATAATATTGCTGGACAGTCAGAGCGACCGAACCACAAACTATGATAATACTAGTTGCAAACCTCGACTAAAAATTGTGTCAGCCATCGACCAATAGCAAAACAGAAAATGGTAGCATTCCAGAAATTTGACATAGAAAGTGGCATATACTCAAAGTGACAATTTCTTCACGCCCTGAATTCTGGTGACACGACTGCGTTAATTAGCGAGACTATAACCATCGCATGCTTATGCTAATACTCCGCGAATCTGACGATACTATCAACGGCCATTTCTATTACTGATGCCGCAATTAAGCCTATTTAGTAGCATCGTCAGATGTTTGTTAAATACACAAGCTGTCAAGCTGCTTTAGTCATTTCAGAACGAAGCCCGCCAAGACTGCACTCTGTAGAGGTCTTGAGGACTGTCAGGTTACAGGCCAAGAGAAAACTATTTTTGAAAATGTACTACTTGTATGACTGGTTCGGTAACCGAGCCAGTCATTCCAGTGGTAAAATTTCAGAAATAGTCTTCTCTTGGCCTGCAAATGAACATTTAATAAGCACAGCTTTTAGTATTCTTGACCAAATTTAGCCATTAAGGAGTTGAACAGGCTCGTTGGCTAACGATGGACCTTTAGCTATGCCCCGCCCATCTCTAGCTAAGCTCCACCCACGCCTCGCTCGTGTTCGGATCGATCGATCTCTGAACTCCCTGACTATCGATCTCAAGGAAACTACACAGGTAATCTGTTGAATATTTTGAAACTAATTTGACTGGGTGCTGTTGCTGCCTAAGGCAACGTCAAATTAGTTTCAAAATATTCAACAGCATGTTTAGTAAACAGCAAAGAATTACAAAGACATACAATTCATACAACGTGTCGGAGTATTTGAGATTTGGTGAGGTAGATATGGAACCCTTTGTGACGTAATCATTATGACGTCATCATACACGCGCTGAGCTGATTATGACGTCATACGAGGTCAGATGATAGATGGATACACTGGAAAGGTGAATAGGGGGATCTGTTTCTTGGTACTCCCCCTCCCCACGTTTCGAGCCATACCGCGCCCATTTTCTAGCTAAGCTCCGCCCACACACGCGCTTGAATCGATTTTTACATCTTTAACCGTGAATTCCCATCATTTCAATATCAAGGTAACTATACACCTGTGCAAAAGTTAAGCACCACCCTATTTTTACGCACATGCGAGGGTATATTCATGTGCTATGAAGAAAGCAATAGCATAAACATTCATGTACCCATCCATCTTAGTGCAAGAGGTAATAATGCAACTAGAGGAATGCTGATTATGATGGCGGGGAAACACTGTATGATTTTGTTTGAACTTGAAAACGAGGCCTGAATGTGGTTACGTTGACACAACTGACAACTATTGCCCTACAGTTGACACACGTGGCTAGATTGTCATTAATGGTGTCTGAAAACGAAGTTTAACATCTGTTCACGAGTTTGAGACTGCCATTATTAATACCGGGTATATCCACCTTGTGCCTGGATGACGGCCTGGACACAACGTCTCATGCTGGTCACCAACCGACTGATACGCCATTGTGGTATTCGTTGCCATTCAAGATGGAGTGCGTCTGTTAATTCCTGTAGGTTCTGCACAGGAGGATCCCTCCTTCTCACCATGTTTCCCAGAGTGTCCCAGATATGCTCAATAGGGTTCATGTCAGGGCTCCTTGCTGGCCATGGTAGGGTTTCGATGGCATTCTGGCGGAGGTATTCATGCACAGCTCTAGCACGATGTGGTTGGGCGTTGTCATCCATGAATATAGGGTGGGTTCCAGGTGCATGATTTACAAAATGAGGGACCACAACTCTATCCAGTATGGAATCTTGATATCTTTGTCCATTTAGTGTTCCAGGTACAGTCAACAGATCCAGCTTACAATCAAATGAGATGCACCCCCATATCATAACGGAACCTCCACCAAATGGAACTTCTTCCATGATGTTACGTTGGTCGTACGCCGTGCGTCTGGACCTCCATACACGAGTTCGACCATCTGTGGCATGAAGCAGGAACCGACTTTCATCGGACCAGTGTACCCGTCTCCAGGATCTCATGTTCCACTGTCTTCTTTCGTTGCACTACCTCAGACGCTCCTCTTTGTGGTGTATGTGAGGAGAGGACGTCTGACAGGTCTCCTAGCTTTCATGCCAGCAGCATACAGTCTCCTTTTGACGGTAGACATTGACACTCTATTGCGCGTTTCCCATTGCTGGCTGAGCACTCTGCTGTTGGTGAATGGAGATCTCCTAACACGGCGTACTAGGGCTCGATCATCACGGGCAGTAGTCTTCTTCGGTCTTCCAGATCTAGGCCTGTCCTTCACCTCGTTAGTTTGCCCATGTTTTGCAATCAAACGACTGATTACAGTATGGTTAATGTTCAGCTGTCTGCCAATCTCTCTGCATGACATACCAGTGGTATGCATGCCTATGATTTGCCATTTCACACGATCACTTAACCTTCGTCTTGCCATAGCGGTTCACAATCAAGAGCTAATTCTCTCTGTACAAATAAACCACGGTCATGAACACAAAATTCCTAATCTTGTCGCCTAAATCTGTATGTAATGTTCTACACCTCAAACTGGACTTTTACATAACTGAACACGTGTGCTGTTTCCCGCCACGCACGGACATCAAGCGGCGTGAAGTCATGCATGCATGTGCATTTCGTACTTGGAATTATGTCAGCTAACGCGGGGACAAAAAGTATGGCAGCCTAGTTGTACCATCATGTTTCTACGTTCTATTGTTTTTGCCGGTGCTTAACTTTTGCACAGGTGTATATATACAGGTAAGCTGTTGAATTTTCTTAACAAATTTGACTAGGAGCTTCCGCTTTCGTGTCGGACCTACGTGGCGTACTTTGGCAATGGGCTCAGGAACTTTAGTCACAGATCGGATACCCGCATGCGCTAATGTGGACGGACGCTTTTAATGTTCAACTAGAAACACTACCGTATCTTGGGAGGTTATTTAAGTACAGACGAAGCTTCCAAGTGCTTGACTTGGAACAGAATTAGCAGCCAGGTACACGCGTTAGCAACTCTCTTGATCGTTGATTTTCACGCATATTAATTGCTTTCCTTTGGGAATGGAGGTGGGGTGGGTGGGTGGGGTGGGGGTGTGTGTCGGGGTGGGGTAGGGGGAGTATTGGCTATATCCACCAAGCAAGCTAAATCGTGTTCCAACAAAATACGTAACACATGCCTTCCATTAGGGGGTGGGAGACAGATGTGGGATGGGTGTGTGAGGGCGGGGTGTGTGTAGATCAAGCGATAAATAATTGAAACGTTTACAAAAATTAATTTCGCCCATCCGGGTTAGGTTAGTGTTATTGCCGCTTCGTTGCTTATCACCAGTAAGAAAGTTGCAGTTCTGTTAGCTAATAAATAAGTTACCACGTTTCTAATACAAAAACAGAAAAACGTTAGTTAGAAAGAAATGTTCTGTTGAATATTTTGAATTGGAAGACATTGCTGCTTTAGACAGCAATGGCTTCCGATTCAATTATTTTCAAAATATTCAATAGCCCGTTTTATTTAGTTTTGGAAATATTTTGGGTTATTTCTGAGTTGTACTGTGCTCCAGCTATAAGCCTTTCCTGCGTTATGTGTGATGACGTAGCCGCTGGTATATCAAATATGGATTCCTTCCTATATCCAATAATCAAAGCCGGAGAAGGCGCTTTTCCAGTTTTTCCAATGCATTTTGTGACACCGTGACATACTTATATGACGCCAAAATCGAATCAAACTCGCAGAGACCAATATCGTATCAGATATCAGCGCCGGTCAAGTTAGTTTCAAAACATTCAACAATTTACCACTATTATTTGCTGTCTTATGATTTAGGCACTAGAATTTCAAGGTTAAATCTCTAAACATGGTCAAAATACCAATTTCTTTCATGACGATGAAAATGAAGATTTTTCAACGTGTGAATTCTATGAACGTTTTTGGAGTTAATTAGATACAATCTAGACAGTGTATAATTACGCCAATCGTTAGTCACAGGACTGAAAATACGGTCAAATACTGTTTCCGCTTTTATTTATTGGCTTAATTATCACTTAACTGGGATACATTTTAATCCTTGCCACTCTGATGTCAAAATTTTTAATTTTCAAATTAAATTGAAAGATGAACTGGTTTTCATTTTTCAACAAATTTGGTGGGAAATGGTGCTATCATAGACAGCAACATCGTCCAACAAAATTGTTGAAAAATGTACACTAGTTGCTATTGACACCATAAAAGATAGAATATTGACATCAGTGTGCTACGTGTTAATGACCAAACAGAAGCGATCCCGTGGGACGTTGTTTAATTACCCAAGAAGCCATCCAGGGCTAGCCTTGGGACGGATTTAGCAGTCAGGAAATCGCGGATACCGATTTGCTATCGGTTGGTACACTGCTATTTAAAGCAAGGTGGCCATCGGAGCATTTAGCCACCACCCCTCCCCCCCCCCCCCCCCCCCCCTCCAACCACCGCCCCCACCCCCACCTCCACCCCGCGTCAGCAATCTTGCGGTTACCAATAAAGTGACACCCGGATAAACTGGAAACGTAGAAAATTACACTAGGCCTACCACGCAAAATGCTAACAAATACATAGAACCACGTTCAAGTTCACTTTATTACACTCAGGCCTTGTATATAGACATATCAGGTATTACAGTTGATACTATATTTTATGACGGTAGATTGTATATACATAATTATGTTCATTATAGATTTATCGAAGGAATGCGATTCGTACACTCGAAAGTAGCACAAGGAGAAAGGTCAAAATATTCGACAGCTATTAGATTGTGACTCAAATCCTACGCTTGAATAATGGCACAAAGGGAAGGAAATTTGAGAATTCTTTTCAGGCAAATTAGTTTCAAAATATTCGGAAGTCATTAACTTGCTAATTTATAAACGAGGTACAATTCGTAAAAGGCACAACGAGAAACTCAATTTAACATATTCACAAGCCAAATTAGATTCAGAATACCAAAGAGTTATTAAATTGATCTATCAATAATATACAATTCATACACACGGAGGTGGTATAAGGAGCATTGAGCATTTTCTCCAGTTAATGGTGAGAGAGAGAGAGAGAGGGGGGGGGGGGGGGCGCAAGAGGCACTGTCGTATTCATATATCGTGTGGTGAAATGTTAAAGCATACGTTATTATTCTTTAACCATCGTGTGTCAACTTAACACTTTAATGATCAACTTGGACAAAAACGACCGCTGCAGTGATCTTGAGAAATGCCCATTAGCAGACCAAGAGAAGAACATTCCGGAAAACTCATTACAGTGGTAACTCCTCAAGAATACTCCTCCTGGTTTGCAACTGAACATTGGTCAAGCAGAAATCTGAATTTTCTTGACCAGCACACTTCTGATGAATGTCCACTTGAAGGACAACAGAAATCTATTTTTTTCGGTCAATTTTCGTTATAAATTTACAAAAATTACTTCCAAAAATCTAAATTTCCTTGAAAAGTGTTGGCAATCAAATGGTTTATTGAAGTAAGTAGTATATTGAGCGCTTTAATGTGCTGTCGACACAAGAGGGGTTAAATTGCAAATTATTACATATACATATACAAGGCTGTTACACTCAATGGACTATTGGGAAATATCGATTACATGTCCACCTCACTGGCCATCATTATTTTGCCTGGGCCTCCTTGAAAATATCAAAAACTTATATATCTTATTAACCAGATAGATCGTCCGTGTAAGATCTTAGACATCCCTATGCCACCCCACCCACACTCCCACCCAGCCACCCCATACTAACCTAAATATACTAGTCAAACTACCATCTACTCTATTCTATTCTTCTATCTACTAACAAATAGTACCAGGTGGTAAATTTACAATGTCAAAATTATAATAATAGTCAACGGAAATGCCGACAGAATAGATGGTTAGACTGAGGACACTTTAGAGTTAAGGGCACTGTGTCGTGTATCTACTGCGTGGCCCAGTCTTTTGTCATGGCCCATAGGTCGTATTTTCGTATTTTCTTTATTACACTCAGGCCGTGACAACGGCATATGATGATTACTTGTACATTGACAATGGCGGTAGTAATATATTATTATTATTATTATTATTATTATTATTATTATTATTATTATTATTATTACACCATCTCCGCCGCGCTGCCGACGAGGGCTACGACGATGGGATCGCTTACATAATAATGATAACAACAATAATCAATTTGTTATTCTATTTTGGCCTACTTGCCCGTGCAGTGTTTCAGGCAGTATTAAAGGAGAACTAACTTCAAATCATAATAGTTGTTCGGCTAATCTAACACGTCATTCGTAAACCATAATATAAACGCTTATTATCATGCCGCTAAAGAAAGCTATCCAGGCTTGAGTAGCTAAACGTTGGTACATTTCCAAAGCCTATGGTGGCTGTCATGGCTTACTTTTCAACCAGTCAGAAGGAAAAACTAGCGTATCTGCCTCGGTCTCTACGCTCAGTCTTAGTGGTGACACATATAATTTGGCAATGCGATATAAAAACAATCACACAAGTAAGCTGATGACCATTTTGAAACTAATTTGACCGGAAGTCGTTACTGCCATAGGCAATAACAACTTCCAATCAAATTATCACCAAAATATTCAACAAGATAATTTATATAATAAAGAATGTAATGCATTGGCACTTACATGACACCATACACTATCGCTTGAGTAAACAAGATCACGGTGATCACTGTTCAACGTTTACACCATGTTACAAAGCAGATTATTGTGATACAGATAAGGGAATGTAACAGGATGTGAATGATATGGAATCTATAAACTATAATCTATCGTACAATCTATCGCATTTGAGATGAGATTAGCATCGCGTTAACAATGATGACGATGGATGCTTGGGTTGATGGATAACTCGGGTGTATGATTGGGTGAGAAGATGAATGAATTAGTCTAGCTGTTTAATTTTTTGATGCTAACAAGTATTTGGAGAGTTTGATAAGGAGCGGTGTATTGCATATTGCAAACAATCCTTTAGTTTTCTCGGTATTAGGGTTTTCTGTATAGAATCGTGGTATGAATTTCTGCCTCTGTCTATTGAATTTAGAGCATGAGAAAAGAAAATGCATCTCATCTTCTATGCAGTTGCATTCAGAACACAATCTTTATGATCTGTCAGTACCTAGCCATCTTTTGGATTCAATCGCTAGTTTGTGGTTAAGTGTTCGGAAATGACATAAGATAAGAGCTCGGTACGTTAGGATTTTAAAAATATTTCTCAAAAACTATATTCTCTTTGATCTGTCTATAGAATGTCAGACGTGACGATTGGTTTATGGTTGCTTTCCACTCATCGGTATATTGTTGTTCGAGGACTCTTTTTGTTTTGGTGATTACTTGTGCGGTGTTTATTTCCTCCTGGTGGAACAAATCTGCCTGACCAGTTGTTTCTAGAATGAATTTGATGGTTTTAATCCATTTGATTTCAATATTTCGTTCTCTTGAGAATTCTAATGCTAAGTAGTAGGCCTACAGTGTTGATGACAGTTTCCCATACCCAGCATTTACCAACCCCGCCCAGAACATGACCATATTATATTTTATAGTTATATTGAGTGGCAGTCTGCCAAATTCGCCATATATCATGACATTTGGTGTGGATTTCTTAAGGTGTAATGCACTTTTAAAGAATTTTGTTTGACAAGTTTCTATCTGGCTGTCATTTTCGAATACCCACACTTCCGAGGCATACAGTAAGATAGGTGTTATCATTGTCTCGAATAAATAATTTTGTAAGTCTATTGGGATGTCATGCTCTTTTAATTTACTTAACAAAGAGCAAGTGGCTTTGGTTGCCTGTTTAACGTTCCGAGTCCTACAGGTAACTAAGCTTCCGTTTTGTCTGAGACAGACACCTAAATAAATAAATTCATCCACAATCTCGATAGGGTGCTCTCCAATTTTAAATTTTGATTCTGTCCGCTACTTACGTTTGGAAATTATCATGACTTTAGCTTTTGTTGTGTTAACATGTAGTTTCCAGGCAGTACAATAGTCGTAAAAGACATTTAAGGCGCGTTGCAGTGCCGTAGGAGAATCCGCCTTGAGTATTGTGTCGTCTGCGTATAGCAGTATAGCAAGGTAAAGAAATAGATTTAAGTAGAATTCTGCCTGTTGGGTTAATGGGCTAAGACTAGATATTCCGTGTTTTGTTAAATATTCTTCTAGATGGTTCAAAAAGATTGAAAATAAAAAGGGAGATACGTTTTCTCCTTGTCCTTACACCAATGTTGCACAAAAAGTAGTCTGAGTCAATATTATTGTATGCGACGAACGACTTAATTGACTTATACATGCTATATATAACAGTAAGGCATTTTCCAGTTGTGTTTAGTTTTAATAAGCTTATTTCAAAGGCCATGACTACACACTGTGTCAAATGCCTGTCGAAAGTCGATAAAGCAACAATAGAGTTTCTTCCTTTGCGCAAATAACAGTTCTTTTATTAAATACAGAAAAACATATTATCTAGTGTAGACTTTCCTTTTCTAAACCCGGTTTGTGATTCAGAGATAATTTCATACTTTTCTGAATATTTATTTAGTCCTTTGTTTAATATCGAGGTGAACAGCTTTCCCATACAGCTAAGTAATGTTAGTGGCCGATAATTTCCCGGTTCTGCTGGGTTTCCCTTATTTTTATATATGGGGATTATTTTTCCTATTAACCACACTTTAGGCATACAACCGCTGTCTAAGATTAAGTTAAATAGTTTCTCATAGATATGAATCATTAAGTCTATAGTAGCTTTAATAAATTCATTACTTAATTGGTCAACCCCCACCCCCCTGCCTTCCCTTGTTTTGCGTAATAGGTACATCGAGGTCCTTACAGTCGGGAATTTCAATTTCAGGGCTTATGTCGTCTGATTCCTTAGATTCATTGACTGACTTATAGTATTCGAAGAGCGTATCTATCTATCATATTCATTATTACGTTGATAACTTCCTGGTCAGCTAATTCTATCTGGCTTAATTTTGTCTTAATTTGCTTAAGCATATCAGAGCTTAGGTTTTGCACAAACATTTCTTTTTTATGTGGAACCCAGTGGATTCGTTTGTTGGTGTTTATTATTATTATTATTATTATTATTATTATTGTTGTTGTTGTTGTTGTTGTTGTTGTTGTTGTTGTTGTTGCTGTCGTCGTCGTCGTCGTCGTTGCTGTGGCTTATAACTATGTGAAGTGCGCAGTGTATGTCTGAAATTAGCGGATCATAGTCGTATACCTCAAATTCTTGTATTATTTCAATAAATTTCCTATTTGCTATCAGATAATCTAATCCAGTTCCATGTCTACAGGTCGCTTTGCCCATTGTCGCGTCTTTACCTAGTCTGCCATTTATAATGAAGACGCAGAGATTTTTGCATAGCTGCAATAACTTTCGACCATTGCCGTTCAGTAGTGCTTGACATTGGCTGTGCCTTTCTATGGGGAACCCATTGAATGACAATTTTTTTGTTCTTCATTTGCCCAATCGTCTACTCTAAACTGTTGGATTGTAACCTTATCACACATTTCATAATCACGATGTGATTCAGTTTTTGCATTAAAATCTCCAACTAAGCAGATTAATTCATACTTACTGCTAAAAGTTAGATAATCTTGTTCAATTTTGTCAAACGTTTCGTTTGAGTAATATCTGGACGATTCTGGTGGTATATATATACAATGCCTATTAGTATGTCTTCGTTATTACAAACGATGTCCTTTTTTATATGTATCCACATGACGAAATCATTATCTGTATCTGGATCTGTGATATGAATATATTTTGTAAGACTGCTTTTGACCAATAAACCTAGTCCACCAGAGGAGCCCGTCCCTTTTCTTAGTTTGACTAGCAAATCGTAGTTTACTATAGACACGTGGTCGGTTTGGTTTATTTTTAATTCGTTCAAACAGATATTATCATGCGAATTTACAAAGCTGTGAAATTCCGGGAATTGTTTTTTCGATCTAATACCACAAACATTTAGGCATGCAATATGCAATAAACTGGGCAAAGTATTCCTTATAGGGCCATTATATTGGTCGCCATTTGGGTCGACAAACGTGTTTACATCGGTGTGGAGGGTATTAGGAACATTTTCCGGGTAAATAAACATTTCATTAGTTAAATTAACTGCAGCATCAGTAGTTGTTGCAGTAGCAACAGTTGTATCAGCACTAGCATTAGCATTAGCAGCAGTTGTCCCAGCAGCAGCAGCAATAGCGGCAGCAGCAACAGCAGTAATAATATTAGTAGCAGCAGTAGTGGTAACAGCAGCAACAGCAGCAGTAGTGGTATTAGCAGTAGAAACAGGATCCAAGGTTGTGGTAGGAGCAGTAACAGCAGCCCCAGTATCGGCAGTAATAATAGCCGTAGCAGTAGTGGCAGTAGTAGCATCAGCAATAGTAGTAGTAGTAGTAGTAGTAGTAGTAGTAGTAGTAGTAGTAGTAGTAGTAGTAGTAGTAGTAGTAGTAGTAGTAGTAGTAGTAGTAGTAGTAGTAGTAGTAGTAACATCAGTAGCAGCAGTAGCAGTAGTATTAACATCAGTAGCAGCAGTAGCAGTAGTTTCAGTGCTGGTGGTAGCAGTGGTAGCAGTAGTTTCAGTGCTGGTGGTAGCAGTGGTAGCAGTAGTTTCAGTGCTGGTGGTAGCAGTGGTAGCAGTAGTTTCAGTGCTGGTGGTAGCAGTGGTAGCAGTAGTTTCAGTGCTGGTGGTAGCAGTGGTAGCAGTAGTTTCAGTGCTGGTGGTAGCAGTGGCAGTAGCAGTAGTTTCAGTGCTGGTGGTAGCAGTGGTAGCAGTAGTTTCAGTGCTGGTGGTAGCAGTGGTAGAGGTGGCGATAGTCAGAGTAGGTACGTTATGGACAATATTTTTACATAAATATGTACAATGGTTACGGTTATCATGTTTCTTGTTTATATCAGCATGTGTATGTGCAATATTGTTGTTGTTGTTGTTGTTGTTGTTGTTGTTGTTGTTGTTGTTGTTGTTGTATTTGGTGGTGGTGGTGGTGGTGGTGGTTGTGGTGGTCGTACTTCTGGAAAAAGATTTTTTTATATTGCGTGGTTCACTTATCTGCGCGTTGAATAGCGGGTGTATTCTCTCTAACCGCGCTGAGATAACTAGTCTATCGTGACTCACACCTAAATTGACAAGTTCAGATGTTTGCGTGAGTTCCAGTCGGTGATGGGTATACCCGCGTTCATCCTATGCATTCATTTGCGGCCGAATCATATCTTGATGGCGTGCTGTGGAATTATGAAACTGTCGCAAATGTGGCCACGCTTCGCCTGGGACGTCACCTGTGGGCCGCCGGTTGATGTTTAAGGAGTTGCGATGCTGGTTGTACATGTCTGGTCGTATTTCACCGTGTCCTATATTTGCTCCTGGATCATATATTTGTCCGTCAATATAGAGCTGGTTGTATACGAGTTTGGCTGTCCGGTTTTGTTTTCGCGCTTGCATCATTGTTGGTATGAGAGCACTTTACGCTGTTCGCGTATCTCTAGTGGGTATTGCTGCACTATCCTGTATGGAGAACCGCGTAATTGTTCATAACCGGCAGAACGTTCTCGCTCGTGATCTTTATAGTATGTAAATCTAGCGATTGTTGGTCGATGCTGATCAGAATTAGTTTTTGTTCTTCCAAGTCGATGGGCGGTCTGGAAATTAATGCAATCGTCAATTTTCAACTCATTTTTAAGAAATTGGTTCAGAACACTGTATACGTCTTCGCTTTCGTTTTCCTTTAAACCCAGAAATATTAAATTGTACTTCATCGAGTGGTTTTCATGATCAATTATTCGGTCCATCATTTCGTTTATTGCGATCTGAGGGCTTCATTTTCACTTCTCAACTGGCAGATTTCTGTTTTCAGTGCTTCTGTAGCGTCGACCGCTGATCGTGCAATTGCTTCGGTCTCCACAGTCCTGTGCTCAAGACCACAAACCCATTGGTCCATCTTCTGTATCGAATCACTATAGCTTTGCATGTGCATTTCTATATTATGTAATCTCCCCAGAGTATGAAAGTTTTTGTCTTGGGCACTGCTGACGTCATTTAATTTAGATGTCACCATTTGTAGTTGTCCAAGAACGTTATCAATAGCCACTTGCCATTGTCCTGGAGCCGGCACGTTTTGTATCGCCGTGTGGTGCGCCACTTGACTACCAATGATGGTTGGGTCTCGCAACACATTTAGAAAATGTACGTTTGTAGGTCTTAGCAATGGCATAGGTGTCGCGCATAAACCATATTCGCTAGGGCTAATGTTCGACCACTGCGTCGGTGGTGGTGGTAGTGGCGAGATGGTCGAAAGGCCTGTATGGTTAGGTTGACACAAGTAGGCCTAGTGGATGAAAAATGTAGTGAATCGACGATCACTAATTTAAGTTAGATTGGGACCAAATCACGTGGGTCGCGAATAATAGTGATCTCACCACACCAAGCTTCCTTTCTTCATTTTATATGGAGCAGTCATCCCCGATCCCTATCAATTTTTGACTCTTTGATTTAGGGCCGTTGGTGTCACGAAAAAGAAAACCGCTTATAATCAAAATTTCAACAACAAAAATTCAGCCCAATAAAGACATTAATACAGTTTTGAACCAGGCGTGAATGGGACTTGTTTAACAGGGACCCTAACTAAACGCCAACCAAACCAATCAACCGAAACATTTGGCCAATCAAGTTCACATGAATAAACGTGATTCAGGTGTTGTCCTAAATGACATTTCATGAGTTTTGACTCGATCTTCGAATCATGAGTTTTGACTCGATCCCCGAATCAGTTTTGGCGAAGATTTCAAGGACGTTTCTAAAAATCGTCCAAAAAATCCAACATGGTCGCTGGACAAATTGGCCGGTCGGCTTCGGTTGAACAAACTTGGCTCCCTATGCCCTAAGGATGCTTCCTGCCAAATATAATTAATGGACGGTCTCTGGACGGACGACGGACGGTCGCCATGGCATAAGCTCACTTGGCCCATTCTAGCCAGGTGAGATAAAAATCATTCAACTGATATGCATTTCTTTATAATAACCCGCCCCCTCCACACCCCCCCCCCCCCTCCACCCCACCCCCACCTCTACCCCGGATAAATCATCGAATGATTTGGAAAAATGCATTAGGGAAATGCAATCTGTTTATTAAGTATATGACGTCATAATCAATTACGTCACACGTATGCTGACGCTACAATCAACTACGTCATGAATGACGTATCTAAGTCCGCCAGGAACCCTTAATAGTCCGTCAAGTTGTACGAATTGCATGTTTTTACTATTTAATAAACATTATGTTGAATATTTCGAAACTAATTTGACTGCATATGCACCAATAAAATCCAGTCAAATTAGTCTCAAAGTATGCAACAGCTTACCTGCATAGTTTTCTGGAAATTGATAACCAGGGAGTTCAGGGTTCGATCGATCCCAACACGGGCAATGCCTGGGCGGAGCTTAGTTAGAGATGGGCGGGGTATAGCTAAAAATGTATTTATCCATTGTCCAATCTCATCGTATTTATTCTCCGTGACGTTTTTCAACGGTACTATAGAGTTGCGTTAATAGCGATCTGTCCAATGTAATAGATAAACAGAGGTCTGCGTCGGGGGAGGCGTGATGACCCGTACCCACATCCGGGCATCAACATAGTTATGGATGCAAACGTCAATTATCCACCACCCCAGGGGATGCCTGCATTCACGATTTACATTCTTTGGGGATGCCGCAAACATGATTAGCAATCTTTGGGCACGCTACCCGCATCCACTATTCTTCAATAATCATAGCGCGATTGACACATATAATCCCCCTGTTATAAACGTTTACAAAATTTCCATTTGCAGACGAAGTGAAGACTATTTTTGAAAATTTACCACTGGAATGACTGGCTCGATAACCGAGCCAGTCATTCTAGTGGTGAATTTTCAAAATAGTATTCTCTTCGTCTGCAAACGGATATTTGATATGAGAAAATTTAAATTTTCCTGAAGAACTTCGAGGCGTACAGGGCTAATGCGTGCAAATTAATTAATTATTAAATCAATCAACCACGTGTGTCTATTACACAATAAGTTGCCAACATACCAAACTAACTGACATAACTTAGTAATCACATGTTAAAGGTGCATATCACAGCAGGATGATTGAAAATAACATTGTTAAAATTGTATACTTTTAGAGGCTTAAATTGTATGATTAGATGTAATGAAACGAAATAAATCTGAACATATAATGATTTTACGCCATAAAAATGAATACAATTTTTTAAGTTGTGAAACTGAAATAGAGGCACGAACCCCTAATTCAAATTCACAGCTTAAGAAAATTATATTAATTTATTCGTAATGAAATCATCATACGTTAAGATTTATTTCGTTTCATTGCATTTAGGCCCACAGTTTAAGCCTCTAAATGTATACAATTTAAACAATTTTATTTTCAGTCATTTTGTTGTGAATATGCACATTCGATTACCCCCGCCATTTATCCAATTAGATAACTTTAAATACTGGCCAACACAGACAGATGATTACTTATAGT